>CM059335.1:9767777-9782777 GCA_030340685.1 Protosalanx chinensis
CCCACCCCAGTTGTAAATACGGACAGAATCAGATTTCTCTGTCGTGTCAAGATTTAACCTTATAGGAGATTACCCCCTCTCCCCCCCAAACCCACAACACCCACACACCCCCACACACACACACCCACACACACACACACCCACACACACACACACACACACACACATCCTGCTATGTCTGGTACTGTAGAGGGAGAGCTTATGGGCTGGCTATGACCCTTAACAATCAGCCGTCAAAACTCACTCTCACACACACACACCAAACACACACTTTGATTCACATAATACTCACACACACACACACCCCCGTCAGTCCTACGGTGTCACATGTCACCAAAAGGGTGTTAATAAGCGCAGTGATCAGAAGAAGTTCAAAAACACATTCAGATAAAGCCTGATTCTTTAACTCTCTCTGTCTGTCTCCCTCTCTGCCTCTCTCCCTGTCTCTCTACATTTCTCCCTGTTTTCCTCCCTCTCTCTCCCCCCTCTCTGTCTCTCTCCCCCTCCCTGTCTCTCTACATTTCTCCCTGTTTCCCTCCCTCTCTCTCCCCCCCTCTGTCTCTCTCCCCCCTCCTGTCCTCCTCTTCCCACCTGTCACCCCACGCCCCCCCATTCTGTCTTAAAGCAGCACAGACAGTTGTTTTCAAAGATCACTGTTATTTGCGTTGATCTCAGAACACGCCTGCCTGAACACTGTGTTCCCTGAGAAGAGAGTCTGTGTTCCCTGAGGAGAGAGACTGTGTTCCCTGAGGAGAGAGACTGTGTTGTAATAGGAGAGAGACTGTGTTGTCTGAGGAGAGAGACTGTGTTGTCTGAGGAGAGAGACTGTGTTGTCTGAGGAGAGAGACTGTGTTGTCTGAGGAGAGAGACTGTGTTGTCTGAGGAGAGAGACTGTGTTGTCTGAGGAGAGAGACTGTGTTGTCTGAGGAGAGAGACTGTGTTGTCTGAGGAGAGAGACTGTGTTGTCTGAGGAGAGAGACTGTGTTGTAATAGGAGAGAGACTATGTTGTCTGAGGAGAGAGACTGTGTTGTCTGAGGAGAGAGACTGTGTTGTCTGAGGAGAGAGACTGTGTTGTCTGAGGAGAGAGACTGTGTTGTCTGAGGAGAGAGACTGTGTTGTCTGAGGAGAGAGACTGTGTTGTCTGAGGAGAGAGACTGTGTTGTCTGAGGAGAGAGACTGTGTTGTCTGAGGAGAGAGACTGTGTTGTCTGAGGAGAGGAGACTGTGTTGTCTGAGGAGAGAGACTGTGTTGTCTGTAGGAGAGAGACTGTGTTGTCTGAGGAGAGAGACTGTGTTGTCTGAGGATAGAGACTGTGTTGTCTGAGGAGAGAGACTGTGTTGTCTGAGGAGAGAGGTACAAACAGGGCCTCATCAGCGGGTTCAGGAGAGAAGAGGAGGAGACGAGGAGAGATGGAGAGAGGAGAAGAGAAGAGGAAAAGAGTTTGGAAAGGAGGAGGCCCCCAGCAGAGGAATCGAGGGGGCGAGCTAAACTTAGCCTGGGAGGGGTTGAGCGAGACCCTCCAGCCAGGCTGACCTTTGAAAAGACAACATGGCTGTAGCCCTGACCGTAACGCTGATGGAGGGGGGGCGGGGGGCAGCTGGGGCCTGGAGGTGGGCTGGGGGACAGACACAGAGGTGTAAATGAGCACAGAGGTCAAAGGTCAATAACGCTCCGGTTTCCCGACACTGTCAAACACATGCACACGCACATACAGGGACGTTGATGTGGACACGTACAACACGGGGGTGTAACTCTTCGCCTGGCTTATCAGTCACAGTGCTCCTCCAACCTCGTGATGAGGGTCTCTCCTTCGCCCGTCCCTCGGTGTCCCTTGAGGTAACGCAGGAAGTTACAGGTGATGATGGGATTTGGTGTGATCATGTGAGCGATGTTCCTGTCATGACACGCTAAGTTGACGGGAGTGGGGGGGGGGTGCCATGGCTGATCTGTAGCTTCAGAGGGGAGCTGTCTGTACTATCCAGGCTGTTTCTGTACTATCCAAGCTGTTTGTGTACCATCCAGCTGTTTCTGTACTATCCAGGCTGTTTCTGTACTATCCAAGCTGTTTGTGTACTATCCAAGCTGTTTCTGTACTATCCAGGCTGTTTCTGTACTATACAGGCTGTTTCTGTACTATACAGGCTGTTTCTGTACCATACAGGCTGTTTCTGTACTATCCAAGCTGTTTCTGTACTATACAGGCTGTTTCTGTACTATACAGGCTGTTTCTGTATTATCCAGGCTGTTTCTGTACTATACAGGCTGTTTCTGTATTGTCCAGGCTGTTTTCTGTACCATCCAGCTGTTTCTGTACCATCCAAGGCTGTTTCTGTACCATCCAGGCTGTTGTGTACTATCCAGGCTGTTTGTGTACTATCCAGGCTGTTTCTGTACCATCCAAGCTGTTTTTGTACTATCCAGGGTGCTTCTGTACTATTCAAGCTGTTTCTGTACTATCCAGGCTGTTTGTGTACTATCCAGGCTGTTTGTGTACTATCCAAGCTGTTTCTGTATTATCCAGGCTGTTTGTGCCATATTTAGGCTGTTTGTGTACTATCCAAGCTTTTTCTGTACTATCCAGGCTGTTTCTGTACTATCCAGGCTGTTTCTGTACTATCCAGGCTGTCTGTGCTATCCAGGCTGTTTCTGTACTGTTCAGACTGTTTATCTACTGTCCAGCCAGACACCAAGCTAGCATCTGAGCTCCAACAGGGTAATTATCTCCAGAGTCCTCAGGTGTGGTTACAGTCATGCAGAGCCAGGGAGACCGGAGACCAAATTCTCCATCGATCCCAATGGTGGGGAGAGAGAGAGAGAGAAAGAGAGAGAAAGAGAGAGAGAGAGACTTGATGCTTTACTTCTTTATACTACCAACATATTGCCTGTATGTACTGTACATTAATTTGTTACACTCACAAAGTCTTTATATACACTGTCTGCGATTGTGTGGCAGACAGACAGATAGGTAAGGCAGGCAGGCAGGCAGACAGACAGATAGGTAAGGCAGACAGGCAGGCAGACAGACAGATAGGTAAGGCAGGCAGGCAGGCAGACAGACAGATAGGTAAGGCAGACAGGCAGGCAGACAGACAGATAGGTAAGGCAGGCAGGCAGGCAGACAGACAGATAGGTAGGCAGACAGGCAGGCAGACAGACAGATAGGTAAGGCAGACAGGCAGGCAGGCAGGCAGACAGATAGGTAAGGCAAGACAGGCAGGCAGGCAGACAGATAGGTAAGGCAGACAGGCAGGCAGGCAGACAGATAGGTAAGGCTGACAGGCAGGCAGGCAGACAGACAGATAGCTAAGGCAGACAGACAGACTGACACACAGACAGACAGACCTAAGCCCTACAATTGTGTGTTCCTTCAGTTTGGCTGAAGAGTCAATCCTTCCTAGCCACGGGGCACTGCTGGGATTTCCAATGAGACTGCACAATGTAAATAGCTTCATAAATATTTGACGTGGATTGATCCAAGAATGTGGATGATGGGATTTCCTATTTGAGGCTTCTAGAAGGCTGTGACCTCACAAGCATCTCTGAAAGGCAATCTGGGGGTACGGGGTACGTTTTTCCATAAAAGCAGCAATGTCTTCCTGCAGGTCAGGAGGGCCGTCTGGCCCGCTGGACGCATGTCTCAGAGACCCCTGGTGTTTATGGGTGTTCATGGGTTTACACATGTTCATTTAGCGGGATACTTTTATCCAAAGCGATTTCCAAGGGAGAGTGTTTCAAAAGAGCATCAGTCCACTGAATCATAGCAACGAGATAGACCCCAAACATCTTCGAGGAACAGTGAGGTTTGTGCAAAACAACCAGACCAGACTGCACCAGACCAGACCAGACCAAACCAGACTGCACCAGACCAAACCAGACCAAACCAGACCAGACCCTGACCAAACCAAACCAAACCATAACCAGACCTGGGAGTCTATGCTAGCCTCCCTCAGTGGGTCAAATAGCCTGAAAAATAGCCTGTGAGTGTGTGCTTATATGTGTGCTTTTCCAAGTTTGTGTGTGTATGTGTGTGTGTATCTGTCTCTGTGTGTTTGCGTGTGTGTCGGAGTGTGTGTCTGTCTGTGTGTAATGTGCGTGTGCGTGTGCATGTGGTAGTATAAGCAGAAGCTTGAGGAAACAGATCATTTGGTTTTTAAAAGGAGATTAAACAGATTAGGAGTCTGAGAGATTCAATCTGTATCCCCCCTAAAACCCCCACTCAGTGAGGAAACCCCCCCCCCCCACACACACACACACACAAAAACGCACACTGCCAGACTCATCAGAAAATCTCCCTCCCCCTTGTCATCGATCACTATCACTGATTGCTCGAATCGATACAATCGACACAGAATTCACAAACTAATTGAAGAATCAGGGAGATTCTCAGAAATGTTTTTACGATCAATAGTGGATTTTTTTGGTTATCTCTTGTTTATCATTTGTGTAGGTTTGGTCTATATCCTGTAATGTTTTGGTTTGTTTTCTACAGGAAACCTTTATTTTTGATTAAGCCGAGCGTCTTCAATCTGATAACAGCTCCGTATGCTCTTCATTTACTCATCACGATGACATCACGCCAGCAGAGTTGAACTCTGGGTAATGTGGACGGCCTATCGCACACGCCTATAAATGTCTGCTAATGAGGAGAAGAAAGTCTGGTACACGAACACACACTTCTCACACACGCCCCTCGTACACACAATGCACGCACACGCGCAGACAGCCGCAGACTTACACACAAATGCACAGACCCAAACACACACACACACACAGACCCCCTCAACACGCACACACATGCACAGACCCACACACACACCGACATAAACATGCACAGACCCACACACATATGCAAACACACACACAGACACCCCCCCCCCCCCACAAACACACACATGCACAGACCCACACACATATGCAAAACAACCACACACAGAAGCCGCCCCCCCCACACACACACAAACACACACACACACACACAGACCCACACACATATGCAAAACACACACACAGACACCCCCCCCCCCCCCACAAACACATAAATGCACAGACCCACACACATATGCAAAACAACCACACACAGAAGCCGCCCCCCCCCACACACACACAAACACACACACACACACACAGACCCACACACATATGCAAAACACACACACACAGACCCACACACACACACAGACACCAACACACACACCCTCAAACTTCTCCCTGATGTCTCAGAAGTCTCTCCCCATCCAGACAGGACTGACAGAGGTACAATCACAGGGAGGGAGCTGTGTATTTATAAAGAGCCCAGGAAGACGGCTGGAACAACAAGATGCGTGGCGAGGGCGGTTATATTTAACGCGCCGTGATGTCGACACCAGGTTGGCCCGTTGCCATGGTTTCCTCAAAGTCGGGTGCGTGCGCCCCTTATCAGTGGCGTGCAGAGACGAGTCACATGACATGCCGGAGAATAAGACCGCGGTGAAATGAAGATGCTGCACGTGTGTGTGTGTGTTTGTGTGTAAGAGAGAGAGAGTGAGTGTGTGTGTGTGTGTGTAAGAGAGAGAGAGTGAGGGGTGTGTGTGTGTGTGTAAGAGAGAGAGAGTGAGGGTGTGTGTGTGTGTAAGAGAGAGAGAGTGAGGGTGTGTGTGTGTAAGAGAGAGAGTGAGTGTGTGTGTGTGTGTGTGTGTGTGTAAGAGAGAGAGAGAGAGAATGAGTGCGTGAGTGTGTGTGTGTGTGTGTGTGTATAAGAGAGAGAGAGAATGAGTGCGTGAGTGTGTGTGTGTGTGTGTGTGTAAAAGAGAGAGAGTGAGTGTGTGTGTGTGTGTGAGAGAGAGAGAGAGAGAGAGAGAGAAGGAGTGTGTGTGTGTGTGTGAGTGTGTGTAAGAGAGAGAGAGTGAGTGTGTGTGTGTGTGAGAGAGAGAGAGAGAGAGAAAGAGAGAGAGAGAAGGAGTGTGTGTGAGTGTGAGAGAGAGAGAGAAGGAGTGTTGTGTGAGTGTGTGTGTGTGTGTGGGACCCTATTTACACGATCGGAAACGCAAGTGTCAAACGAGAAATGCAAGTCTCTTTGTGGGTGGGACTCGGGCGCTGTTGCTATTATATCTGCGGGATGAATGACTCGTGCACCCGGCGCAAAGCTAAAGTGGGTTGGTCTGAAGAAGCTTCATTTCTCATAGGTGTGGTTTGGGCATAACGTGTAATCAACCAATCAGAGCGTCTGCTCACATTCCAATCCAATCCCAATCCAATCCATCTTTATTCCTATTGCACTTTAAAACAACACGGTTGACCAAATTGCAGTACATAGCGATATAAAAAACTCAAAAAATAGACACACACTAAACAGTAAAAACAACACAACAATAGGTAAAAACTCAACAAATAGAGACACACTGTACACGGTAAAAGTCAACACATCACTGAAAAGCTAAGGTAAAAAGATAGGTCTTTAGAGCCGACTTAAAGACGGATATGGACTCTGCCTGTCTAAGGTGCAGGGGCAGCGCGTTCCATAGTTTCGGACCCGCGATATTGAAGGAGCGATCCCCTCTAATGGCGCTTTTCCACCGCATGAAATCAGCTCGCCTCGCCTCGCATTTTTGGCGTTTCCACCGCAGTTCCATGGTACCTGGTACCTGCTAGCGGGTTACTTTTTTGGTACCTTCTCGCTCTAGGTACCAGGCGATCTTAAGTCGAGCTAAAAGGTGACGTCGGCAGACGGCCGGCCAATGATTGGCCAGAAAGTGTGACGAAGTCACGAGAGCGACTTAAAGCAACAGCGCCGCAGCTAATACTTATTACTATCAGATACAGTCCATTACACCAACAGTCTACAAGCTTTTTAAAAGTCAGATAATTTACAAAAGACTAGTTCGTCAACATGGCTAAAATTATAATGTGGGTTCTGTCCACTTGTGGGTTGCGTTGGTGTTATTTACGTCGCGTACAAAAATACGTCACGGCCTACGTCACGCCCCTTTTCGCCGACGACCAGGAAGTACTGCAATTTGCGGTGGAAAACCACCCGTGTTTACTACAAACCGAGTCGAGTCGAGTCGTGCTACATTTGCGGTGGAAAAGCGCCATAATAAGAAGTGATCTGCTGACCTTAGTGAGCGCACAGGGGCGTAGGGCTGAATCAGGGTCTGACAGATACTGCGGAGCAAGTCCGTGAAGACATTTAAAAACAAATAAAAGGATTTTAAAATCAATGCGATAAAAGACAGGGAGCCAGTGCAAGGACTTTAAAACTGGCGTGATATGATTTCGCTTTTCGGTTCCGGTCAAGAGGCGAGCAGCCGCATTCTGTACAAGTTGTAGAGATATTCGGTTAAGATAGGATCGCAAAGTGATGCGGTGAAAGTGTACAGGTTTTACTTTAATAGCAGGAGCGCTTTCATACAGGCACGTTCCATGGCGGTTGCCATTATTACGGCGGATTTATCAGAAGCACACCACGATGCGGTCAGAGACGAACTTTCTTGTCAGGGCTGTTGAAGACAGAAAAGTTACATTTGATGGGGAGGGTAGAAAGTTAGCCAGAACACAGTTTCTGAGTTTCTTTCTTCATCCCTGGCCCTGTCATGGTCTCTCTCCTCTTCCTCTCTGGCCCTGTCATGGTCTCTCTCCTCTTCCTCCCTGGCCCTGTCATGGTCTCTCTCCTCCTCTTCCTCCCTGCCCTGTCATGGTCTCTCTCCCTCTTCCTCTCTGGCCCTGTCATGGTCTCTCTCCTCTTCCTCCCTGGCCCTGTCATGGTCTCTTCCTCCTCTTCATCCCTGGCCCTGTCATGGTCTCTCTCCTCTTCCTCTCTGGCCCTGTCATGGTCTCTCTCCTCTTCCTCCCTGGCCCTGTCATGGTCTCTCTCCTCCTCTTCCTCCCTGGCCCTGTCATGGTCTCTCTCCTCCTCTTCCTCCCTGGCCCTGTCATGGCCTCTCTCCTCCTCTTCCTCCCTGGCCCTGTCATGGCCTCTCTCCTCCTCTTCCTCCCTGGCCCTGTCATGGCCTCTCTCCTCCTCTTCCTCCCTGGCCCTGTCATGGTCTCTCCTCCTCTTCCTCCCTGGCCCTGTCATGGTCTCTCTCCTCCTCTCCTCCCTGGCCCTGTCATGGCCTCTCTCCTCCTCTTCCTCCCTGGCCCTGTCATGGCCTCTCTCCTCCTCTTCCTCCCTGGCCCTGTCATGGCCTCTCTCCTCCTCTTCCTCCCTGGCCCTGTCATGGTCTCTCCTCCTCTTCCTCCCTGGCCCTGTCATGGTCTCTCCTCCTCTTCCTCCCTGGCCCTGTCATGGCCTCTCTCCTCCTCTTCCTCCCTGGCCCTGTCATGGCCTCTCTCCTCCTCTTCTCCCTGGCCCTGTCATGGTCTCTCCTCCTCTTCCTCCCTGAGCCTTTCAATATCTTTCTGCCTCTCTGAGATTCTGTTAGATTCATTTTTAGTAATCCCATATTTGCTGTGACAACTTTCATAGAATTGATTGTAGCTTGTGTACGTGCTTTTTGAGTTTGTCTTGCAGAGAGGACGTGCTTTGAAGTGGAGATAACCATTTGGTTTATTATCTGCAGGATGGGGGGGGGGGGGGTTGTGTTCTTGAAACCCAGGCCCAACTCAAACAAGCCATAAAACAGGCTTCCACGAGAACATCCCTGAGACATTTGCTTTAATTGAAGTGTGGCTGTGTTTTTCCACACCTTCTCTGATGCTGACCTATGTAAATGAACTGTGAGCTTTTCTAATAAAAAGAGGAGCTTTAGAGATGGACATGGGGGAGAGCAGGCCAGAGCAGGGGAGATGCCAAGGAGGGTGTCTCTGTCTGTTCTTTCCAGGGGAGAGCAGGGGGGAGGCCAAGGAGGGCTTTCCCTGTGTCTGTTCTCTCCATGTTTGTCTCTGAAGAATCCATGGTGCGTTGGACGCAAAATAAGAATGATGCGTGTCGGTGTACAAAGTCAATTGTAAAAGGTGCAAAATATGGACCTTTGTGTGTGTGTGTGAGTGTGTTTATATACAAACCTATTAAAAAACTATTTTTAAGTTCCTGCTCTTCAGAAATCAGCGTTTTGTCGTAAAAAGCAGGTTGAAGACCAGAAGTTCCCAGTTAAAAAGGCACCAGAGCCGTTCGGGTCCGAGCTGTCCTGGAAACCAGAGCGTGACGCACAAGAGGCGTCTTCAAACGCGATCAGTCTCCACGCCACCGCCCAGATCTCCAGCAGGAAGCTCCGGGCCCTGCGCCGCGGCGCACGGAAACCGCCCAGATCTCCAGCAGGAAGCTCCGGGCCCTGCGCCGCGGCGCACGGAAACCGCCCAGATCTCCAGCAGGAAGCTCCGGGCCCTGCGCCGCGGCGCACGGAAACCGCCCAGATCTCCAGCAGGAAGCTCCGGGCCCTGCGCCGCGGCGCACGGAAACCGCCCAGATCTCCAGCAGGAAGCTCCGGGCCCTGCGCCGCGGCGCACGGAAACCGCCCAGATCTCCAGCAGGAAGCTCCGGGCCCTGCGCCGCGGCGCACTCCGGGCCCTGCGCCGCGGCGCACGGAAACCGCCCAGATCTCCAGCAGGAAGCTCCGGGCCCTGCGCCGCGGCGCACGGAAACCAATTAACGTCGAAGCAGATGACATCGACAAGTTACCACAGAGACGCGCTGGCGACTTGAATTCTTGTGACCGCGCGGGTCCTGGGGAGTCAGCCAGCCCCCTGAGAGAGCCACAGCCACAGAGGGCCCAGCCCTTGGAGACTGGAGGTGGTCCTACTGACACGGTGCAGAAGGGCTACTGGGGCATCGGGGGGGGGGGGGGGGGGGGGGGGGAGACAGCAGAAGGGAGAAGGCTGGACGTGGGCAGGAAACTGTAGAGAGAGGGAGGTCGAGTAAGAGAGAAAGAGAGGGGGGGGGGAGAAGAAAAGATCCCTTATTAGTCCCACAGTGGGGACATTTCACAGACGCACACATGATCATTGCATTGGCCGGGAATCAAACCCAGGCCTTCTGCACAGGGTGGGTGGGTGGGGGGGGGGGGGGGGGTGAGAGAGACAGGGGAAAGAGGAGAGGAGGAGAGTGAGGGGAGGAGGAGGAGAGAGTAAAGGAGTGAGTGAGATTACATGAGTGTCTTGATGACACAGCGAGCGTGTGTGTGTGTGTGCGCACAGCCGAAAGCCCTCAGCCTCTCGCACAGAGAGAGGGAGATGGAGGAAGAGGAAAATACATAGACGGAGAGATCAAAGGTGATGACGGAAGATCGAGAGGGATGGGCGGAGGGATCGATGAGGGGATGAGGAGAGAGGGAGAGAGACAGAGAGAGAGAGAGACAGAGAGAGAGGGATAGAGAGACAGAGAGGGAGAGAGACAGAGAGAGAGAAGCTGGAGAGAAAAGCGAGATGGATGGAGAGACCGACAGAGAAAGAGAGAGGGAGAGAGCGTTGATGCTCTTCCTCCAGAAAGCACACTCGGCTATTTTAGCACCAGTGACTAAATTATGTAGTTACAGAGTAGAGAAACCAGAAACAGACAGCATTATGCATGGCCTGCGTTCTGGCTGAACACGGGCCCAGAAGCAGCGACGCCGCACAGCAGCTTCCAACGCACGTCAAATCAGGACTCGGCCGGCGCAAAGAAACGACGCTAGCCCAACTCAGAGCCTCAACACCTCCCAGCCAAGCTATTTTTAGACGTACGAACCCATAAATAAACCGCTCCACGCGGACATCTCTCCCAGGACACGGAGACGCTGTAAGGACACGGGGAGTCGGTGAACCGTGAGTGAGACTGGGCTAACGTGCCGGATGCATCTGCGAACTGCGAATCGACGGAGTCGTTTACATGAGCTGAATCTGCTGAACAACACGCATCCACACACACACCCCGCACGCACACACACACACACCGCTCCACACACCATCTATAAACGCACCAATCCCTCACACACTGCACACACTCTGTGTCCCGGTATCTCTACATTATTTTCTCTCACAGACTCTCATCTCTTTCTCTCTCTTTGTCTCTCTGTCTTTCTCATCTCTCGCTCTCTCAAGACATACTGTGTGTATGTACTGTGTATCTGTACATTTACATGTATTCATTTAGCAGACACTTTTATCCAAAGCGACTTACAGTAAGTACAGGGATATTTTTCCTTGAGGCAGGTAGGGTGAAGTGTCTTGCCCAAGGACACAACGTCACATAGCCACAGCCGGGGTTTGATCTCACAACCTTCCGATCATGAGGCCAACGCCTTAACTCACTGAGCCATCTGTACTGTGTGTATGTACTGTGTATATACTGTATATGTAGTGTGTATCTGTACTGTATGTGTACTGTGTATATACTATGTATGTACTGTGTGTATGTACTGTGTGTGTACTGTGTGTGTGTACTGTGTGTGTGTATTGTTTGTGTGTGTACTGTGTGTGTGTACTGTGTGTATGTACTGTGTGTGTACTGTGTATGTACTGTGTGTGTGTACTGTGTGTGTGCTGTGCGTGTACTGTGTGTATGTACTGTGTGTGTACTGTGTGTGTTTACTGTCTGTGCTGTGCGTGTACTGTGTGTGTGTACTGTGTGTGTGTACTGTGTGTGTTTACTGTGTGCGTGTACTGTGTGTGTGTACTGTGTGTGTACTGTGTGTGTACTGTGTGTGTACTGTGTGTGTACTGTGTGTGTGTACTGTGTGTGTTTACTGTCTGTGCTGTGCGTGTACTGTGTGTGTGTACTGTGTGTGTACTGTGTGTGTGCTGTGTGTGTACTGTGTGTGTACTGTGTGTGTACTGTGTGTGTACTGTGTGTGTGTACTGTGTGTGTGTACTGTGTGTGTGCTGTGTGTGTACTGTGTGTGTACTGTGTGTGTACTGTGTGTGTACTGTGTGTGTGCTGTGTGTGTACTGTGTGTGTGTACTGTGTGTGTACTGTGTGTGTACTGTGTGTGTACTGTGTGTGTACTGTGTGTGTACTGTGTGTGTACTGTGTGTGTACTGTGTGTGTGCTGTGTGTGTACTGTGTGTATGTACTGTGTGTGTACTGTGTGTGTACTGTGTGTGTGCTGTGTGTGTACTGTGTGTGTGTACTGTGTGTGTACTGTGTGTGTACTGTGTGTGTGTACTGTGTGTGTGCTGTGTGTGTGTACTGTGTGTGTACTGTGTGTGTACTGTGTGTGTGTACTGTGTGTGTACTGTGTGTGTGCTGTGTGTGTACTGTGTGTGTACTGTGTGTGTACTGTGTGTGTGTACTGTGTGTGTACTGTGTGTACTGTGTGTGTACTGTGTGTACTGTGTGTGTACTGTGTGTGTGTACTGTGTGTGTACTGTGTGTACTGTGTGTGTACTGTGTGTGTACTACTGTGTGTGTACTGTGTGTGTACTGTGTGTGTGTACTGTGTGTGTACTGTGTGTGCTGTGTGTGTACTGTGTGTGTACTGTGTGTGTGTACTGTGTGTGTACTGTGTGTACTGTGTGTGTACTGTGTGTGTACTGTGTGTACTGTGTGTGTGCTGTGTGTGTACTGTGTGTGTACTGTGTGTGTGTACTGTGTGTGTACTGTGTGTGAGCTGTGTGTGTACTGTGTGTGTACTGTGTGTGTACTGTGTGTGTACTGTGTGTACTGTGTGTGTACTGTGTGTGTGTACTGTGTGTGTACTGTGTGTGTGTACTGTGTGTGTACTGTGTGTACTGTGTGTGTACTGTGTGTGTACTGTGTGTGTGCTGTGTGTGTACTGTGTGTGTACTGTGTGTGTACTGTGTGTGTGCTGTGTGTGTACTGTGTGTGTACTGTGTGTGTACTGTGTGTGTACTGTGTGTGTACTGTGTGTGTACTGTGTGTGTGTACTGTGTGTGTACTGTGTGTACTGTGTGTGTACTGTGTGTGTACTGTGTGTGTGTACTGTGTGTGTACTGTGTGTACTGTGTGTGTACTGTGTGTGTACTGTGTGTGTACTGTGTGTGTGTACTGTGTGTGTACTGTGTGTGTACTGTGTGTACTGTGTGTGTACTGTGTGTGTACTGTGTGTGTGCTGTGTGTACTGTGTGTGTACTGTGTGTACTGTGTGTGTACTGTGTGTGTACTGTGTGTGTACTGTGTGTGTACTGTGTGTGTACTGTGTGTGTACTGTGTGTGTGTACTGTGTGTGTGTACTGTGTGTGTACTGTGTGTGTCCATGAGGTTAGCATAGGTCCTCTGTGTCACATCACTGCTCTGATTGGACGATGTCAGTTTCTGCTCTGCCAGAGACTGAACACACACACGCACATCTGACATGACAGGGGCCTTGCGGTAGATTATGGAAATATCACACACACACACACACATTCACCCATCCACACACACACACACACACACAGATACACACACACACTAATTGCTCCAGCAGACCTCAAAATTGATTAAACAATGTGATGTTCTTTGGAGTGTAAATTCAAGTATACTCCCAATGCATTACACAAACACACACACCAACACACAAACCCTCACACACACACATGACCTAGACTGAATGGAATCACTCCTAATCAGACTTCCAGTGTGGACCTGTGGCCTGTGCTCTAAGTGTACTAATCAGTGAACTGAGCTGTTGATCATCAGACAGTAGTTGAGTCGTCCCTATGAGGCTAATGTTCAAACCAGGCCACACACACACCCACACACACCCACACACACCCACACACACACACACACACACCCCCACAAACACACACACACCCACACCCACACACACACACACACACCCACACACACACACACACACACACACATCCCACACACACACACACCCCCACACACACACACACACATCCCTCTCTCTCACACACACACCCACACACACACACAGCCCACACATGCACAATCTACACACACTGCCTTTACACTCACAAACATCCCACACATACACCCTGCACACACACAAGTCCCACACACACACATGCCACACACACACATCCCTCTCTCTCACACTCACACACACACACACACACCACACACCCCTCACACACCTAAACTTCTTATATGTGTTACACAGGACAGAATTGTGAAAAGCACTCATGCATTGGCTGGAGCGTGTTTGTGTTTGTGTGTGTGTGTGTGTGCGACTGCGTGCATTTGTGGCCTGATCTTAATACAGAGTGAAAGTTGCGTTAGGTAACAACTGGCCTGCAACGTCTGCAAACTTAGATTATCATCACAGAGGAAGCTGAGAGCCAGACCTCGGACCCTCGGAGCCCAGCTGCAGACCCTCGGAGGAAGGGTCCGGAAGGAGCAATTCAGTGAGGGATCCCCTCCTCCAGGGACGGTTGGGGAAAGTGAAGAGCAGAACACAGTCTAAACAGTCATACACTATATTACCAAAAGTATTTGGTCACCCATCCATCTGATCATTTGGATGGGTGACCAAATACTTTTGGTAATATAGTGTATCTCTAGAGAGAGTTAATAAGTTGTTGAAACATCAAAACTCAATGCTCAACTTGGGTCTGAGGTAGCACAAAGTCAGTTTAGGAAGCCACTGGGCTTGGGCCCATGATTGGCGCAGCATCACACGCAGGGGGATGAGGAAAAGGACCGGGAACTCTCTCCTTGTCCATCAGGGAGACTGACGTCCGACTGGCGACCAGATCCAGAGTTGGACGACCATCTCAGATCGATGTCCACTGACACCAGGTCCAACATTGGCCGATGACCACCCAGTCTGCATGCACTTTGCTCCAGCCGCAGGGCCTGTCTGCATGCACTCTGCTCCAGCCGCAGGGCCTGTCTGCATGCACTCTGCTCCAGCCGCAGGGCCTGTCTGCATGCACTCTGCTCCAGCCGCAGGGCCTGTCTGCATGCACTCTGCTCCAGCCGCAGGGCCTGTCTGCATGCACTCTGCTCCAGCCGCAGGGCCTGTCTGCATGCACTCTGCTCCAGCCGCAGGGCCTGTCTGCATGCACTCTGCTCCAGCCGCAGGGCCTGTCTGCATGCACTCTGCTCCAGCCGCAGGGCCTGTCTGCATGCACTCTGCTCCAGCCGCAGGGCCTGTCTGCATGCACTCTGCTCCAGCCGCAGGGCCTGTCTGCAT
>CM059335.1:9787777-9822777 GCA_030340685.1 Protosalanx chinensis
ACATCCCCCCCAGACACATCCCCCCAGACACATCCCCCCCAGACACATCCCCCCAGACACATCCCCCCCAGACACATCCCCCGAGACACATCCCCCCCAGACACATCCCCCCAGACACATCCCCCCAGACACATCCCCCCAGACACATCCCCCCAGACACATCCCCCCCAGACACATCCCCCCCAGAAACATCCTCCCCAGACACATCCCCCCAGACACATCCCCCCCAGACACATCCCCCCAGACACATCCCCCCAGACACATCCCCCCAGACACATCCCCCCAGACACATCCCCCCCAGACACATCCCCCCCAGACACATCCCCCCAGACACATCCCCCCAGACACATCCCCCCAGACACATCCCCCCAGACACATCCCCCCAGATACATCCCCCCAGACACATCCCCCCCAGACACATCCCCCCAGACACATCCCCCCAGACACATCCCCCCCAGACACATCCCCCCAGACACATCCCCCCAGACACATCCCCCCCAGACACATCCCCCCAGACACATCCCCCCAGACACATCCCCCCAGACACATCCCCCCCAGACACATCCCCCCAGACACATCCCCCCTCTCTCCCGGACGAAGGCAAGAGAGCATTCTTTTATAGGGCACAAGAATGTAAACATAGAAAGTGACAGTCAGGCGGTAATGACGTTACAACAGTCTTCAGAGAAGGTGTGTTCAGTAGTGATTAATTTAAGTACACAGGTAATCTAATTTCTACCACAGCTGCTCCGAGATGGAACAGAGTGTAAAAGTTCACCTCCGCATTCACTCTGAACCATGGTACCTTTCATTATAACGTTTCATTGCAACCGACACAAAATGAAACGAGGGAAGCAAGATTAGCTTAATTAAACCAAACTTAATTTCTCAGCCACCTTTTTTGTCTCAACGAGCAGGAGGCTAATTTGTAGTGTTTTCATGTGAAAGGCCCTCTGGTTGGGTGTAGAGCTTGGGGTTTTTGCCGGTGGTATTGTTAACTCTGGCGGAGAGAACTCCACAATGGGGCTCTGCTTTGAGACGCTCTGACACTGCGGTAATTAGGTTTTCCTCGGCACTGTGGGGATCGGGGGGGCACTTCTACCTTCCAGACAATCCCATCTGTCAGAGGATCACATGGTCTAACCAACACAGCAACTCTGTCCCCCCTCTCTCTCTCTCCCCCTCTCTCTCTCTCTCTCTCTCTCCATCTGACTCTTTGTTTCTCTCTCTCTCTATCTGTCTCTCTGTCTCTGTGTGTCTCTCTCTCAGTCTCCCTCTCTACCTGTTTCTAACTCTCTCTCTGTCTCGGTGTGTGTGTCTGTGTGGGTATGTCATTCCATGTGTGTATCTGTCTGTGTGAATGTCAGTCTGTGTATGGGAGTGTATGGGTATGTCATTCCATGTGTGTACGTGTGTGTGACTTGCTTGTCATTCTGTGTGTGTGTGTGTGTGTACCTCAGGTCTGAATGAGGCCGCCAGGGAGAGGAACGAGCGTAGCAGTGGTCTGTGGTCCGAGGTTGATGTGTGTGTGTGCACGTGTGTGTGTGTGTGTGAAAGATGACTGGTTCACCTTTAGTTCTCTGACATCCAGCAAGAAGCCAGAGCAGCTAAGAATAACATGTGGAGCGCCTCCCTGGATGCTCTGGAGGAACTAGATTAGCAGAACACTGCCTGCCTGTCTGTCTGCCTGTCTGTCTGTCTGTCCCACTCTGACAGACTGGTCCCTCTGGTACCTGTCTGCCTGTCTGCCTGTCTGTCCCACTCTGACAGACTGGTCCCTCTGGTACCTGTCTGCCTGTCTGTCTGTCTGTCCCACTCTGACAGACTGGTCCCTCTGGTACCTGTCTGTCTGTCTGTCCCACTCTGACAGACTGGTCCCTCTGGTACCTGTCTGTCTGCCTGTCTGTCCCACTCTGACAGACTGGTCCCTCTGGTACCTGTCTGTCTGTCCCACTCTGACAGACTGGTCCCTCTGGTACCTGTCTGCCTGTCTGTCTGTCTGTCCCACTCTGACAGACAGGTCCCTCTGGTACCTGTCTGCCTGTCTGTCTGTTTGTCCCACTCTGACAGACTGGTCCCTCTGGTACCTGTCTGCCTGTCTGTCTGTCTGTCCCACTCTGACAGACTGGTCCCTCTGGTACCTGTCTGCCTGTCTGTCCCACTCTGACAGACTGGTCCCTCTGGTACCTGTCTGCCTGTCTGTCTGTCTGTCCCACTCTGACAGACTGGTCCCTCTGGTACCTGTCTGCCTGTCTGTCTGTCTGTCCCACTCTGACAGACTGGTCACTCTTGTACCTGTCTGTCTGCCTGTCTGTCTGTCCCACTCTGACAAACTGGTCACTCTTGTACCTGTCTGTCTGCCTGTCTGTCTGTCTGTCTGTCCCACTCTGACAGGCTGGTCCCTCTGGTACCTGTCTGTCTGTCTGTCCCACTCTGACAGACTGGTCACTCTTGTACCTGTCTGTCTGCCTGTCTGTCTGTCTGTCCCACTCTGACAGACTGGTCACTCTGGTACCTGTCTGTCTGCCTGTCTGTCTGTCCCACTCTGACAGACTGGTCACTCTTGTACCTGTCTGTCTGCCTGTCTGTCTGTCCCACTCTGACAGACTGGTCACTCTGGTACCTGTCTGTCTGCCTGTCTGTCTGTCCCACTCTGACAGACTGGTCCCTCTGGTACCTGTCTGTCTGCCTGTCTGTCTGTCCCACTCTGACAGACTGGTCACTCTTGTACCTGTCTGTCTGCCTGTCTGTCTGCTTGTCTGTCTGTCACACTCTGACAGACTGGTCACCCTGGTACCTGTCTGTCTGCCTGTCTGTCACACTCAGACAGGCTGGTCACCCTGGTGCTGCTGCTGGCTACACTACTGCCTGTCTATCTATCTATCTGCCTGCCTGCCTGCCTATCTGTCTGCCTGTCTATCTGTCTGCCTGTCTGCCTGTCTATCTGTCTGCCTGTCTATCTGCCTGTCTGTCTATCTCTCTGTCTGTCTATCTGCCTGCCTATCTGTCTGTCTATCTGCCTGCCTATCTGTCTGTCTATCTGCCTGCCTGTCTATCTTCCTGCCTCCCTACAGGCAGAGAAGCAGAGAGGTAGTGAACAGGGGGAGGATCTTCAAGTGGGTGTCTGAAATGGAAAGAAACAACAGCCAGAGCAACAGAAAGCTGTCTGAAAAGGTTTGTGACAAAGAAGAAAAGGGAGAGCATTTGTGTGTGTGTGTGTGTGTGTGTGTGTGTCGGAGAAGGAGAGCGAGAGAGAGAGGAGCGAGAGAGCAAGAGATAGAGAGAGAGATAGAGAGAGACAGAGACAGAGACAGAGACAGAGACAGAGAGAGAGAGAGAGAGAGAGAGAGAGAGAGAGAGAGAGAGAGACAGAGCGCCTACAGTGTGGTTGTTACATGCATGTTTGCGTGTGTCTCTGCGTGCGCCTGAGTGCCTGTCCTCTCCTCTTGGGATCCAACTCCCCCCCCCCCCCCCCCCCCCCCGAGTCTCGAAGACCGGCCTGACAAATATAGCACGGCACTTTCACTGATGTCATCATTCTGGGACGCTGAATCGCAGTCAATTGAATTAGGATTGCCGATAGAGATGCTGCTGGGTGGATTTCTGCCTTTTATTCTTCCGGCAAGGACCCACTTACGCCACGTCCACAAAGCCGAAGAAGCAGGGCCGGTTCTAGACAGGCATATATGAGGGGGCAGGCAGAAATGTGGAGGGGGCATCATCATCATCATCACCCTAGGCGAGATTACTGCGCACAAAGCACCCCCCCCGCGCAGTAATCTCGCCTAGGGCTCGAAATAAGATAGAGCCGGCCCTGTGTACACATGATGCCCCCCTTCACATTTCTGATTTCTGATGAATTTCTTAATGTCTAGGCTCATCTCTGTGCTCGTAACGCTGCCGCTTGTTCAAAGTTTTACCGCTCCGTGGTGAAACCTGACACCACACTGTCAGGCTACGTCTGGGCTCATTTGCATACTGCAACAGCGATATGAGAGGGAAGCTGTGTGTCCCTTTTTCGGCTGACTTTTTCTGCTCGTTTTTCAGATCGTTTTGTCAACTTGTAATATGTAAATTTTGTGAGCGTATTCAAATATGCTTTCTCAATTTCAAAAAATTTTATTTGAGGGGGCAAGACATTTATTTGAGGGGGCGCTGCCCCCTCTTGCCCCTGCGTAGATCCGGCCTCGCGAGGAAGGCTGTGTCAACGCCATGGGAGAGCAGGAGCTGAGGTGAAGAGAGAAGGGGTGGTGCATTTCTATAAGGTAGCCTCGACAACCGAAAAGGTAGTGTCGCTTACTTAAGGTAGCCATGACAACCAAAGATGTGGTACGTCTTCAGGTAGCCATGACAACTTAAGAGATGTCGTTTCTCTTACGTAAAGACGGCTAAACTAAGAAATAAACGTCATCCACAACTGAGGCATGATACCTCAAGAAGTCGCAAAGTGTTCTTCCGAGAAATACCACAAGACCGCTGATTATCTCCTATCGATGCGACTGTGGCGATAACGCAAAATGCCCAGATTGCTGTCAGCATTCAGACCTAAAAAAACCTTGGCTTGGTTTGATTAAAGAAGTCCATTCTCGGAGGTAGATTAGATTAGATGAACCTTTATTTGTCCTCCAGGGGGTGGAAATTGCAGTTCACAACAGCAGCAGGGTAAAGTACAGCACACAGAGTTGCAGGGTAATATACATAATGACAATAACATAACAATAGCAATAACAATAGCAATAGGCGGCACGATAAAGTCAGATATAAAAAATGAGAAACAAAACGTGAGGGGAGCACATTAGCCAGAGAACTCGCTCCTCTTTCAGCAGGTTGTAAAAAATCCCAATCCCGTTCTTCTCATCTGCTCTTACAAAGGCTGCGTTGCTTACAGCTGCTGGATGGCTGGCGATGGGGAGATATCGACAACTAAGGCTTCCAGACTTGCGAGTCTTCAGAACGAGTCGACACGATGAGAAAGCATGTTCTAGTTTTAACATTGCTGCCGCAGAGCTGAATGTGTGTGACGTCTTAGGACAGGAA
Source organism: Protosalanx chinensis (assembly GCA_030340685.1). Lineage (NCBI taxonomy): Eukaryota > Metazoa > Chordata > Actinopteri > Osmeriformes > Salangidae > Protosalanx > Protosalanx chinensis. The sequence goes on from CM059335.1 coordinate 9,792,815, forward strand.
GGCAAAGAACGTCCATTTACATTCAGTCATTTATCAGACGCTCTTATCCAGAGCGACTTACAGTAAGTACAGGGACATTCCCTCTGAGGCGAGTAGAGTGAAGCGCCTTGCCCAAGGACACAACGTCATGTCGACACAGCCGGGATTCAAACTCGCAACCTCCGGATTACTAGTCCGACACCCTCACCGCTCAGCCACTTGACTCCCAAGACACACACACACATACACACACACACCACAGCTGTGTGAAAAGAGAGAGTCGTGCCCCCGTTCCGGAACACACACTTAGCGAGACGCGGAGCGGACACACCGAAGTCTCTCGCTGGAGAATCCATCAGCGCACCATCAGCGCCGCACGACCGCCTGGCAGAGATCATACGGCTGGACGAGGGAGGGCAAGGGGGGGGAGAGGGGCAGGAGGAGGGGGAGGGGAGAGGGGCAGGAGGACGGGAAGGGAGGGGGAAGGAGAGTGGAGGTTGGATATCAGGCGAAAGCTGTTCAGTAGGTTTACAGCTGTTTTCATGCTGTTCATGTCCCCCAAAGGACAACGAATTCCGCAACAAGACAATCCATGGCACAAACACACCATTAAAACACCACCAAAAAAGAACAGGGCAAGTGTCTCGGTTGATGGGAAACAGGAGTGCGGCTCGTCTGAGGAAAGAGGGAGGGCCCAGACCACGTTCCACAACAATCTGCCTGTTTATTCCTTTTGGCGTCGGGTCCTGGAGGTCAGCAGCGGAGTGTTTACAAAAACGCTCCATTCCCAGAATGCCGTGCCGGCAAAGATACTATCAAAACAGCGAGGGGCTGCCAAGTTCAAGTCCTTTTGACTCCTTGGTCTGTTTAAAATCCCCCCCCAAGTCTGGTCTGCAGCAGCAGAGCTAGCGATCTCTCGCTAACTCGCTTTCTCTGTCTCTCTTTCTCTCTCTCTCTCTCTGTCTCGCTCTCTCTTTCTCTGTCTCACTCTCTCTTTCTCTCTCTCACTCTCTCTATTTTTCTCATGGAGGTTCAACACTTTTCTTTTTTCCACAAATCCCTTTTTCCTGTTTAGTCTGCAAACACATTGTTCTGTGATTTCACCTCTAAACTGGCCTTAGGATGACCTCTGGGATGTTGTTTGTTCGTAAACGTGAAGCTCTTTGACCTTTGACCAGACGGATGACATCATCGGATGAGGAGGGTTATTTTAGACAGGTGTCACCAGCTTGAGACCTCATTTGTCATCCTCACCAGTACAGAACTGGAAAAACTAACTCCCCCTTACACACACACACACTACACACACACACACACACACACACACAGACAAAAAGCACATATTTCATCAGCTGTGACAGAAGAGCTCATCCCTCCTTGTCTGCCCCCTACTCCCCTGCTCCTGTCCCCTGCTCCTGTCCCCTGCTCCTGTCCCCTGCTCCTGCTCCTGTCCCCCTGCTCCTATCCCCTGCTCCTGCTCCCCTGCTCCTGTCCCCCTGCTCCTGCTCCCCTGCTCCTGTCCCCTGCTCCTGTCCCCTGCTCCTATCATCCTGCTCCTGTCCCCTGCTCCTGTCCCCTGCTCCTGTCCCCTGCTCCTGCTCCCCTGCTCCTGTTCCCTGCTCCTGTCCCCTGCTCCTGTCCCCTGCTCCTGTCCCCTGCTCCTGTCCCCTGCCCCTGTCCCCCTGCTCCCCTGCTCCTGTCCCCTGTTCCTGCTCCCCTGCTCCTGCTCCCCTGCTCCTGTCCCCTGCTCCTGTCCCCTGCTCCTGTCCCCTGCTCCTGCTCCCCTGCTCCTGTTCCCTGCTCCTGTCCCCTGCTCCTGTCCCCTGCTCCTGCTCCCCTGCTCCTGTCCCCTGCTCCTGTCCCCTGCTCCTGTCCCCTGCTCCTGTCCCCTGCTCCTGCTCCCCTGCTCCTGTCCCCTGCTCCTGCTCCCCTGCTCCTGTCCCCTGCTCCTGTTCCCCTGCTCCTGTCCCCTGCTCCTGTCCCCTGCTCCTGTCCCCCTGCCCCTGTCCCCCTGCTCCTGTCCCCTGCTCCTGTTCCCTGCTCCTGTCCCCTGCTCCTGTCCCCTGCTCCTGTTCCCTGCTCCTGTCCCCTGCTCCTGTCCCCTGCTCCTGTCCCCTGCTCCTGTTCCCTGCTCCTGTCCCCTGCTCCTGTCCCCTGCTCCTGTCCCCTGCTCCTGTTCCCTGCTCCTGTCCCCTGCTCCTGTTCCCTGCTCCTGTCCCCTGCTCCTGTTCCCTGCTCCTGTCCCCTGCTCCTGTCCCCTGCTCCTGTTCCCTGCTCCTGTCCCCTGCTCCTGTCCCCTGCTCCTGTCCCCTGCCCCTGTCCCCCTGCTCCCCTGCTCCTGTCCCCTGTTCCTGCTCCCCTGCTCCTGCTCCCCTGCTCCTGTCCCCTGCTCCTGTCCCCTGCTCCTGTCCCCTGCTCCTGTCCCCTGCTCCTGCTCCTGTCCCCCTGCTCCTGTCCCCCTGCTCCTGTCCCTTCACATGAGACTCTCTCCTCTCAGGACAATGCCCAGGCTCAGGTTACCAGGCGCTCCTTAGCAGCCACCAAACATAGTTCCTGACTAACGTGCGCATGCGTGTGTGTGTGTGTGTATGTTGTGAGGCTATGGAGGGAGAATCTGTACTCTCGCCCCTCGCCCCTCGCCCCCCCCCCCCCCCCCCACCCCCCCCCCCCACAAACACACACTAAATCTTGTCATCCCATGTGTTGGCTGGAGGGTGAAACGTGTCATCACTTGGAGGACAACCATTGGCTGATTGGCTCTGCCCGACACCACGGATTGGCTGAGAAACCAGACACTGTGAAATGCATTAATGGAATTTCAACAGTGAAATAATATAGGAACAATAATTCAGGGTGTCAGTCAAACAGTCAGAGTTACAGTAGGCATAGCTGGTTCAGAATGAATGTATGTGATGTGGTTCATCGTAGTTCACAGCCTTAACGGGTTAAGGCGTTGGCTTCATGATTGGAAGGTTGTGAGTTCGAACCGTGGCTGTGGCTGTGAGATGTTGTGTCCTTGGGCAAGGCACTTCACCCTACTTGCCTCAGGGAGAATGTCTCTGTACATAATGTAAGTCGCTTTGGATAAAAGCGTCTGCTAAACGAGGTATTATTATCGTTGTCATGTGGACAAGCCCCTCGCCTGCATCATACTCTCACGCTGAAGAGTTCCTGGATCGAAAGAATGGATGCTTCGAACAAAGTATGTTTGTGACTTTATTTGTACCTCAGCGTCCTCCTTTCTGGCATGTTAGCATCTCGCTTCTGGTCAGTTCCTCCTTCTACAGGGAGTTCTGACTCCCTCACCTCACAGCTACCCCCCCCCCCCCCCCCCCCCCCACGTCACCACAAACAGCTGCTGGCAGTTTGAACCCTGTCAGCAAGAAAACTAAAAAAAAGTTTGAGTGATGTCTCGTCTTGAACCGAAATGTCTCCTGTGATGCAACATGGGTTACCGGCTGGCATTGATGCTCCTTCTAATGATGGGCGGAGGGGGGTGGGAGGGGGGAGGAGAGAGGAAATGAGGGGAGGAGGGGAGGCGGGAGAAGCTGTACTCTTTTTTTTCCCCGTTCTTTTCCAAGTCACTGACTTGCAGCATTCTAGTAAATGAAATGATGCCTGCGGTGCATGTGCATGTACCCGTGTGTGAGTGTGTGTGTGTGTGGTGTGAGTGTGTGTGTGTGTGGTGTGAGTGTGCGGGTCGGTGTGTGTGTGTGTGTTTATGCACGAGTAGTTCCATGCTGGATGGATGCTGACTGCTTGCAGCGTGGCATCATGGGAGGAGACTGAAGGGAAGGGGGTCAGGCTCTGCACACACACACACACACACACACACACACACAAACCCACATGCTGGTGCACACACACCGCACATCTACACCTCCTTACAGTAACAATGTTTATCAACACACACACACACGAGATCTCGATGAGGAGAGCAGTGTAGATAACAATCTTCAGAGATTGACACATGGAGATCAATGATGTGTGAACCCGATAACACATCTCACCTGCGATAATGACTTTCATTACATGACCAGAGTGGATCCACGCCAAATATAGAAATGATTTAGTTCCCCACAAACAGCCATCTCAAGGGAGCGTGAGCCAATCAAACGAGGGCCGTGTCACAAGGTCGTCCGAGCCGTACTTTAAAGCCTCGCATGTGACCGCGGCCAATCAATGCAAGCGTGGTAGCAATATGCAAATGTGCTGTTTGGAAAATATTCCTTGAAGATCGTTTGGAGGGGATCGATACCGAGGCTGCGGTTCAGATGAGCCAACGACTCTAAACCGCAGGAGAAGCAGAGAGCTCCTAAACACACAGATGCACATTCAGGCCGGACAGTTCGATACAGCAGGCTCTGAGACGTCGATCTAACGAGCGAGTTAGGTTGTCGGGTCTGTGTGTGTGTGTGTGTGTGTGTTGAGGGTGACTGCTAGAAGAAAGCACAGTGAGCACTCTCTCGTTTTCTCGACCTGCTCCCTCCCTTCCCCCCTCCCCCTCCTCTCCTCCCTTTCCCTCCCCTTCATCCCCTTCCCCTCCTGTCCTCCATCTCCCTCCCCTCCATTACCCTCCCTCTCCCTCCCCCTCCTCACCTCCATCCCACCCCCCCCTTCCCTCCTCCCTCCCCTTCCTCTCCTCTCTCCCTTCCTTCCCTCCCCCTCCTCTATTCCATCTCTGTCTCCCTCCCCCCCTGCCATCTCTGTCCCCCTCCTCCTCCACCATCTCGCCCCCCCTCCCCTTCCTCTCCTCCATCTCTGTCTCCCTGCCCCTTTTCCTTGCATCCCCCCCCCCCTGCGAGGCCTTGGGTCTGTACTGAGAGCTCTGGGGACGGCCAGGCTAAAAATATCTCCCTCAGTGTGTGTGTGTGTGTGTGTGTGTGTGTGTCTACACACTTGCATGTCAGATATGGAACGTCTATGAACACTTCTCCCCCAACGACTGTGTCCACCGTCCTTTACACACACACACACACACACACACACACACACACACACACACACACACACACACAGAGACAGCACCCCAATGCCAGGGCAGATTTTTGTCCCAGTTCAGCCTTGCTGGGGGCCGTTATTTCAGCCACCTGAAGCACGATGTGTCAGGTGCAAAGCACAAGTACATTTTCATTTATTCATTTATCAGACCCTCTTATCCAGAGCGACTTACAGCAAATACAGGGACATTCCCCCCTGAGGACAGTAGGGTGAAGTGCCTTGCCCAAGGACACAACGTCATGTTGACACAGCAGGGGTTCGAACCAGGGTCCTTCTGATTAATAGCTTGACTCCCTCACCGCTCAACCGCCCGGGATAAATGACTCTTTGGCCCGGCGCAAAGTGGGTCGGTCTGAAGAAGCTTCATTACTCATAGGTTCACTCAACTCAAAGGTTTGGGGCGTGACGTGCAATAAACCAATCAGAGCGTCAGCTCACATTCCCTTTAAAAGCAGGAGCGCTTGTTCCAATGGCGGCTTGCTGTTATAACGGCAGATTTGCCGGGCGCACGTCAAGAATGATTCACGGCCGAGGAGACGGACGTCCACGTTAGAGCCGTAAAAGAAGGAGTCACATTGTACGAGGAAGGAAATTACCACAGTCGTTTCAACTGTTGGCAAACATATTTTTACTGCAACTAGCCTGAATAATATGACTAAATGTGTGTTTAGTGTACACTGTCATAAAAAATACGGTTTATAACGTATCAAATATACAAATTATTCGTTATTATTAACGTTCGCGCTGGAACACGCCCCCTTTTTGTGACGAACTGCCCCTGAGCGCAAGTTCATCCCCTAATTTACTGACGTGCATCTGTGGATGGAAGAATCCATGGTGCGTCGGGCGCAAAATAGGAATGATACATGTGCCGACTGCTCTGGGTGCAAGATAGGGCCCTGGGTATGTTGATGTGTTGAGTTTATGAACTCTGCTTCTAGGGGCAAGAGGCTGGGAGGATGGGGGGCTGGGGGCTTGTGGCTGGGGGGCTTGTGGTCGGGAGGCTAGGGGTCCGAGGGCTTGGGGCTGGGAGGTTGGGGGGCCGAGGGCTTGGTCAGGGCAGGGTTGCCACATTCTGACTGGGTCCAGTTTGAAGGACCAGGGCTCTGGCTCATAAAAACTTCCCCCTGACTGCCTCCCTCGACGCTCCATGCCAAGGCAGATGGCGCGGCATTAGAACTGAGCGAAGAGGCAGCCTGTCAGGGGGGGGCCGGAGACACAGAGAGGAGGGGAACCGAGAGGAAGACTGGATCAGGTGGGGAAAAGACAAGGAGAAAAGGTTGAAAGGTTGAAAACAGAATAAGGGAAGGAGGAAGGGGGGGGGAGAGAGAGAGTTGAGTCACAGCGCCACCAAGTGTGGAAATGTGTTTGTGTTAGGTCTTACAACGTCTGTTAAAGCTTTACATTTTTCTAAGTGAAAGAAAATAAGTTACCCAGCGACTAGCTGGCCCCAGTCCAGGGTGTACCCCATCCAAGGCCTGAAAGGAACTGGGATAGGCTCCAGTCACCCTTGACCCCTTATCCAGAGCGACTTACAGTAAGTACAGGGACATTCCCCCTGAGGCAAGTAGGGTGAAGTGCCTTGCCCAAGGACACAACGTCATATAGCCACAGCCGAGGCTCGATCTCACAACCTTCTGACCGTGAGGCCAACGCCTTAACCGTTGAGCCATCTGACCCCCAAACTCACAACCTTCCGATCGCTAACGCAACGCCCTAACCAAAAAGCTACCCGACCCAATTACTAGCCCAACGCCTTAACCGACTGCACCCTTATGACTCCATAACTCCTCTCTCTCTCCTCTGCCTTCACCAAACCAGCACCAGCAAAAGAGAGACTCGTAGATTTCCCATTAGCTGGCACATCAGCTCACCATTGCAGGGTTTATGCATAACTGATCTACACTGATCTATGTTCACACACACACACACACACACTCACTCCCGCCCAGGGTCTACTCTTGGACTAGCATTTCAGAAATCTCTTCTCACAGCCTATTTGCTAGCTGTCCAATCGCAGGCAGCCTCGATAACATTCTATTACTCGTCTGCAGGTAGGCAGCCAATCACGCGCCTCTCAAACGGTTGCTCGACCAAAGCCGTCCAATCCCCTGTCGTGTGGTGGCGTCCTAACGACAGGGCTTTATTGCCAGAGGGAAGCGTGAGGATAGGAGATTACTGGAGCTCTCCTCAACCACCTCCCAGTCTGTGTGTGTGTGTGTGTGTGTGTGTGTGTGTGTGTGTGGAAGAATAGTAAGTGTCTGTCTCCCTGTGTGTGTGTTCCGCATGGGTGGGAGTGGGTGTATGGGTATGTGTGAGTGTGTGTATGAGCGTGTGATTGTGTGTATGGGTGTGTATGTGTGTATGGGTATGTGAGAGTGTATGTGTCAGTGTGTGTGTGTGTGTGTGGGGGGGGGGGGGGTCATTACGTGTTTGAGTGTGTGTGTCAGTGAGTGAGTGTGTGTGTGTGTGTGTGTGTGTGTGTGTCAGTATGTGTGTCTGGGGGGGGTCAGTGTGTGTCAGTGTGAGAGTGTGTGTGTGTGTGTGGGGGGGGGGGCAGTGTGTGTGAGAGTGTGTGTCAGTGTGTGTGTGTGTGTGTGTGTGTGTGTTTGGGGGGCGGGGGTCAGTGTGTGTGAGAGTGTGTGTCAGTGTGTGAGAGTGTGTGTCAGTGTGTGTCAGTGTGTGTGTGTGTGTGTTTGGGGGGCGGGGGTCAGTGTGTGTGAGAGTGTGTGTCAGTGTGTGAGAGTGTGTGTCAGTGTGTGTGTGTGTCTGAGCAGTGGGAAGTGTCTGTCACACCAGGACTGCGCCATCCTCTGAGATCGCACAGCAGCATGTTTCGAAGTATCTGTCCGAAAATCCCATTTTGATTTGAAATGCTCCGTTTCCTAATCCCCTGTGCGTCTCTCTGGGTATGTGGGAGGGGAGGAAGAGAGGGAGGGAGAGAGGGGGGAGAGACAGAGAGAGAGAGACAAATAGAGAGATAAAGAGATTAAAACAGAGAACAAAAGACAGGGAGGGGTTTGAAGAGAAAGAGAGAAAAATAGAGGGAGAGACTGAGAGAGGTGAGAGAGACTGAGAGACTGAGATAAGGAGAGAAAGAGACCAAGAGGGAGGGAGACTTCGAGACTGAGATAAGGAGAGAAAGAGACTGAGAAGGAGAAATGATAGAAGACAATAATAGCACCAGAGAGTTGCCCTTTTGGGGAAAAACAAAAACAAACACTCATGTTTTCTCGGGGCTAACACACACAATCCTCGAAGCCAACCCTCACCCACCCCGACCCTTACCCACCTGACCCAAACACTCACCCACCCCGACCCTCACCCACCTGACCCTCGCCCACCCCGACCCTCACCCACCCCGACCCTCACCCACCAGACCCAAACACTCACCCACCTGACCCTCGCCCACCCCGACCCTCACCCACCCCGACCCTCACCCACCAGACCCAAACACTCACCCACCTGACCCCGACCCTCACCCACCCCGACCCTCACCCACCGGACCCAAACACTCACCCACCTGACCCCGACCCTCACCCACCCCGACCCTCACCCACCGGACCCAAACACTCACCCACCTGACCCCGACCCTCACCCACCCCGACCCTCACCCACCGGACCGAAACACTCACCCACCTGATCCCGACCCTCACCCACCCCGACCCTCACCCACCTGACCCAAACACTCACCCACCTGACCCCGACCCTCACCCACCCTGACCCTCACCCACCCCGACCCTCACCCACCCCGACCCTCACCCACCTGACCCTCACCCACCCCGACCCTCACCCACCCCGACCCTCACCCACCCCGACCCTCACCCACCTGACCCTCACCCACCCCGACCCTCACCCACCTGAACCAAACACTCACCCACCTGACCCCGACCCTCACCCACCCTGACCCTCACCCACCTGACCCTCGCCCACCCCGACCCTCACCCACCTGACCCAAACACTCACCCACCTGACCCCGACCCTCACCCACCCTGACCCTCACCCACCCCGACCCTCACCCACCCCGACCCTCACCCACCTGACCCAAACACTCACCCACCCTGACCCTCACCCACCTGACCCTCACCCACCCCGACCCTCACCCACCTGACCCAAACACTCACCCACCTGACCCCGACCCTCACCCACCCTGACCCTCACCCACCTGACCCTCGCCCACCCCGACCCTCACCCACCTGACCCAAACACTCACCCACCTGACCCCGACCCTCACCCACCCTGACCCTCACCCACCCCGACCCTCACCCACCCCGACCCTCACCCACCTGACCCAAACACTCACCCACCTGACCCCGACCCTCACCCACCCTGACCCTCACCCACCTGACCCTCACCCACCCCGACCCTCACCCACCTGACCCAAACACTCACCCACCTGACCCCGACCCTCACCCACCCTGACCCTCACCCACCTGACCCTCACCCACCCCGACCCTCACCCACCTGACCCTCGCCCACCCCAACTCTTCCACCTCATTAGTTATCAAACAGTAACCTGCAAGACTCCCTCAGGGAACCAAGCGACTCCACCTGCTCTGATTGGAGTGATGCGCTCCATATGGTTCAACATGAAGCCAGCCTGAACCAGCCAGGGGTCAGACGCCTGCCAGTGGGCGAGGGAGAGAGAGGGAGGAGGGAGAGAGAGAGAGGGAAAGAGGGAGGGAAGGAGAGAGAGAGGGAGGGAGGGAAAGAGGGAGAGAGAGAGAGAGAAATAAGGAGGGAAGGAAGGAGAGAGAGAGGGAGAGGGTGAGGGAGGAAGGGAGAGAGAGAAAGGGGGGAAAGGGGGCGAAGGAGGGAGAGAGAGAGAGGGAGAGGGAGGAAGGGAGAGCGAGAGAGGGAAAGAGGGAGGGAAGGAGGGAGACAGCGAGAGAGAGAGAGAGAGAGAGATGAGGGGGCGTGTGTGTGGAGGGGGCTGTAATTATAGATCTGAACACCCAGTTGGGGATGGAGTTCCAGTTTGGTTAGGATTCCTGTCTAGCCTTGCGGGGGGAGAGAGTCTGCCTAAACAGCTAATGACAGAGATAAGATGCTCTGTGTCTCTGCCTGCTGGGACTGTGATGTACCAAACCTCACAGGCTCCAGATCCCACCAACACACACGCAGGGCACGCGAACGTGAACAAGGTGCATGAAGGGAAACACAAGAAAGACACGACAAGGTGCTGCAGAGAAACGTTGTAAGGTTTGCGTTCCGCTACGGCCGTAACGCAGGGCAACGGGTTTTAATTCCAGCCTGCGTCATTGCCTGTCCACCATTCCCTCTCTCTCTCCAACAGTCTCGATCAAAGCAATCTTTTTTTGTATACATTAAATAACATTCCCCCTAAGGCTTGTCTAGGGTAAAAATGACAAAGTCGCAAATTTCAAAGGAGACTGACATAAGTACAGCACCAGCGGTCACAGAAAGTCTGGTGTCTGGACAGAGGGTCTGGTGTCTGGGCAGAGGGCCTGGTGTCTGGACAGAGGGCCTGGTGTCTGGGTAGAGGGCCTGGTGTCTGGACAGAGGGCCTGGTGTCTGGACAGAGGGTCTGGTGTCTGGACAGAGGGTCTGGTGTCTGGACAGAGGGTCTGGTGTCTGGGCAGAGGGTCTGGTGTCTGGACAGAGGGCCTGGTGTCTGGACAGAGGCTCTGGTGTCTGGACAGAGGGCCTGGTGTCTGGACAGAGGGTCTGGTGTCTGGACAGAGGGCCTGGTGTCTGGACAGAGGGTCTGGTGTCTGGACAGAGGGCCTGGTGTCTGGACAGAGGGCCTGGTGTCTGGGCAGAGGGCCTGGTGTCTGGACAGAGGGTCTGGTGTCTGGACAGAGGGCCTGGTGTCTGGACAGAGGGCCTGGTGTCTGGACAAAGGGTCTAGTGTCTGGACAGAGGGTCTGGTGTCTGGACAGAGGGCCTGGCGTCTGGACAGAGGGCCTGGTGTCTGGGCAGAGGGCCTGGTGTCTGGACAGAGGGTCTGGTGTCTGGACAGAGGGCCTGGTGTCTGGACAGAGGGCCTGGTGTCTGGACAAAGGGTCTGGTGTCTGGACAGAGGGTCTGGTGTCTGGACAGAGGGCCTGGTGTCTGGACAGAGGGCCTGGTGTCTGGACAGAGGGTCTGGTGTCTGGACAGAGGGCCTGGTGTCTGGACAGAGGGCCTGGTGTCTGGACAGAGGGCCTGGTGTCTGGACAGACGGCCTGGTGTCTGGACAGAGGGTCTGGTGTCTGGACAGAGGGTCTGGTGTCTGGACAGAGGGTCTGGTGTCTGGACAGAAAGTCTGGTGTCTGGACAGAGGGTCTGGTGTCTGGGCAGAGGGTCTGGTGTCTGGACAGAAAGTCTGGTGTCTGGACAGAGGGTCTGGTGTCTGGGCAGAGGGTCTGGTGTCTGGACAGAGGGCCTGGTGTCTGGACAGAGGGTCTGGTGTCTGGACAGAGGGTCTGGTGTCTGGACAGAGGGTCTGGTGTCTGGACAGAGGGCCTGGTGTCTGGGCAGAGGGTCTGGTGTCTGGACAGAAAGTCTGGTGTCTGGACAGAGGGCCTGGTGTCTGGACAGAGGGCCTGGTGTCTGGACAGAGGGCCTGGTGTCTGGACAGAGGGTCTGGTGTCTGGACAGAGGGTCTGGTGTCTGGACAGAAAGTCTGGTGTCTGGACAGAGGGTCTGGTGTCTGGGCAGAGGGTCTGGTGTCTGGACAGAAAGTCTGGTGTCTGGACAGAGGGTCTGGTGTCTGGGCAGAGGGTCTGGTGTCTGGACAGAGGGCCTGGTGTCTGGACAGAGGGTCTGGTGTCTGGACAGAGGGTCTGGTGTCTGGACAGAGGGTCTGGTGTCTGGACAGAGGGCCTGGTGTCTGGGCAGAGGGTCTGGTGTCTGGACAGAAAGTCTGGTGTCTGGACAGAGGGCCTGGTGTCTGGACAGAGGGCCTGGTGTCTGGACAGAGGGCCTGGTGTCTGGGCAGAGGGTCTGGTGTCTGGACAGAAAGTCTGGTGTCTGGACAGAGGGCCTGGTGTCTGGACAGAGGGCCTGGTGTCTGGACAGAGGGCCTGGTGTCTGGGCAGAGGGCCTGGTGTCTGGACAGAGGGCCTGGTGTCTGGGCAGAGGGTCTGGTGTCTGGACAGAGGGTCTGGTGTCTGGACAGAGGGCCTGGTGTCTGGACAGAGGGCCTGGTGTCTGGACAGAGGGCCTGGTGTCTGGGCAGAGGGCCTGGTGTCTGGACAGAGGGCCTGGTGTCTGGGCAGAGGGTCTGGTGTCTGGACAGAGGGTCTGGTGTCTGGACAGAGGGCCTGGTGTCTGGACAGAGGGCCTGGTGTCTGGACAGAGGGTCTGGTGTCTGGACAGAGGGTCTGGTGTCTGGACAGAGGGCCTGGTGTCTGGACAGAGGGCCTGGTGTCTGGGCAGAGGGTCTGGTGTCTGGACAGAAAGTCTGGTGTCTGGACAGAGGGCCTGGTGTCTGGACAGAGGGCCTGGTGTCTGGACAGAGGGCCTGGTGTCTGGACAGAGGGTCTGGTGTCTGGACAGAGGGTCTGGTGTCTGGGCAGAGAGGAGTGTATTTGAGCACCTTTTCACATGATATTGAAACGTGGTGTGAATAGTAGAGTAACTGAAGGGGAGGGCGGAAATAAACGTCACAAGAGTCGTGTCTGAAATGCCTTTTCCTTTGTACACCCACATCAACTATGCCTGGACAAGATTCTATTAAAACTGAACAGTAGACTATGGAATACATAGAATATTTGGAGAGAATGACAAAACATTTTGCACAAAGAATCATGACTGACAGCAAGGTAAAGCCTTTTCAGCTTCGTACGGTGCTACTAAATGGTTCTGCCTGCCCTTAGAACCGTTCTCCACCACTTGGCTGTGTCTGAAATCACTCCCTAACCACTATATAGTGCACTATACAGTGACCACGCCATTTTGTAGTGGTGTTGGAATATTTAGTGTCCACTATACAGGTATAGTGCACTGCATGCATCCCACAATTCACCGCGAAAAGTAGTGAACCGAAGCAAGATATCCCATCATGCATTGCGTTGGTACGTTTTAATTGTGCAACAGCGAGGATGTAATTACCGGCGACAAGAGACTTGTTTTTTTTGTTGAACTCACTATATAGTCCACTGCATTTATTTCCCTATGTAGGGAGTAGGGAATGAGCCTTTGAAAAGCGAATCCAACCTCGTTTCTATTCTAATCTAGATCTGGTTCTAATTAAGAAGTTCCTCTTTGGAACAGTTCTGAAGTGTGTTTACAGGGCAACGATCGGCCCAGTTACCCCGGGGGGGGGGGCAGGAGATGGTACCCAGAGCCTGTGAGTCGGCGCAGCCACCCCCACAGAGTTGCACTCACAGCCCTGTGAAGGACGTTTTAACCACCGACTCTCAGACAGGACCTTGGCAGTTCTCTTTCTATTTCTGGAGTCAGCAGGGTATTGCAATTACAGTGATGGGAGAATGAATGAAGGAAGGTGGGAGGAGGGAGAGAGGGAGGAGGGGTGGGAGGGAGGAGGGGAGGAAGGGAGAACAATTTGTTCTAGCTACCTAGTGCCTTTGATAGCTTTTTCCTCTTCCTCCGTGTGTTTCTACTGTGTCGCCTGTGATGCTTCTTGATTCATGTGAAAACATCTTCACCTTTCCCACTAATCTCTAATGAACCAACACAGCCTGGATCCTCTAGTGACGCAAAACGCTATTTAGCCCATTTTCTTCAACACGGGGAGAATTTTCTTGCTTTAATAAAAGCCTGTAGAGACAATCCCCGCGTTTCCAGATGAGTTAGTGAGCTTCGTTAAAAAACTGACCTTTCGGAAATAAAGCGAGAGAAATGAGTCACAAAATTCAATTACGTCCGCGCCTCCACTTTCGGCGCTAATCGCGGCCACTCGAGAAGCCTGGATGGACAGCCTCGTCATCCTCTCTCAGGAGAATGGACTATTTGTTTATAAACACCTGCTGTGCAGTGGCATCAATCCATTTGCATAATTATGGAGAGGAGATATGGTTGTCAGGGACGACAGCCTGGTTGCGGTTAGGAAGCGTCCTGACAACATGGAAGCCAAACAGCTCCCCGCTTGGTATTCCATCAAAACTGACCGGCAGAAGTAAATTACACATTTATGTGAATTTTAAAATCGTTTTGTTGACAGGTTAAACATGTTAGACACCCATATTTGGACTGTTAAGATCCATCAGTGATTTTATCAGTAGCCTAAGCTATAATGGGCTGATTTATTAATAATTTAAACTCTACAGAATTCTTTTTTTTTTTTTTTTTTTTTTTTACAATTAAACATCAATTAGGCCGATGGCCAAAAGAGACAATCTAAAATGAAAACACACTTTAAGTGTGTAAAACACTAGTCTCAATATAATTCCCCTGAAAACCTCTTACTTCCTGTAAACTTATACTGCCAAACCATTCTGGCCTGAAATCCAGGCTTTCACATCTATGTTGTGGAATGTGTCATTTTCTGAGGAGTGTTTTTTCTTGCTTCACCTTTTCGTTTGCGCTGAAGATGAATCCGCAGCTCCTACACTGAGTCATTTTCCCGCCTCAGGGAGGAAAACGATCCAGTTTTCATGCTGTAATTTTGAGATGTGATGGACGAGATCGATACCATGGCTGTCTCATGTCTTGTTCGGTGGCTGTGTTCGAATCAGGTGAGGTATTAAGGTGTAAGCACCTTTCATGGTACAAAACATTTGATGTTTCTGTTCTGGTGATTGTGTGTGTGGATATGTTTTCCTATAGGCATGATTGGTTTAAAGGACGTGATGCTATATGAGTAACTGTGTGTCATGCATTGGGTGACAAATAGAAAACAAGCAATATCAGACTGCAGCAGGTGGGGAGAGGAGTGGAGAGGAGGAGAAGAGGAGGAGAGGGAAGGAGAAGAAGAGGGGAGAAGAGGAGAGGAGGAGAAGAGAGGAGGGGAGAAAAGAGAGGGAGAGGAGAAGAGGAGGGGAGAAGAGGAGAAGGGGAGAAAAGAGAGGAGAAAAGAGAGGGAGAGGAGAAGAGGAGAAAAGAGAGGGAGGAGAAGAGGAGAGGAGAAAAGAGAGGGAGAGGAGAAGAGGAGAAAAGAGAGGGAGGAGAGGAGAAAAGAGAGGGAGGGGGGAAGAGGAGAGGAGAAAAGAGAGGAGGAGAGGAGAAGAGGAGAAAAGAGAGGAGGAGAGGAGAAAAGAGAGGGAGAGGAGAAGAAAGAAGCAGAGGGGTGAGGAGATGAGCGGAGAGGGAAGGTAGAGTGGAAGGATCGGGCAGGGAATAGCTTGTCTCCTTGCGGCTGACATCGATATCCCTTTATTTAGCTGCTGCCAAAACTCCAGAGCCCAGTATCGACACAAGCCAATTACTCCTCCTTCCATCCTTACCACACCGCTGAAGCTAAACAACACACGCTTCCACCGGGTAGAAATGCTCGCTAGCTTGTGTTTACCATCCAAACATATCGATCTCACGCTTGAAGAATACTAATGAAATGCCTGGAGAGGCATGCACGGGGTCTCCGTGCAGATCCAGCAGGGGCTCTTCTGGGGAAATCTAGATTGAAATTTGAGACAGGATAGAGACACACGCCCCAAACAGAAGTCAAGTTTGAAAAGCGATATATGTTTAGTTTGACCGTCAACCCTCCAGAGTCCAGACAATGACCTGTGGTCTGTGAACCCTGGATGAAACCCTGGTTCGGTTTTGGCTCCGGTCTCTCCCACAACACTGGGGGTGTCGTGGTTGAGCGGTTAGGGCGAGCGCTCGGAAGGTACCTGGTTCGAACCCCGGTCATACCAACATAATGTTGTGTCCTTGGGGAAGGCACTTCACCCTACTTTCCCTGTACTTGCTGTAAGTCGCTCTGGTTAAGAGCATCTGCTAAATGACCGAATGTAAATGTTAACTTCGCCCCTTCATCCCAGTTCTGATCCAACGCTCCCTAGAGGAGCTCTCGAAAGATGAGATGATTCAGACACGAAAGCCGTCCCAAAAACACGACAGCCAATCGCAGAGTTCTCCACCAGTAAGAAGGGCTGATGTAATGGAGCAGAGGAGGTAGTGGGTGATGACATCACGCTGGCCTGTTTTCAGGAGAAGCTACCTCTCCCCAGCCACGCCATTACTGGCCCGGGTCGCCTCCTTCTTGCTCGGCTGTTGTCGTCATAGCAACTGTTCCCAAGGCACTGCGGTTCCCCTGTGGTGGGATGGAAATTTCAAACAGCAAAATAGGTCTGCTGAGCAGGTGTGTGTAGGGCCGTGGAACACTCAAACACACACACACACACACACACACGTTTACATTCAGTTTAATCCAGAGTGATTTACAGCAAGGGCAGGGACATTCCCCCCTGAGGCAAGTAGGGTGAAATGCCTTTCCCAAGGACACGTCATTTTGGCACAGCCGGGGTTTAAACCGGATACCTTCTGATTACCAGCCCGACTCCCTAACCAATCGGCTACATGACTCACTATACATGATGTACATACACACACGCCTCAAGACGCACTGACGCACACGCATCGACCGTCTTACAGAGCAGCGGAGGTGATTACCCCCCAGGTTAATGAGCGGGGCTCCTCTTAACGAGCAGACCCTGACACTACCGCTCAATCATTACCCTGAGATAACAGCTTCACACGGAAAAAGGCTGCGACTACTTCCATTTCAATATCCAGCCCAAACTAAAGCCCTTCGTCATCTCTTCCTGTGGAAAAAGGCTGCGACTGGGGAGTCATGTGGCGCAGTCAGTTAGGGAGTTGAGCTAGTAATCAGAAGGTGCCTGGTTCGAACCCCGACTGCGTCAACATGACGTTGTGTCCTTGGGCAAGGCACTTCACCCTACTTGCCTCAGGGGGGAATGTCCCTTTACTTGCTGTAATTCGCTCTGGATAAGAGCATCTGATAAATGACTAAATATAAATGTTGACATTCAATATTCAGGCGAGATTCAGACTTCATTATCATTTCCTTAGCTCCTCTGAGCTTCAGCAGAAAGGCACTCAGACAGTGAAGGTACCCAATATGTCCGCTTCTGGTCTGAGGGGAAATGTTGGCGCGGTGCAGCAGCCCTGTTTGTATTAGCACACGGAGAGCTAACTGAAACGGTTCAGTGACGTGTGATTGAGCTAATGACATGCTGTTCAGGTACGAGACCATCTGCTGTTTACACCCGCAAGTACCACCCAAAAATATGACCGAAAGATTGTTACAGTCTAAAGTAAATCTGCCGTCGAAACGATGCCACAGAAAGCCGAGCGTGGCGAGTCTGCGGTGTTTCCGGGGGCGTCGCAGTGTTTCTGATTTTTACAGATGTGTGTTTCACAAGCTACGGTCCCCACCGCAACAGGGAATAGAGAGATAGGAACTGTGCTAGTATGACTGGATTTGTGGATTTACCTGTGAGCATTTATGGCAGTAACTGTCATTTGATTTTCTAAAAGTAATTGAACGCGCCGTTTCAAACCGACTGGCACATTTTCTCTCCCAGAACAGCCTTTCTTGACCCTAACCAGTCGGGCTTCAAGACCGGCCACTCCACTGAGACCTCCCTCCTGTCAGTTACCACAGCCATCCAGTCTGCCAGAGCGGCCTCAAGGTCATCTGTTCTGTCATCTATTCATTCTGCTAGACCTCTGCAGCATTTCATACAGTTAATCATCAGATCCTGCTCGCCACACTCTTTGTGATGCGCATCACTGGCACTGCACTGGAATGGATCTCATCCTACCGGACAGGATGATCCTATCAGGTCTCCAAGGATGGAAAGATTTCAGGTCCTTGCCAGATCTCCACTGGTGTCCCTCAGGGTGGGGTCCTTGGACCTCTCCTATTCTCCCTGTACACCACCTCACTCAGGCCATTCATCTCCTCCCATGGCTTCTCCTATCACTGCTACGCTGACGACACGCAGCTATACCTGTCGTTCCCCCTGACGGATCCAGGGATCTCAACTAGGATCGAGGCTTGCCTCACCGAAATCTTGGCCTGGAAGACCAGACACCCCCTCCAGCTGAACCTCACCAAAATAGAAACTTCTCGTTATTCCAGCCAAACCATCAATCACCCACGATCTCTCCTTCACTCTGGGATCTGCAACGCTGACCCCTTCATCTTCTGCCATAAACCTGGGGGTTACCTTAGATTACGAGCTCTCCCTCACAGCACACATTGCTACAGTCTTCTGGTCATGTAGATTCACCCTCTAAAATCAGAAGATACCTGTCTGAACATTCCACCCAACTGCTAGTCCAAGCTCTTGTCCTCTCGAAGATGGGCTACTGTAACTCACAGTCTTCCAGCAAGCTCAATCCGCCCCCTTCAGAGGATCCAAGATGCAGCAGCCCGCCTGGTTTTCAATCTACCCAGACGCTGTCATGTCACCCTGCTCCTCATCGCCCTCCACTGGCTTCCATCATGGCCCATATCAGATTCAAGACCCTGGTACTGACCTTCCGAGCAGTGAACGGGACTGCCCCGAATTATATCAAGTCTCTCCTTCAGCCTTATACCCCTGCCCGCCACCTGCATTTCGTTACCTTGTCCTTACGTGTGTAATGACATTTAAGTTAGGGGTCAGATGGCTCAATGGGTTAAGGTGTTGGACTCATGATCGGAAGGTTGTGAGATCGAGGCCCGGCTGTGGCTATATGACGTTGTGTCCTTGGGCAAGGCACTTCACCCTACTTACCTCAGGGAGAATGTACTTACTGTAAGTAACTCTTGATAAAATGTAAATGTAAGATTGAAAATTGACTATTGTCCTCCTCTGACAACCACCTAGTGGTCCCACCCCTGAAGAGCACCAGGTCCCAACACAATCTCTTCCCCTGTCTGGCTCCCCAGTGCTAAAATCACCTCCCCACCTCCATCCGAAACACAGACTGTCTCCTCCCCTCCAAAAGGCTCAAAACTCTTGTTCTGAGAGTTCAATGGCAATGGCTGGACCTAATAATAGTACCGTACTTTCCGGACTATAGGGCGCATTTAAAAGCCTTTATTTTTCTCAAAAAACAACACTGCGCTTTATAATCCGAAGCGGATCATTTATTTTGTTTACTGACCCAAGCGATTTTTGTGTGGTACAAGGCACACATTTTTTTTGGTACGGCTTTGGTAAACTACAAAGCCGCACCGCCTGCAGCATTACGGCTACCGTAACCAGGAGTGTCGCGGAGTAATACATACTGTGCTTCACCATAATATTATTCAACTGATTTATCTGACTGTTTTTTTCCCGCTTAATGCGCTTTATAGTCCGGTGCGCTTTATATATGAAAAAAGATTGAAAATAGACCATTCATTGACAGTGCTCCTTATAATCCAGTGCGCCCTATAGTGCAAAAAATACGGTGATAATAAATTTTATTTGGAAGGCGCCTTTCTCGACACTCAAGGACACCTCCCCCAGGGTTATAAAGATTTCTACTGGGGGACCTGTTGTCTTTTTGATGGTCCTAATCCTGCATAGGTTTTTGGTACTCGCAGTCAGGTGCGCTGTTGTGGTTGTTGTCGCTTTGTTGTTCGCTTCCTTCAAGTACACCACTGCCCGTCGGAGGTGCCTGCCTCAAATTTGTAAACTTGTTCAGCTGGATGCTCTTATAGTTCCTCCCTTGGCACTTATTGGTTTCTCACGATGCATGTTTCATAATCTATAAACACGCTATGTTTTGGGACTATCAGGTTGCTATGTTCAGTGACCGATGCCCTTTTGTAAAACTCTCTTTTGGAAGTCGCTTTGGATAAAAGCGTCTGCTCAATGAATACCTGTAAACGTAATTCAAATGTTCCAAGATGTATCCATGTCTGTGTGACAGGAGACTTCCAAAGCCACAGACAGCCACGCACCAGTCGCTGGTTGCTATGACAGCCCCGCAGGAAGCAAACCTCCTCCAATCAGAGTCAAGGACCTGAGAAACAGTGTGGGATGCTGACTGGCTGACCTTGTATGACACCAGGTGCAACATTGGAATCTTGATTTCTTAGGTTCCAATCTGACACCCACTTTGCCCCAACTGGGCAGTTCAAACCAGAAGGGAGACAGCGTGTGTGTGTGTGTGTGTGTGTGTGTGCGTGTGCATATGTGTGTGTTTTAGCTAGTCATCATTAGTGCTGCTACTGCTGATTAACATTGAGGGAATACAAGTAATAAGCCTTGTTTATTCGTTCACGGTGTGTATGTGTTGGTGCGTATTTGTGAGCGTGTGTGTGTTTGTGGCTCGTGCCCTGACACAGGCCTGTCCACAGTCACCATTAATACTGTGACATGCAGGTTAATGTCACAATACATTTACAGCAGTCATAATACTGGCTCTTTGCACTGCTCATCTGCAGCAAGTACATAGTCAGCCTCTAACACTGCTGACGCAACACACACACACAGAAACTCCCTCTCTCACACACACACACACACACACACACACACACGACACACAAACACACTCACACATTCTCACAACACTAACCATGACCCAAAACGTTTGTTTAACTAGCCTCAGCGGTGAAAGGCCAGTTCAGCTAATACGGAGGTTTATTGAACACACGTTTAAAGTCATTCGGTCGTTTCCGGGAAATTCTGATTGGCCTGTGTCCGTTTCCAGGAAGTGAGAATTGCAAACAGGTCGGTCAAT
Organism: Protosalanx chinensis; assembly: GCA_030340685.1. Taxonomy (NCBI): domain Eukaryota; kingdom Metazoa; phylum Chordata; class Actinopteri; order Osmeriformes; family Salangidae; genus Protosalanx; species Protosalanx chinensis. Next base: position 9,813,392 of record CM059335.1, read on the forward strand.
GGAGAAAATCCACCAATCCGTCTGGCTCTAAGGTCACACGACTGTGAAGGTGGCGAGCGGCTCGTCGGCCAGAAGGAGAAGCGGATGAGTCATCCCTCCGTTGGAGACGTCACACTCTGGGTAGTAACAATGTTAAACCATCCACCTGTCTGTTGAACACAGTCTGGGGTGTAGATGACATGTCATCTCCATATTTAATACAGTCCAATGCCCTCCTGCGTGTCATTGGCCAGACAGCTCTCAGGGTAGCCCACCAGCCCACGGGCGAGAGAGCTCCGTACCGAGGGCACGGCTGCCAGCGCAATTATACCGATGTCAAGACAAGGACACGGTTTTCCCCCCGCGCGTTCCTTCATCACCTCTGAATAAGAACAGGGTCATGTGACCCAAACTCATTATTGGTGACATGATCCCTACAGGAGAGTGTTTGATGAGAGCGACAGGTGCACTATGTGGGTCAGGTTACTTGTGTGTATTTGTGTGTGTTCGTGTGTGCGTCAACATACTCTCAACGCAACGTCAACACACACTCTCTGTCTAGGCCAGGTCAGGCTTCTGGTGTCCTTGACACAGTTAGGGGGTGCAGAGAGAGACAGACAGAGAGAGAGGGGAGAGAGACAGAGAGAGAGGGGAGAGAGAGACAGACAGAGAGAGAGAGAGACAGACAGAGAGACAGAGAGAGACAGAGAGAGAGAGAGAGAGACAGAGAGACAGAGAGAGAGACAGAGAGAGAGGGGAGAGACAGACAGAGAGAGAGGGGAGAGAGAGACAGACAGAGAGAGAGAGAGACAGACAGAGAGACAGAGAGAGACAGAGAGACAGAGAGAGACAGAGAGAGAGACAGAGAGAGAGGGGAGAGACAGACAGAGAGACAGAGAGAGAGGGGAGAGAGAGAGAGGGGAGCGAGACAGACAGAGTGAGAGAGAGAGAGACAGGACAGAGAGAAACTGACAGCAAGTCAGACAGACAGAGTGAGATACAGACAGACCAACAGAGTGAGAAAGAGACAGACAGAGAGAGAGAGAGGGTAAGATTCAGAGCTCACCACCATTTGCTCTGGTATTTCTCTACGTCTACGTTTACCTGGTGACGTCGGGTCAACGGACATTAATGTTCTGCTGTGGGTCCCTGAGGAGAGGCAGAATGAGGAGAGGTGGGATTGAAATAGCCACACCGATATAGCCTTCACTGGCTGGGTCTGCCTGGACTAATGAGCTGCTGGAGCGTGGAGCACAGGCCCCCTCAGGTGCTCCTCCAAACCCGCCCTCCTGCCTACTTCCTGCCCTACTTCCTGTCAGAGTGTGTACAGGGCTGTACATGTACATATACAGTATGCTGTGTGTGTGTGTGTGTGTGTGTGTGTGTGTGTGTGTGGTGGCCTGTTCTGGGGAGGAACAGTGAGAGCTTGCAAATGGGTCACCCAGCAAACGTCAGAAGAACGGTGTCTGCCACCGTGCTCTCCTTTCCGTGACCGAGACAGTTTCTGTATTCACACGTTGGAATCGCACTGCCATGGAGGGAGAAACCGATGAAGTGAGAATGGGAGAGAGGGTGAGGGAGGGAGAGAGGGTGAGGGAGGGAGAGAGGGTGAGGGAGGGAGAGAGGGTGAGAGGGTGAGGGAGGGAGAGAGCGTGAGGGAGGGAGAGAGGGTGAGGGAGGGAGAGAGGGAGAGAGGGTGAGGGAGGGAGAGAGCGTGAGGGAGGGAGAGAGCGTGAGAGGAAATGTGAGCCAGAAAAGAGTTTGTGAGAAAGTGAAAAACTGAAATTGAGCGACGATCAGTTTGATAATGACCTAGTTGTCACATCAATACGACCTCAAACGGGAAAAATCTACCGATTACGCAAACCTGTAGTGAAAAGCTGACAGGCCCACATAGAGAAGTACCCAGCTCCTGCTACATTTCATTACTGAGATGGTGACGTGATAGCGACCTTTCAGTGGCTTCTGCCCAGGGCTTGTGTCCTTTTGGGGTGGTGTGTGTTTTGTCTGCCTGTGCAGCCCTCCAGTGCCCCTCTGGGGGTGGCCTCCACGTGTTGGTATGTCTGTGATCGCGCGGCCATCCGGTATTCCTTTGAGTGGCCAGTGTGTTTGCGTGTCTGTGTGTGTGTGTCTCCTGAGACAGCGTGCCCATCAAAGTGCCCCCAAAACAAGTCTCTAATGCTCAGTTTGAAGGTCAGACTGGAATAAAAGGACATTTTCCCTCTGTACTCAACCTTCATAGGGACTCAATTTTTCATTGTCATGTAAACTCCATGGATGGCTGAAGTCATCAAAATGTCTGCTCCTCCAACTGAGAAACTGTTAGTAGTATCAGGGAGCCATTTTGGTGCAGTCAACCACATTCACTTTTTTAAACACCTAGGGTAAACTGGGATTGAGCTAGAATCAGATTGTTTTTATTTGCCATGCAAGTTGCACAAACACCGAATTTACTGTGGCAGAATGGAGCTAACAAAGAACATATACAGGACTTCAATACAGGTTAAAAAGTAGGCAGTAACTATACATGGATAAGGAATATTTTAAAAACTATAAAAGTATATGGGTGTGAATGGATCTATACTATGGGGGGGGGGTTGTACACAGTAATGCAATTGGATCCAAGTGATCAAGCGTTTAAAGTGACTTGTGCAGTTCAAACTGTTACCACAACAACTGGATTTCCTGCTTCTTATGTTAATAGTAGTAAGTTACTGAACTCTGTTCACTCAGGTCTTTCAACAGGAGAGCTCCAACAAAAGGCCCTTCACGGGAGCCCAACTGGCAAACGCTTCCTTTTGTTTTGATTCAGCGAGGAACCTTCTAATCTGATCTCTTTGTTCACAGGGGAGGGTTCCCGAGGTCGCACCAAACCGTCAACGCAGATAATCGTCCTGTTTTCAAAATGTTGTTTCAGCTATTCTGTGTGAGGGATTTAAGTGCCAAACCCTTGAATTCACGAAGGATCGCCAGACTATCCTGATTGGAAGGTGATTCTTGATTAGCATTCTCACTAGTAACAAACAAATAAATCAATCAAAGATGGAAATGCTGACTCACATCCAACACTTTTAATCAGTCTGTTTAAAATGAACTGTGCCTAATCAGTCAGTACAATCATTACATTTTTTCTATTTATCCAAAGCGACTTCCAAGAGAGAACTTTACAAAAGAGCATCGGTCACTAATCATAACAACTACATAGACCCAAACATAGTGGGTAGTCAGATTATGAAGCATACGTTGTGAAAAACCAAACAAGTGCCAGAGGGAGGAACCACAAGCGCATTCAGTTCAACAAGTTACAATTAAATAACATGAATCTCAAAAAGTGCCATAGTGCACCTGTAGGAAAGCAGGCAACAATAATATACCTCACAGCAAGTACAAGAATTTCAAATTGGTTACAACTGACCAACAAGAGCAACAAGTCCCTCAATAAGAGTCATGGTGATCCTGGAGAAAACAATCATAAAATCATTCTGTGTGTGTCTTGTCTTAGTGTGTGGACAAGCTAAGCTGTGTTCTTGCTAGGTGGCCCGTAACCGAGAACCAAACTCAGAACCTGCTAGCTGGGAGAAGGAGCCCAGTGTTGCCAACACAAACAGAATCATTCAAGTCCTTTCGTTCAGTTGAGGAGAAATAGACACAAGAAGATCAAGCAGAAAGATAAAAAGGATACCTGCTTTTAATGAAGTTACTACAGTGAAAGTCAAGATTTAGCACACATATATTACGTCCTTGGGCAAGGCACTTCACCCTACTTGCCTCAGGGGAATGTCCTTGTACTTGCTGTAAGTCACTCTGGATAAGAGCACCCCCCCCCCCCCCCCCCAGGTATTTGGGTACTAGGTTCAGGTTTTATGGAACAAAAGTGAAAAGTGCTGACATAAGGTCACATTCCCCTAACGTCCTTCAATTTCATTGCTAATGCATAGACATTCTGAATGAAATGCCCTGAGTAAGACCTTACCTGAAGCCCTAATGAACTAGCTGCTGCTTCCTCAGCCTGCACTATCTGCACTGGATTTCTGAGTTTCTTCGATGCATTTTTTAATAACGCCTTAATTTACATTTAGCAGACACTTTTATCCAGAGTGATTTACAGCAAGTACAGGGACATTCCCCAAGGCAAGTAGGGTGAAGTGCCTTGCTCAACGTCATTTGGCACGGACGGGAATCGAACCGGCAACGTTCTGATTACTAGCCTGATTCCCCAACTGCTCAGCCACCTGACTCACTTATTTAATAAAATGACCTCATAAAAAGCCCATGCATTTCTTTGTTCAGAAACGTAAAAAATGTATATGTAGGTAATTGGTTAGGGTTTTATGGAACTGTACTAGGCCTACAGCATCTGTACTGGACTTCTGAGCAATTCAATAATGTATTAATGAATTATGCGGTGCATACATTTGGGCATCCCAATTTTTTGCACTTTTTTAATACCTACAAGTGAATGATAACATTCATGGTTAACATTGTCTAAACATCCCTTAAAAAAATAAAACAGCTATTTTATGCAATCTTTACTAAAATGGACAATTCAACACACCTGGATCCCTGATGCTGATTCATCACCAAGCTGCTCTACATCAGCAGCCTCAGGGTGCTGTTTCACCTGCACATCAGTTTAATAGACACTAACTATGCTTAGTTGACTGCTGACATTGCTCTAGATTGCAGGTCCACACCTTGCAGATTACTATCCAAGGGATCATAAAGGCCTACTTATCACCAGTGGCTTGCGGCTTGATAGCCTGCTGGTACCAGGCTAAACTAGCACGGTCTATTGTGGCTTTCCCAAAGTGTGGTGGTGACTAGTCCCAATGGACACCATGTAAACCTACACCCTTGGTCACAACTACGACATAATTCACATATTGCGTCATTCCGATCATAGGACTGTATTTTCGTGAGACACTCATTCAGATTTCACATGTACGCTCTAAAGTGCAACACAGCATCACTTATAGCTTAATGGAAAATTTATAAAATAGTCTACTGAGTTTCCTCACAGCCTAAGACGAGGGAACCTGTTGGCTTTACATTGTACTCTTCAAAATCGCCTAGGTTCGCCAATCTACAAAGAAAGCAGGGAAGGCCATGCACGCGTTCACGTGTAGGGGAAGGGTATTCAGTCAGGGAGTCGAAATTCGGCACAACACCAGTCTATGTTAGCTTCCCCCAGTCCTCGGGCACGCATAACAAATCTTCCAGAAACGAAGGATGTTGTCACCCTAGCAGTGAAACCCGAGTCGTTTGTCCCTGCCTGCCTCTAAGTTTAAAACAGTGGCCCTGGGGACGTTTGTGACATATGCAAGACGGTACCGCTCGCTAAAAACGGACCATTAATAAACACCTCCACCAGAATCTGAAGTGTTCCATTCCACTGACCTTAACACATTCTGAATCCCGTCCCCTTGTGTTGGACTAGGGTGACACCTTGTGGCCGAAACCCGTAAACTGCAACTTAAAGAGTTGGAATATTGGAAATGACGTGGTTTAGAAAACTTTGTCCGCAAGTGAAAAACATCTCCATTGATAAGGGTATGTAGCCATTGCACTCTCACGCTACTTGGTCAGCAACTAGCACTAATAATACCTCCATTTACTCCAGCACACCTGATTCTAATGAATTGTTAAAAAACGCTGGAAGCCAGATAATTTACTCATTAGAATCAGGTGAGCTTTAGAAGGGAAACATCGAAACTTTTCAGGACAGTGGCCTATTGTCTTATGACCCCTGTTTTATAGAGTCGATATACACTGGGCCAAAACCATATTACTTGTAACATTGTTATTTGACATCGACCTAATATTGATTCTTACAGGCAACAATTGAATTGTTATATTCTGACATAACATCCTGTAATATAACAATGTATTCTGCAAAAACCCCTATAAATCCTGTATATCCTGAAACATAACACTGTATATTCTGCAAGAGCAATACTTGTATAGTAAAAAAAAATGGTATAGTCTTTACATAATAATTTATCCCAGCCTTTAACCCTTGTGTGCATTCACTTACCTATTTTGCCTCCACTCCATTATCCCTGTGTGCACTCTTCTGATCTTTTACCTCACACCCTCACCCCTGTGTGCTTTTGTGAGACTGTGTGCCGTTGCTGCCAAGAAGTTTCCCTCTCTGGTATTAATAAAGTATTCTGAATCTGATTTAAGGTTTAACTTGTAACTGCCCCTATTAAATGAATGATTGATTCAAATTAATAGGTAATTATGAAGCTCAGCAAGAAGCCTGATAATGACCCTTTATATGAATCAGATGTGGGAAGGGGGAAATATACACCAGCTGATTTCACTAATGAGTTTCTCTACCTAGTGATATCAGCTGGTGTAGGACTTTGTTGACTGAAACCTGCACCCTCTTGGCCCTTGTTGGCACAAGTTTGACACCACTGACCTGTATGACACATCCAACACCCCACACCCCCTCCCAGAATCCCACTGCACTCTGCCACTTTAGCACACAACACTTAAAAAATGTACTACTGTGTATATACACCACCACCCCCCCCACCCCCCCACCCGTACTATATACTGTATATATACCCATTCCACTTTGTACCTGTTATTTGTATCATTTGTATTATTTGTTATTGTACCATATTTGTAGTGTATTTTACATTGTATTAATTTATTAGTATGCCACATATATGTTCTGTTTGCTAATTTCTGCCACAGTGAATTCTATGTTTGGTAATCTTGCATAGTGAATAAACCCCATTCTGAACCATGCAGGACAGTGGGCCTTGATTACCAGTTTGGGGGCCACTGGTTTATCGTGTCTAGCTTGTAATCTGCAGGTCCCTGGTTCAAACCCTGGTTGTGAAAATGTTTCCTTGGGCAAGGCACTTCACCCTCCTTGCCTCAGGGGAGGTGAAGTGCCTTGTACTTGCTGCAAGTTGCTCTAGATAAGAGGGTCTGCTAAAGCAGGGGTTCTTAACCTTTTTGACCCTGAGGCCCCACTTTTTCTCAGTGCAGTGGCCCCGGGGCCCATTAAATATTAACACTGTAGAGATTAATTTATCTCACTCATTTGTATTCAATAATAGATCAAATCCATGTACAGTTTAACATGCTAACAAGCTAAAACCTTAAGTAGTTAAGTTAAATAAATAATACAATGACATGATAAAATGTGATCACCACAAATATTTGTATTAAGCTTTCATTAACTAGGTGCCGCTGTAGCTTCGAGGGCTTCAAAATGTCATTAGATAGCGTCAGCCCACACTCCACACACTGGGCTCTCGGCTCTTCCTCTATCCATACACTCACAAATCCATACGAAATTAAGTCGGGATTGTATTTTCGCACACAATTAATCTTTTGGGGGTGTCCAGTACCACTTTTGTCATAATTTTTCCTCTTTAAAAACTTCTCCATCGCTAACTAGCTGAATGTCGATCTTCTTGTTATTCTGTGAGCTTGTTAAACTGACTACCGCATTACCGCCACCATGTGGTCGGAGGCTGCATTGTAACTGATCGTCTCATGGATAACATAGCATAGTAGCTCTAAAGGACTAAATGTGGATGGTAACACCAGTATGACCCAGACACATCTAAAATAACTGCCATTGACAGTCATGTTAAATTACCCAAAAATGTACGTGTTCTGCATTGTGGTAAAACCTCATTCCAATATAAATAAATGCCATTTTATTTACTTAAATAGTTTTTTATTTAGGGAGGAGAGCTTCACAAACTCAACACAATCATTTACAATTCTATATGTACATATAAACATTTAGGATCTCTAGTAATTACCCCCATGACGCAAAACAAAACCAATCCATTGTGCTCCGGAGTCGACTCCTCGTTTCGTTGTTTGGACTGCAAGGGCCTCTGACAAAACACACGAATAACATGGAAAAGGCCCAACACAAGCTCTAGAAAACAGAACTTCACATTTCAGGACGACTGGGCGCTTCCGACCTGTTTGGGCCTTACTGCGTGTTCTGAAACGGGTTCAATCAAAACATGGTGAAATGCAAATTCACAAACCGCTACGAAGGCAAACACAGTGCGACCGGTACCTGCGCCACATCCACCTGTTGGTAAAACAGCTTTTACCTGGAGGACCTAAATGGCAGCCAGCGGCAGAGGGCGAGAAGCCGTGATCGGTCTCCGGCGGACGCTGTGAGGAAGTGCGCCCCCTACAGGCGGGTAGGAGCGTCAATGTGAGGAAGCGCGCCCCCTACAGGCAGGCAGGGGCCGGTGCGTCGCTGTGGGGAAGCGCGCCCCTACAGGTGTGAGAAGGAAAAGCCCCACAATGAATCATGTGACATGATTGCGCAATTCGACCACATTTCTATAACTCGGATCACTTTCCAAAGGCACAGAATACAAACGTTACCAAACGCCCAACATAGAACCAAAAGTGTATTACTGTCAGTGGCAATTAAGATCCCTTTGCACACCTTTTTCTTTAGAGAACTGGTAGTTTCGAGTCACCGTAAACCGGCCAGACTGCGGGAGATCAAGTCAGCAAAACCAGTTCACTCCAGATCAGTGCGATTCAAAATGGCGAAACATGTCGTCGAAATCTCTCTGTTGGAAAAGCAGTGAGCTTTCGTAGTCGAGAGACACATAACCGCCCCTGGATAAAAGAGATTCATCATGATTAAACACACGCATGTCACATGAAACAGTGGCAGACATGTTGGGAGGTGGGGGTAGATCATCGTACACCAGATCCATCAGGTACTGGGTCGTGTTCCTCGGCGCCATTGCTCCCTGTGGCTGATCAGCAACTTTAGTACGAGTTTCCTGTCGATTTTCGGTGGTTTTCTTCTCCATCTGATCCCAGTTTTCAGCAGGCCGGTGTCCCCTGGCGAGGTGTTTCCTCTGTTGATGGCGGAGGTACTTTCGGATCGTTGCCTTGACGATCTTGGAGGGCAGGGCCGGTTTGAAGGCCTGTTGATCGGAGTGAACATTTTGAAGACTCCGCTGTCTCCATGTCGGCGGCTTGGTTGAAGATCTTCGCAGACATGAGGCACCAAATCTGAGCAGCTCCCTTTTCATTTTAGTATCCATTATCTCCACACACATTATCTCCAAAGGAAAAAAAAAAAAGTTTTAAAAAGCCGACTGGCTCACGGCTAGTATCGGTAAGCAGTTTCGAAAATGTTCGTCTTATTCTGAGTCTTATTCTGATCACAACTCCTAAAAGGAGATTTGAATTCAAACGGATAAGTCAGCGTCAAAAAAAATATAAATGGCTTTTACAGCAGAAGCGTCTTCTCTCTCCTCTCTCTCTTTGATGGCGACTCTAACTGATCCACATCCACGTGATTTACACGTTAATAGTACGTGGAACCGGAAAAGACCCACAATCCATAGCGAATATGTTGTGACACACTAAACCAACAGCGCCTT
>CM059335.1:9827777-9837777 GCA_030340685.1 Protosalanx chinensis
GGCGACTGCTCTAGATCCACGATTTAAGGATTTAAGGTGCTTGCCCAGAGCAGAGAGGGAGTCAGTGTGGGCAAAGCTAAGTGAGTTGGTGAAGGAAGAAGAGCCTGCTCTGCAGGCACTCAAAGAGGAGAACCCTGAGCCACCCAAGAAGAAAACAGCCCTGCTACTGATGGGATCAGACTCCGAATCAGATGAGGGGACACCAGAAGACAATACTGTGGAGAGGTACAAGGGAGAGCCCAATGCCAGCTTAGATCAGTGTCCACTGAAGTGGTGGTCGGAGCACGCTGCTGTCCATGGAAATATAGCCCACATTGCCCGTAAATACTTGGGGACTCCTGCCACAACTGTCCCATGCGAGATACTTTTTTCTTTAGCAGGCCATATTGTGCAGAAGAGGAGATCTAGTTTGTCGCCAGAACATGTGAACCAGCTGGTCTGCCTGAGTGACTGGTGGAAGAAGGAGAAATCTAGCTTGGACTGATGGACCCAAAGCTACTGACCAAACAGTTCATCGTTACCTCTTTATGGCCTACAGTTCAAAGTTCATGTTTAACTGAATAAACAGTTTGTAAACACAAGTACATCTTGTTGAACATTATTTATTTTAATCACCAATTATCATAGTAGAACAGCTTCCTCAAGCAGTTTGTGATGCATGTTGGAAACAGGAGATGAGCCCCTGGTCTGATGCGCCACCTGGCTTGAGAAACACGTTCTCAAAGACTTACTTTGAGTCATTATTTAGGGAGCACACACATATTATGAATCCCCCCAAAAAGGAGCCATTTTAATCTAGATTAATCTAGGTTAATTCCAAAATTAATCTAGATTAATCTAGATTAATTCCAAAATTTATCTAGATTAATCTAGATAAAAAAATAATAATCTATGCCCACCTCTAGTTAAAACCATCCTTCTCTTGTGTTCAGACGGTTGTTACAGTGGTGTGACTGTTAACATTAATTTTGTTACCTGTACAAATCTCATAAAACAACTCACAGACTTTGTCCCTCACATGTTCCTGGTCTCCCCTATTGTATTTATTACCTTTCTACTATGAATCTGTCGTGAAATATGTTTTTAGTGCAAGACTCACTCATCACAAACACATGCACACACATACATCCACACACACCTTTAGTAATAATGGATTGACCTACCTAGATATTATGTCAGCTATATGTAATATACTTATTGTGCAAACAACTATTATGGGATTTTGGCACAGCAGACAAGACAAATTTTAGGTTGCGTCGTCTTCACAAAATGTCTTAGAGTTTTTATTTTTTTATCGTTGTCTGATAACAGTGATACTTCTTCCTATATGTACATTTCTTGGAAATAAATAAATGGAAACAAGATATTAATGTTGGTTTGTTTTTACTAGATGTCGCAACATGGACTTAAATTAAAGATAAGTACTAAACACAGAGTTGATTAAAACACATGCATATTAGTGTAGGTTTTTTATTATTATTATTTATTTTACCTAGTTTTTTTATATATGATTAAATTACATATATTGACAGTGACAGAAGATTGGGACTGACAACCTGATTGGCTGACTCTACCACGACTCATCATTTGAGGAAAATCACAAATTGGTGCAAATAACACACATATTCACCCACAACATGTCTCACACAATCAGTCAGGAGAAAGTGGGTATTCAAAAGTGCGATCCCAGTGGAAGGTAGAGACGCGTGGAGAGTGACATGGGGTTCGTCTGTCTGAGGGGAACATGTGTGATGGAGGATGCCTGTTCCTGAGCGCGGTAAACAGTATGTGTTTCCTCTGCAGTGCAGTGACTCTGCAGAGAGGGGGGGGGGACACACAGCTCTGTGGAGGGCTGAAAGTCACCTCCCTGCCTGCCTGCCTTCACGCCCACGCCCGCAGACTCACCCTCCTACCTGCCGCACGCCGCTGCCCCCTCACACACACACACACACGCCTGCACACTTGCACCTGCCCTGTGCTTTGCATCAGTGCTGTTTCAGTCTTGGTTTTTCCTTCTCGCTTTCTTGAGCTTTGTGATCTTCCAAACACACACACATACCCTTGCAAACACACACACACACACACATACCCTTGCACACACACACATACCCTTGCAAACACACACACACATTAGTAAACATGAACGTTTCTTTCATGAGCTGCTGAGGTAGCTGTGTCAGCAGATAGGGCAGTGCTAGTCTGGTACATTTCCCTTCAATAATATCCACACAGGTCGTTCATCACAGCCTTGTTTTGGCTTGGAACCAGCTGTGTGCTGCATAACTGCCCACAGTCCAAGATCAGCAGAGAGAAGAACAACTGAAGTAATATAAAGCGCAGTATTAATATAAAGACTATACACTCGCACACACACACATGCATGCATGCACAAACACACATACACACTATCCACATATAATTAACTCAGAAACATATCAGCGATTTAATGCCTCTAGACTGTGGCACTAGACCGTCACAGTCTTTCTTTGCTCAATGTCAGAGCAAAGGAGAACGGAGAGATGGAGGAGCGCTAGGATGGAGGAGCTGGAGAAGCTGCGTTGCACCGAGGAGCTGTTCATGATGACCAGCGATGTAAATTACCTGCTTCAAGACGTTGGAAGCAGAGAGAAGAGCACTTCCTGTCTGCAGCACGTTTTGTTTTCAGTCAACTTTTGATTTGAGTTCAAAGACACCACTGGACAACCCCGGGGGCGTCAGATAGCTCTACGGTTAAGGCGTTGGCCTCATGATCGGAAGGTTGTGAGATCGAGCCCCGACTGTGACGTTGTGTCCTTGGGCAAGGCACTTCACCCTACTTGCCTCAGGGAGGTGTCCCTGTACTTACTGTAAGTCACTTTGGATGAAATAAATAAATTAATACATGTAAACAGGGATGCGCAGTGGTAGTGTGGATAGCGCTCTCGCCTCCCAACAAGGTGATCTGGGGCCTCATGTACAAAGGTTGCGTACGCACAAAAACGTGGCGTACGTCCATTCCCACGCTCACGTTGAGATGTATCAAACGTGAAATGACCGTGGAAATGTGCGGTGCCCCACGCCAGCTTCATAGCTGTCGTACGCACGTTTCTACAGCTATTGTTCCTTTGGCGACACTTAGAGGGGATGCTGGGAAACTGTTAATAATGTGAAAACAGTCATCAGTCATCACGTCAGAGACACCGTTATGAACAAGTTACACACCCAGGCGTTTGTAATCATATAGGTGAATATAAAAGCATGCGCAATGTGATTAAGAAAATGGTATTAACAATGTCAGCGTTAGCGTTGTTTTAGGACCTTTAATTGTCTATGTAAACCAGCGAAATGTACATTTGGGAAAGTGCGCATTCAAATGTTTATTTTATTTTATTGAAATTAGAGCTGCAAAGCTTTCTATCAAGCCCCTGATTTACTATTTTCTTCCCTCTACTCGTTTTGATTTATCTGATCGGACCAAGAGGGAAATTAGATAAACCTTTATTCGTCCTCCAGGGGGTGGAAATTGCAGGTCCAGGGCCTATTTACATTGATTTTATTATTTAAATGGAGGCGTGGACAGGGAGGAGTTCGGCACCTCTGCATGTGCGCTCAATTCCACGTTGATTGTGATGTACAAAAGAAACGTGCTTGGATCCATGCCTACGCACACTTTGATACATCTGAATGACAGTTTCTGGGTTTTGTCTTACGCCAACTTTCAGTAGGAAATCCACGCAAACTTTGTACATGAAGCCCCTGGGGTTCGACTCTTGGGCCCCACCACGATCTCTCCGTGTGGACTCTGCATGTCCTCCCTGTGTTACCGTGGGTTCACTGCGGCTTCCTCCCACAGTCCAAACACATGCATGTGGTTAATTGAACACGAAAACTGCCCCTAGTGAATGAATGTGAGAGTGAATGGTTGTCTGTAACTGTCTGTGTGATAGCCCTGTGACTAGCTGGCCCCAGTCCAGGGTGTACCCTGCCTAAGGCCTGAAGTAACTGGGATAGGCTCCAGTCACCCGTGACCCCTAACGGGAATAAGCGGCACCGCTAATAAGGGGTAGATAAAAAATGAACGCTCCTCAGTACTGCTCATTATCATGGCTCACTCACACCCACATGCGCACCACTGACTTATACCTCATCATTGGTTACGTTTCATATGATCATTTTTATAACAGATTAATAAATGACCACAGGAGGCAGTTTACTCATACGTTCCCCCTTTGTTCTGTCTTAACGACTGAGCCGGCGTTTGTTACAAGACCGGTGTTTGACCTGCTGACCTTGTGAGTACATGGATCAATCACGCAGCACCTCCTGCTCTCAGTGCATTCTGGGATATATAAACCAGGCTCATTCGACTGACGATGCGATCAGACTGTGAGGGCGTGGGTTTTAGAGAATGCGCGACACGTGGAGAAGACAGCGGCTCTTCGACATGCGAAACATCGAAATGCATATCGGTCAACACGGGGTCAAGTGTCATATTCCCCCAACTGCCAATCGGTGTGCTTCTTTAGAGAATAATATCCACCTCCTCTCACGGGATCGATGATGTAAGAGCGATGCATTGATCTGAGGGAACAGAGGGCCAGATGGACCTGGCAGATCTTTTTACCCAATTGATGACTGAGTTTTTTAAGAGGTTGCACTCTAGCTAATATAAAACCTGAGAAGGCCACGACCCAATCCATTAAGCCTACTCCTTCAATGTCTTTGCGTTGGACCAACCAAACTCTGTTCTGATTGGTTCAAATTCAGGAGCACCAGGGATTTATTCCTTCCCGATTGGCCACATGCCAAACGAAGCAGGCAATCTACTTTGTGCTGTCCTTTCTCTCTATCCAGAACTCTCTCCATCCGTCTCTCTCTCCTCCGGGACAGATAACCTTCAATGACAGCCTAGATTTACATCAGGACATAGGGGCTTTCAGAAAGAGTGAGGCAGAGAGAGACAGTGAGTGACAGAGAGAAGAAGAGGTAGAGAAAGAGACCAGAGAAAGAGAGACGGCTGCTGAAGAAAACTGATCATATCATAGTCAGAACTGGCTTTAAGCCTAAAAGCTATATTATCTTAGTAAGAGGTTTTAAAATGTATGATTGCAACCGCAAATTATAGTGTTGGAAGAGTAGGGTGGCACGATAAAAATGTGGCGATGAAAAAGCTCTTGCTTGAATGTCAATACAGTCAGGCTCCTCTCCCCCCTCTCTCCCTCTCTCCCCCCTCTCCCTCTCTCCTCCCTCCCCCTCTCTCCCCCTCTCCCCACATCTCCTCCTAACCAGATTTACGTCCAAAACTCTTTTGCTGAGTCATGTCGTTCTCTGCAGCTTAAAAACACTTGCTGTGCGATTGCTCATTTTAAATGGGTGATGTGGGCCCTTTCCCAAAGCGAAACCACCCCTTCTACTGCCCATTGGGTGCATAATCAATAACGTTCTTCTGACAGTGCATGCAAGGAAGATAGGGAGGGGTTGAAAACCATTGTATGCCGAATTCATGGATGGGTTAGAACAGTTAAATAAATTGGGGTTTGAGTTTAGCCGATGGAAGCCGAATTAGCAGTCGTCAGCAGCTTTTTGGTTTTAGTGTGTGAGACATACGAACATGCCTGCACACAAAACACATTTAGTCCACGACTGACAGATGACAGCCATCTTTCTCCCAGTTAAGACCTGCTACCTTAAGAATCCAAGCCTTCCTAATGTCTGTACAGTAAAAACAGACTCTTAAGTTGCTCTCCTAACTGCACACTTACTCCAAACATTCCCTGCTTGTAATCGCCCGCTGGTTCATTGTTATACCCATAATGTCAGCAATCCAAAAGCTTTCAGGAACACAGTCCTCTCACTTAATTGGCTGAAAGGATTCATAGCTTGATGTAATGAGAGCTGACATTGGGTGGCTTTGGGAGAAGCCTGCTTGCCCTCCCGTCCCTAAAGACCCCCCCATTTCCCGCTTTTGCAGTCAGTTAGACCCCAGGCCGGTTCAGGATGAGGAGAGAGGGAGAGGATGGAGGCAGAGAGAGAGAGCGAGAGAGGAAAGGAGTGAGACAGAGGAGGGAGAGAAAGAGAAAGTGGGAGAAGGGGAGGGAGAGGGTAAAATGGAGAAGAAAGAGAGACAGTGGAGGACAAGCGGGAGCTCTGTTGATAATCAACCAGACGTATTAAATATTAATGAAGGAAAAACAAGTCCTCAGTCGTTTTTTTCTCTAACAAAGCATTCCTGATGGGAAAGATACAGCGCCGAGTTCCGAATGACAGGAACACTGAGAGCAGAAAACAGCGGCTCTCAAACAGCAACAATCGGTACCGTATGTCCGTTTCAGTGTTACCGTCAGATGATCTCCAAACAAATTAGAATCTTAATCTGTAAAAAAATATATACAATAAATCATTGTACAGGCAAAAATTCAAGCACATGGCATCACAACACAGCTTTACATTTACATTTTACATTTATTCATTTAGCAGACGCCTTTATCCAAAGCGACTTACAAGAGAGAGTTTTTACAATGAGCATCAGTCATTGAGCATAGCAACGTGATAGACCCCGAACACAGTGGGGGTTTTTAGATCGTGAATCATACATCATGAGAACCAATAAGTGCCGAGGGAAGAACTATAAATGCGTAACACAACGATTGAGAACATAAAGCAGGAGATACAACAAACAACACTGGCAAGTCACCATATGGGGACCAACAGATTGCTTTGAGCTGGGCTCGGGGGCTTTGACAAATAATAATAATAAAGCACATCACCTAGCAACAGCTGAATACATTCGTCTCAGTCCAGACTCGAGAACAACAGAATGAGCAGGGTCCGGGTGGGTGGTGGTCAACAAGTCTGGGAAATGAAGCATGAATAAACGTAGATGAGTCCCAGCTCCAGGGGCGGCAGGGAGGCATGTTGTTGTTGGACAACTGTAATTAGACCATGGACTGGCTGGAGCGGTTGACCGGAGCCTGTGCTCAGCAGCACCTGTGGTGTATATTCACACTAAACAACATGTGCGTGAAAAACATGTTGTGGTTAGAAACAGAACAAACGCGCAATTGACAGTATTTCATAACTTGACTGTCGAACACTTCTTGCGAAAACAATATACATAGAGGAGGAGGAGAGAGAGGGAGAGAGAGAGAGAGAGAAAGAGAGAGGGAGAGAGACGGAGAGAGAGAGAGAGAGAGGGAGCGGTAGAGAGAGAGGGAGAGAGAGAGAGGGAGAGGGAGAGAGAGAGGGAGAGAGAGAGAGAGGGAGAGGGAGAGAGAGAGGGAGAGAGAGAGAGAGGGAGAGAGGGAGAGAGAGAGGGAGAGAGAGAAAGAGAAAGAGAGAGAAAGAAAGAGAGAGAAAGAGAGCGAGAGAGAAAGAGGTCGAGAGAGAGAAAGAGGTTGAGAGAAAGAGAGAGAAAGGGGGAGAGAGAGAGAAAGGGGGAGAGAGAAAAAGGAGGAGAGAGAGCGAGAGAGAGAGAAAGGGGGAGAGAGAGAGAGATAATCCTTTGAAGAATACAATGAGCCTTGGGGCAGATCATATCAGCAGTAAATGAGCATGATCCTGACTGTGAGTCATGCTCAGATTGAAGCTGCTATACCAGTGTGGGTGGTTACAATGATAGCTTGGTTTCCTGTTTTAAAACGTCGATCCAAAATAAGATTTTCAAACTACAGAAAGCTGAGCTGGTTTATGTGCTGTAGGTTTATGTGCTGTAGGTTTATGTGCTGTGGGTTTATGTGCTGTAGGTTTATGTGCTGTGGGTTTATGTGCTGTGGGTGAAACAAAAACAACAACATGCTAAGCCATGTATTTGAACACAGTTTGCTGTCTGCTAGTAGCACAATGATATAATACACCCCCCCCCCCCCCCCCGTCTCTCTCTCTGTCTGTCTGTCACTGTCTGTCTGTTTGTCTGTCTGTCTCTTTGATTCTGTTTAAAAAAAGTGACTTTATACCAGGCATCTATCTTAAAACAGACTATCTATCTTAAAACAGACTATCTATCTTGCCAGCTGAGTCATTGTCCCCAAGTCATTATCAAGATTGTCACGAACAAAGTAGACATGGTCTTGGTACTAGAGCTTCTGCTGTGCTGCAGCCTGGCTGGAGAGTTCAATAGCAAATGGATGTAAAATGATTATATCAAAGTTGACATCATCTCCAAATAATAGATTTTTTTTCGTTTTTTACGACAACTGACTAAGTGAAATGGCTTTAGCAACTAGCGATGTGTTACTGTGTAGCAAAATGGGCTGATACTGATACTTGACAAAAGTAATAAAAAAATAAGAAGAGATATTGAAGTGACTCCTTGTAATTCCATGTTATCTTGTTAAAAGTCTTTCTGAATTGTAAACAGTGGCTGTGACTGTCCTGTTGTTAAGGTTTCTTATTTCAGACACTTCATACAGGCTCACAGTCTTGAGTCATGGTTACTTATTTACATGACATTACATTTACATGCATTCATTTCGCGGATGCTTTTATCCAAAGCGACTTCAAAGAGAGCATCGGTCACTGATCATAACAACATGATAGTCCCCAAACATTGCGAGTAGTCAGATTATGAAACATACATCAATTGAAACCAAACAAGTGGCAAAGGGAAAAAGCACAAGAGCACTTAGTTCAACAAGGTACAATTACACAGCATGCATTTATTTAGCAGAGGTTTTTATCGAAAGCGACTTGCATTAAGTACAGGGACATTTACACTGAGTCAAGTGGGGTGAAGTGCCTTGCCCAAGGACACAACATTACATAGCCACAGCCGGGGTTCGAACTCACAACCTTCCGATCGTGAGGTCACCACCTTAACCCGCTGAGCCATCTGATCCCTGTAGGAAAGCAAGTAATAATAATAAAATACCTCACTGCAAGTACCAAAAATGGGGTTAGAACCTTGCAACAAGGCCTCAATAAGAGTCATTATTATTTCAGACACTTTGTACAGGTTCATACTCTGTAGCAGGCACAATCATTTAGAATGATGAACAGACAGTTTTGCTGGAACTACTGTAGCCAATCAGGAATTTAGTATTCACCCAGACCATGGTGTAATGCCTGTTAAAGGCCAAGACCTTTTATACCTAATGGTTTTTACATGAATACAAATACACACTCCAGCCATCCGCTCCTCGGCTGGCTCTCCTGTCAAATTTTAGGACTCTGTGTGGCCCACCAGTCAACCAGTCCCCCCCCGCTTTAGACCCATGTCTTGTGAAGGGAGCAACAGATGGTTGAAATCTGCTGACAGAGCACTGGCCAGGAAACCAGCCCAGCAGAAACCAGCGGAAAAAGGAAAACCACGACACAAACACCAAAATAAACTATTAAACCCTTGAAAAAGAATTCTAAAACATACAGAGAAGGGTGGGGGGGGAGTGTGCTGTATTATCATCATGTGCAATCTTATGTTATATTACTTTCAGAGATTTCCAATGTTTTTTTTATATTGTTATTCTGAGTGCTGTACTACACTTTGCTTTTGAAAATTGCAATTTCCCCACTGCGGGACAAATAAAGGATTATCTTACTTTGTGACTTCGTACATCGGAAATTTGCTGGAATGTCAACATGGCTTCTCTGGAATCAAAATCATAAAAGAATAAACACACATTTTAGTTTTTAGATGTGCTGCTGTGTTCTCCTTTTTTATTAGAATTCCAAGTGTTCGCTGTTTTTTGGGGAATTATTTAGTTTTAGTTTTGTCCAGTTCACATTTAAAATATAACTTCTATTTTTGACTTCCAGTACTTTTAACATGCTCAGGCAAGGGGACGTCAACCCAACACAAGATAGGATTTACAGGAAGTAATGTTCTTAACATGTTCTGTTAAACTTTACACAGAATATCTCACTGTTCTGTTTTCTTCAGTTTCCACAAGTCAAGGCAAATAAAACACACACAAAATAGATGTCAAAAGTAACCAGACATGGCAAATAACCAAAATACATCTTAATTCACATTTAAATAAACGTGGGAAAGCAAGTACCACTATACACAACCTCTCGCAGAGAACCA
>CM059335.1:9842777-9898742 GCA_030340685.1 Protosalanx chinensis
AAAAGAGGAGGAGGAAAAGACAGGAAGTCGAAGAGGACGGTTGATTGGGGGAGGTCATGGAGAGTGAGACCATTTAGAGATGAGAGAGAGAAAAAAAGATGGTGATCGTTAACGTTAGGGAAAACGCATTCTAGAAATAATCCACAGGGTGAGACACTGTGTTTTGATATGAGCTAGCCGAAGTGTGTGTGGGGGGGGATCTACCTAAATTAAACACTAACGTAGTCTAATACATTTAATTTATTCATTCAGCAGACGCTTTTATCCAAAGCGACTTACAGTAAGTACAGGGACATTTTCCGCCCCTAATAGTTTTCTTGGGTTGCAGCGTAGGGATTTATAGGCACGATAGCAAGTTTTTTAATTATTCAGACTCAACATTTCCAGTTCCCTCATGAGGTGTCCAGGGTTTTCACAGGGGCCCTAACCCCCTCCCCCCCCAGAAGGGCCCCTTCCATGGAGGGCTAGCGGGGCGTACCTCTTCTCGATGATGCTGGGGTTGGCTGTCACCAGGTGGGTCCTGGTCCCGACATCGTCCAGGTACTGGCTTGGACAGCGGAG
Organism: Protosalanx chinensis; assembly: GCA_030340685.1. Classification (NCBI taxonomy): domain Eukaryota; kingdom Metazoa; phylum Chordata; class Actinopteri; order Osmeriformes; family Salangidae; genus Protosalanx; species Protosalanx chinensis. Next base: position 9,843,339 of record CM059335.1, read on the forward strand.
GGAGGTTACACCTGAGGAACACACAGATGGTGCTGCTTCACTGGACTTTCACCAAGGGATTTGTTTGTCGTTGTTTTTTTTTAATGTTTTGTCAACTTTCACACATAACTGACCACTTTGTTCAGAACCTTTTTCCAAATCTTTCGCTTCACTTTTTTGTAAATATTTTTTTTTCGAACTTCTTTTTAGAAATGTATTATTATGTTCTCCCTTTCCTTTTCTAAACTGTTTTCAAAATTATCCACACATCTAAATATAATACTGGTTCATTCCTTGCTACAATCTAATATTCATGACTCATTTTAGAAAGAAGAACTTTGAATTAAAACGTCCAATCTCTGTGGTGGGTTCTGGCTGGATTTAAACGCTCTAATCCTATTATTTTCAGTCTTCCCTTTCCCTCATATTAGCTGAGCTAGTCAGAGCGAGCTACGGTGTTGATGCCAGGCTGAGGGAGCTGGACTCGCAAGCTTTTTTCCCCTCGGCTCAGTGTGGTAATGATAAATAATCATAAATAATTATTATTTACTAGCTCTTCTTGGGTCTAATCCACTTCACTGGCGAGGGGAATTCATCTTCAAAAACCAACCAACTTCAACGGCAGTTTCAACCAAGTAATCTCTCTGTCTGTCTGACATCTTTGGTTTTATGTCTTGACATTACCTCTTCCTCTGGTTCTCTCTGTATCTCCTCAACCTCATTTGACTCTTTTGCCGTTTCCCTCCCTTTGTATCGCTCTATTCTCTCTCAGTCTCTCTCTCTCTCAGTCTCTCTCTCTCTCTCAGTCTCTCTCTCTCTCTCAGTCTCTCTCTCTCTCAGTCTCTCTCTCTCTCAGTCTCTCTCTCTCTCAGTCTCTCTCAGTCTCTCTCTCTCAGTCTCTCTCTCTCTCAGTCTCTCTCTCTCAGTCTCTCTCTCTCTCTCTCTTCTCTCAGTCTCTCTCTCTCTCAGTCTCTCTCTCTCTCAGTCTCTCCTCTCAGTCTCTCTCTCTCTCTCAGTCTCTCTCTCTCTTCTCTCAGTCTCTCTCCTCTTAGTCTCTCTCTCTCTTCTCTCAGTCTCTCTCCTCTTAGTCTCTCTCTCTCTCTGTCTCTCTCTCTGACATTGAGATTGAGACAGTCTCTGCAAATCCTCTCTTCTCCTAACAGACGTAAAAAAAAAACCCTCTCTCAGGATCCCAGATGGTTTATGTTTCAGGCTGCTTGTTCCGGCCTGGTCCAGAATGCGGGACGGCCAAATTAAAATCTGCACAGCCAACAGAGCAGACAGACCTCCCCTTCTCCTCTCCTCTCTTTCTCGCTCTCTCCCTCCCTCGCTCCCTTCCTTTCTCTCTTCTCCTCTGCTCTCTTTCTCGCTCTCTCATTCTCTCCCTCCCTCGCTCCCTTCATTTCTGCAAGACAAAGTCATCCCCCAACTCTCTCTCCTCCTTTCCGTCTCTCTCTGTCTCTTACCGAAAGACAAAGTCGGCCTGGTCGATGTCACGTCCACAGCTGCTGTGTTTCAGGACGCCGCCATTCCCGACCACGGCACACTTCTTCAGGGGCAGAGGCAGAGGTGACCGCTGGGGAGACCGGAAGTGACATCATCGCGTCAGACACAGGAAGGCACATCACAGACATCCAGCATCGCTCTACAACAGGGGTGGGCAATCCCTGGTCCTCCAGGGCCACTGTCCTGAAGGTTCTAGATGTTTCCCTGCTCCGGCACACCTGATTCAAATGAACAGGTCGTTATCAAGCTCTGTGGAAGCCTGATAATTATAATCAGGTGTGCTGGAGCAGGGAAAGATATAAAACCTTCAGGACAGCGGCCCTCGAGGACCAGGATTGCCCCCCCCCCCCCGCTCTATAAGCACCTGATAGCGTTCCAACACAGTTGCGTGTGTGAAGTCAGAACACCATAAGCACTGAAGACATTCATTGGCTTCATGTTAATGACACATTTTGTGGCGTTTTCCAGTTAATCCTTTTGTCTCCTGTCCTTGTATCGAGCCACTCTTTACTGATTAAAGTGACTGAGGGGAAGTGACTGGTGGATGTGTTGGCGTCGACCGACTCACACACTAGTAACAGCAAAGAAAGATCTAGCAACCTTCCAACACTTAATCTGCTTCAGATCTACACACGTTCCTAAGAGATAAGGACAAGCTTGTCAGTTTGGGAGGCCAGTGGCTCAGACACGTGTGTGCGTTTAGCAGATAAGTCCTGAGTGTGAGGAGCTGGCAAGATAGACGGACCAATGGATGGAAACAACGGCACTCATTATTCCCCTTGGAACACCACACACACAAACCACTCTCTCTCACACACAAACACACACAAGTACTCTCACATACACACATACGACCGCTCGCTCTCTCTCTCTCTCTCTCACACCCACACACACACCCACACCTCTGCGTGTGCCCCAGGGTCTCCACTGGACCGTGAAAAGAGAGTTGAGCCAGGAGACCCAGTCCTCAGCTCACAGAGTGGAGCTTAGAAGGGACCCTGACAGGGCAGGTCATGGTTGCAAGGGGGACAGCGATTCCCGTTACGCAAACGGTCAGGTCACTCACTCGTTTGGTCATCATGCTCTCGCCGCATGCTTTTAAGTTGTTAATCGTGTTTCGTATTCATTAATGCAACCCAGGTATGAAGTAAACTACAGGGACTACATGGTGCAAATGAGGGAACTCAAATGAAGGACAGTAATTAAGTTGAGTTCTAATGACAACAGAACTTGCTGTGATCAAAGCTTTTCAATTAGACAGCGGCCCCATTAGTGAGCTAGTTCTCTGGACGTGGGCCCTGCCTGGTCAGGAGGTCCCTGGGTCTGAGCCTGTGAACTTGGATGGCACAGCAGGTTCCTGTAATCACGGCTGGCCCTAGATATACAGACTTCAACAATCAACATCCTGGCACACACTGGAAGGAGAGGGAAACAGAGGCACAGTGCCCAATTGTGAATGGGGAAAGGAAAATGTTGGTGCTTGCCTGTGTGTGTGTGTGTGTGTGTGTGTGTGTGTGTATTTGTGACTGGAGAGAGAGAGAGAGAGGCCCCCGGCCTGGAATGATTATCACCCTCCCCTATCCAACACACAAACACACACCTGTACATGTATATACATAAATATACAGTATGTATACTGTAAATATATATATATATGTGATTCAGTACACACTACACAGTTAAGTCATATTCACATCGTCCTGGGTGAGGGCTCTGGGGTGATGGACACGCTCTTTATCACCTGCTTAGCTCCTCGGTAACTGCGGGAGATGATGAAGTGTGGGGAGTCATGTGGCTGAGCGTTTAGGGAGTCTGGCTAGTAATTAGAAGGTACCTCGTTCGAACCCTGGCTGCGTCAACATGACATTGTATCCTTGGGCAAGGCTCTTCACCCTACTGTCCTCAAAGGAAAGTCCCTGTAATTGCTCTAAGTCGCTCTGGATAAGATCATCTGCTAAATGACTGAATGTAAATAAAGAAGATGCTCTTTGGAGGGAGGAAAGGTTTCAGTCCTGGTTTAAGTTTCATAACGATGCACTTTCCTTTGCCGGATCACAACTCGGCCTGGCTCAGGGGTGAACTCTTCTAGCTAGCAGTGACCTAAGGAGTCATCCTGTTCCATCAGTCACATCTGTTCCTAGTTCCTATATTTTACATGTATTCATTTAGCAGACGCTTTCATTGAAAGCGATCGCCCTGTACCCAGATGGAGTCTTTATTAGGAGCATTTTCACAGAATGAAACCTTAACAGATTGCTTATTGATCGCAACTGGAGCCAAGCGGTAAAAAGAAGGTTTATAGTCAGTGAAGCCTGGAGATAATTTAGGAAGAGGCTAGGTGAAAAGTGTGTGTCTTGTTACACTGGAATATAACTGGGATCTGTCCATCTCAACTGAACAGGTCTATCTTGCACACTATGTCCAGGAAATAGTATGTGGTTCATCATGTCAGAATGGTGGGACTGTATTTATTTGTTATTACGATATATTAGCATTCTAAAAGCGATATTAAGATATTAAACCACTGAGCAGAGGTGTGTTTGGACTGATAAACTGTCAATCAGGACTTTAATAGCTTGTACCAGTGTGAGGTGGTGAATAACCTTCACAGAATTTGACTATCTTGATATTTGACAGTTGATCTGATGGTGTAGTTACCCCGGCAACTGTATATTATGTCCACACACCAAATGGAAACACACACACACACAGGCACGCAGATGGTGGACCTACCTGTACAAACAGAGGGAATGTTTCGTTGTTGACAGTGTGTGAGTGGTACAGTTCTCCATCATACCACAGCACTTTACCCATGGGAGAGTTCTCTTTGGTCACGGCAAACATCCTCCTCGGCTCACAACAGTCGGACAGTAGCTTCCTGCCAAACAAGAAGTAGAACCGTAGGAATTGGCTGTCATGACCGAAGATCAGGGGCAGGCAACCTGGGTCCTCGAGGGCCACTGTCCTGAAGGTTTTAGATGTTTTCCCTGCTCCAGCACACCTGATTCTAATGAGGGGGTCCTTGCGAGGCTTTCCACAGAGCTCGATAAACAACCCCTTCATTAGAATGAGGTGTGCTGGAGCAGGGAAACATGTAAAACAGCGGTTCTTAACCTGGGTTCGACCGAACCCCAGGGGTTCGGCGGAGGTCAACACACACATCCAACTCGTATGATTCACGATGACCCATTAAGAAGGGTTTCGGTGAATGCGCATATGAAACTGGTGCGGTTCAGAACCTCCAGAAAGGTTAAGAACTACTGACCTAGAACCTTCAGGATTATGGCTCTCAAGCACCAGAGTGGCTTACCCGCGCCATATATATACATATACAATGTCTGTGGTTATGACAACAGCATAAGTAGGCCTACTGTGTCCATTTCGTGGAAGTCACAGAAGACATGTAAATAAACAGCTTGGTTGAATTACACGTGATTATGCTGCGGAGAACATTCTGGGAAATGCAGTTGCAATTCCTCTCGACCTAAATCACATGTTTTGGGAGCTTTACTCAATTCCTCATTCAGGAATATAGCTCGGTTTCAACATATCAAAATACACCGTAAAAAAACAGAGGTACAGCACAAACATTTATATCTAAATGAATAGCCTATATGTAAAAATCTCATCCAGATCCACTTGCGTGTGTGGTAACTCTGGACACACCACACACTAGATTTTTGTCCAATCTGTGCATTTAATCTCCACCATATAATTCCATTGAAGCTATAACAAGGGGGCAGATTGCTCAATGGTTAAGGTGTTGGCCTCGTCTTCGGAAGGTTGTGAGATCAAGCCCCGGCTGTGGCTATATGATGTTGTCTTTCGGCAAGACACGTCACCCTTGCTTCAGGGGAGTGTCCCTGTATTTACTGTAAATCGCTTTGGATAAAAGCGTCTGATAAATGTATTATTCCGCATGTGTTGCATTCAGCGTATTAACCTAATGGGCTTCCCCTCATGGTTTCTCAATGCAGCTATTTACTGTATACTCATGGAAATCCGATGTATCTATGCATTAGCCTTCCCTAGAGATACCGTGATCTGGGGAAACAGGTGGATTACTGTTGGGAACCAAATCATAATGTCGATTGAAAACCATAATAATATTAATACATTTAATTTCATTGCATACTAAAACATTGTTGATTATGCAAATATTAAATGATCATGGTTCGATGTGATTTGCACAAATGGGCTACATTGGGATACTCATGAATAAAATATAATGCGGAAAAAAAAAATGCATGCTGTAAATGTTGGTTTATATGTTCCATGGCTGAATGAAGGGGAACCCCACCTGTACAGATCCACGCCTGTCTGGTTCCTCTGCCATACTTGTCCCTGTCGCAGAACCTCTTCCACAATCTCTTTATCCCCGGGGAGTCTGTAGACCGGGTAGATGTAGATCCAGCAGAGCACCAGGACACACAGACCGACCCACACAGACAGCCTGCTCCTGCCGCATTTCACCAACATCTTCCCTGCGTGGGCCCAACCCACAACCGGCCCATTCAAATGAACTGAATCTGGGGGAAAACGCAGCGAAGCAGCCTCTCCTTTATCCAGCATGGGTGGGAGCTTCTATTTTCAGATTGGACGTCATCCTGTCTCATTTAAAAAAGGTGAACTATGAATGGAACATGCGGATTTTTAACCCGATTCTTCCCGGCGAAGCTTTCAGCCTCTTCGGAAATCAGTGCTGGAACATTCCTCCAGGTCTGTTCCCGTTAAGAACCTGAACACGATGCTGGAACATTCATCCAGGTCTGTTTCCCGTGAAGAACCTGAACACGATGCTGGGATCCTCCTCTGTGGTCTTGCTGCATCATCTACCCCCCCTCTGCATCCCCCTCTCTGTGTCTACCCCCCTCGCAGTCATCCACCACGACACCACCGGTCTGGGGAGGAATCTCTCTGTCTCAGAAGCATCCCTTTTTCGGGGTCTCTAGAGTCCACAGTCTGGCCTGTCCCCTCCTTTCACTCTCCTTTCTCCGTAAGGGATTTTAGGGCAGTGGCGAGCAAAACCATTGAATGTTTTTCTCTTTCTCTCTCTCTCCTCCCCTCCTCCCCTCTGGACGTCCCCCTTTCTGTGTCTATGGAACAAAGTGCTTCTTGTCCTGCTGAGTGGCTGCGTGAGCCTCGGCCTCGGTGGATGGTGAAAGGCTGCCCCCTTCTGAAGCCGCTCACCCGCCGCAGCAGGGGAGGCCAGGGAGACTTTTCGCGGAGCGTTTTCTGATGGACATTGTAGCGACAAAATCTATAAGTACTATATGAAGTTTAATCACATCCCTTATCAACTCCAGATCCATATTTAGTTTATAAAGGGCACGAGTGTGCAGGCTTGACTGGAGGCTGGTGCTGCCATCTTGTGGCTAACATATACATTACTATTATTAACTAAAGGATGGGGAACGCATGGCCAGTAAAATAAAAAAACATAAATAAAAGTAGAATAAAAGAGAAACTGAAAAATGAGGGCTAAGGGAGTCAGGTGGCGGAGTGATTAGAGTGTGATCGGAAGGTTGTGAGTTCGATTCCCGGCTGTGCCAACATGATGTTGTGTCCTTGGGCAAGGCACTTCACCCTAAAGGCAACATGGCGTAGGAGGACCCCTATTTGACAAATATGGCCCTGCCATTTTCGCATTTAGTCATATTTTTGTTAAATATTTAGTCCTTTTTGTCAGATTATGTTCCAATCATGTCAACAAGGACAATATCATGGGATCCTCCGCTGTTCCATTTAAGCTCTATCTGTAGGCTAGCCTATCTCTGTTTTACCTGTTAGAACTCTGTCTCCACCTTGTGGCCAGTTTAAAACACAAGCGATCTGGTTGTGTACAATAGGGTAAGACAAAACCCGCTGGCCAGTTTCATCAAGTTTGTGTGCTTTACAAATCACAACAGCCAAAAAGTTCAGTCACAAACAATCCCAAAAAATAATCGAAAATATGATTTGATCACCATCCTTTTCACATCAACAGACTTCTCCCAGATATGGAGTTAGAAAGCTTTGTCCATATCAACCTCTGAATTGATCTGCAACGTAAGCCTACATGCGGCTATGGTGTTCACTAATGCAGACTGATATATTTAGTTTGGGGTGACTGATGAGGAATGCTAACCATGCCATGCCATGCCATGCCAGGCCCTTGTCCCTGCCGCCCCTGTGGGGAAACCCTGCAGAAGATCAAGGTTAGACAGCAGTGAGGAGATGCCCTCCTCACGTAGCCCTTTAACTGAGACAACTGTTCCATACAGCCATGAAACACAGGAGGCATCCATTGTTAAAACTGCACTGTGTGTGTGTGCGGAGTGTGCGGAGTGTGTGTGTGTGTGTGGAGTGTGTGAAGTGGAGTGTGTCTTTGTCACATTCAGCTAAAACAACAGCTAAAAATACCATCACAAGCAAACCAGGTCTGCGCTGTGTTGAAAACGACACGTTGGCACGTTTTAAAAGGTCACGCTTTGTTGTGTTGTGGACTTTGCTTTAAATCCCTGTTTGGTTCAAGACGCCTCCTACTGTACTTTACAGTGGCAACTGTGAAACCGAATAAGCATCAGAGAGCAGGTGACGATAAGCTCTCGACCGATCATTACAGCCAGGGCACGTCCCCACAGACCCACTGTGCGTCTGTGTGTTCCAGCAGGCAGATCACTCCTTCCAGCCTGAACCAGGCTGGTTTGATTTGATCCACGAGCCCTTTAAGGGAGACCTGTGGCAGCGCTGCATTGAGTTGTCAGCTTCCTATATAAAAACAGTAACAACAGTAGAAAGTGCATAGTGAAGACGTCTAAGATAGCTGTGTCAGACTGTGTTTGTGCGAGAGAGAGAGAGTTTGTGTGTGTGTGTGTGTGTGTGAGAGGGTGTGTGTGAGCGTGTGGGAGCCTGTTTGTGAGCGGATGGGAACAGAAAGGTTTTAGGTTGCAGCAAAAATAGCTCGTCCACCTGCTGAGGATCACAAGGACCGATGACAGAACATTTGTTTTACCCTCCATCCCTCCCCCCTATTGTTCATCTCTCCCACCACCTCTCTTCCCCTTTGCATGTCCTGTTACCCCACTCCTACTACCCTCCTCAAACTACCCCTCTACACCTCTCCAACCACCCCCTCCAAGTAACCCTCTCCAACTACCCCTCTAAACCTCTCCAACCTCCCCCTCCAAGTAACCCTCTCCAACTACCCCTCTACACCTCTCCAACCAGCCCCTCCAACTAACCCTCTCCAACTACCCCTCTACAACTCTCCAACCAGCCCCTCCAACTAACCCTCTCCAACTACCCCTCTACACCTCTCCAACCAGCCCCTCCAACTAACCCTCTCCAACTACCCCCTCCAAGTAACCCTCTCCAACCACCCCCTCCAAGTAACCCTCTCCAACCACCCCCTCCAAGTAACCCTCTCCAACCACCCCCTCCAACTAACCCTCTCCAACCACCCCCTCCAACTAACCCTCTCCAACTACCCCTCTAAACCTCTCCTGTTACCCCTCTCCTACTGCCTCTCTTCAAACTCCCCTCAATCCGTCTCCCACCTAGACCCATATTCAATAACAAGGTAGTATAACAGCACTCTGTCTCATTCAAATTAAAACAAAGACACTCTTTATAGAGAGATATACTGCCCACACCCTTACGCTACGTGGTAAACCCCTTTTCAACAGTCAATTTGTTTTTACTTATCAGAATCAGAATGGGGTTTATTCGCTATGCAAGATGAACAAACACAGAATTCACTGTGGCAGAAATGAGCAAACATAGAACATATATGTGACATACTAATCAAAAATGAATACAATGTAAAATACACTACAAATATGATACAAATAACAAATAATACAAATGATACAAGTGATACAAGTGATACAAATGATACAAATAACATAGGTACAATGGTATGTGGAATACCATGTACACAGGTACAGTGGAATGGGTATATATAGTACGGGGGGGGGGGGGGGGGGGGGTGTATTTACACAGTAGTGTAAACAATGGTGCAAAAATCACAGTAGTAAGTTTTTAAAGTGTTGTGTGCTCTGAAAAGATCAGCAGTGAGTCTTAGACAGCCGACTGACAGGTTTGTGTGCTGGTTAGAGAAGGTATTGGAAAACCCTCTCAGCCATCTTGTTTCCTATTTGAGCTGTACACTGGCTCTCTGAGTGGCAGGCAGATGGAGGGGAGGTGAGACTGTGGAGGAGGTTTTAAAAGCATGGCTGCGTCATGTGATGACAGGCTGACGTGCCGCTCGTTCCTCTCATTAGTGTGTGTTTTATTACCTGTCTGAGGGAGAGAAGGGGGAGACACCCACCTGGCCTGATCACACACACCAGGATCCACCAGGTGAGAGAAAGTTCTGGAGCCAGTCAGGTCTACAGCAGTAGGTTTGGGTGAGAGCTTCGTCAGACATGGAACTTTGCAGAAGTTTTTCATGGTATATCGTTTTTTTTAATTAATTGAGTGTTTTATTCTTGTTATTAGTTGACGTTGTTTAATGTTGATGTTGTTGTTTTTTTCTTTTTTTTATAAAGGAACACAGTGGATCCAAAGTCACTTTGACCCAAGGAGGTTGATAAGGGTATACTGTATGTAGCTCTACAAACATACAAGTCACATTTTGCAAAAGCTGACAGACATTAAAGTTCTTAAAAGTACACAGCCTTACCTTTGACGACAGCCACAGCAGGACAAAAGACCATAAGGGTCATTAAATATAAGGCTGTCATATTATATTGTGTCAGAACGCAATTGGCTCCCCATAACAACCAATGTAAAAACAACAGAAGCCTGTCGTCTCTGCCGACGCCACGAAGGCAGCGGGTCATGATGTATTATTACATTTCTCCAGCTTTATCTGCAGGAGGTGATGCTTCGTCCAATGGCATTCTGCCAGCACATTCTTTAGGCCAGACTCTATATCTGTTGTCCCCTCTCTGCTCAGCCCTCACTAACCCTCCCTGTCTGCTTCCTCTGCTGTTCAACAGCCAAGCCAAGTCACTAAGTTCAGGTAATTCACACCGTTTTATTTAAACGTGTCTTTTTTTTGTCGTTTTCTTTCTCTCTCTCTCATGAAGTGACTTGAATTAATTTACGCTGAAAGTCTGATGTTGTTTTATGATGTTTGAGTGTTGTGATTTCAGGATTGTTTGAGGGTCAGGTAATAAAATCAGAAGGCTTGTGACATGAACGTCAGTTAAGCCGGAGAAGAACAGCTTTATAAATTGCATTTTTCCTCCCTCCAAGGTTTCAAAATGGCTGATGAGTGAGTATTGTTATCTGAGACAATAGGCCTGCTTGGAAATTAATAATGCGCATATTTTGTCAGCTCAATTTCTTCAATGTTGCTTTCATAAAACATGCTAGAGTGTTGGAGAATATGTTGATGTAACCAAACGGTGGACCTATTGTCTTGAGATGACAAGCCATTTGAGTCTTACAACCACAAGTTGTAGGACGTTAACAGCTTTGGAATATTACAATTTTCAAGTACAGTTTCTGTAGTAACAACAGCTTTTAAAATGTTCTAGAAGTTTTTGTTGTAACAGCATTTGACATGAATATTCTACAGCGGTAACAACTATCTTGTGATCGACATAATATCTAACCATTCCTGTCGAGCTGCTTTTAAACTAAACTGAGAGATGCTGTGACTGGTGGAGGGACTAGATGCTGTCCTGTCTTGAGTTTTAATCCCCAGTGTCGAAGGAGGAGGGAGCCTGTAGTCTCCATGGCAACTGCTCTTATTACATGACTTTGTTCCTCAATAGGAGTTACAGAAAATGTGTACACTAACATGTGCATATGTCTGTTTCTGTCTATGTTTTTTTTCTTCCATTTTCGTGTATTTCCATAAAAATTTTATAGTGAGGTAAGCAATTTTTATTTTATACATTCAATTCAACATGGATGGCTTCCATGTCTGATATCGAAAAACTGACTGTAGCACGGAAATTATAACTATATGGATCATTCAATTCTCTTTTATAAAAAGTGCCACAATAGTATGTATCGCATGGTCAGTATTTTAACCCATCTTTGCGTTTTCACCAACTCAGGAATATCACCGACCCAAACCAATGAATCCGAAAATGGACAAGGTGAGCCAATTGTGATATCATTTTTTTTTTTTAAGGTTTTAAGATTTACACGTGTTTTTTAAGAGAAGGCTAAGGGATCAAATTGGGGGAAGGGGTAAAACCGAGAATTGGGACTGGCCCTAATTCCCTGCAAACCGACAGAGACGCGACAGAGCCCGGGAATTTAGACGTGCTCTTGTACCATGGCACGCGGGGCAAGGTCAGACAGGTTGGCACTTCACCGTTATCTTCAGTTAAGCTGCCGAGGGCCTGCATTGTCCAGAGTTTTTCCCCTGAGAATTTGCTAATAATAATCCACCCTCTGTATCTCCATTGTCGTCTGTAAAGGGATTATAGTGTAAAACTATCTCTGTAAAAACTGAGCCTTCTTACAAAGTGACTCAAACAATAATTAATTGTTTAAAGTCACCAAAGGTGAACGCAAGAATGAGCCTTAAGCATTGACGATGCTGCGATGTTACCTTGTTAGATGAAAAAAGTTACATTTCAGTGACATTGACCATGATATTGACGTTTTGTTTCGTCAACAGCCGAAGTCGAAGATCTCGGCTTCGCGCAAACTCTCTCTCAAAGTGAGTCACAATCCTAGAAAGAGAGTTCTTTTATATTTAACCGTAAATATTTAGACAGAAGTCACGCTTTCTCTACAACGTTGACCCATCATATTCTTATCCAATCAGATCCTGCTCCTGACCAGGGCGATGGAGGAACTGGAGAAAGAGATTCAGGACAGGAACGAAGAGAAAGTGCGCTACATCGGAGAAAAACTGCCCCCTCTGCAGCTCTCTGGGTTGTCATTGGAGGAGCTTCAGGTGAGTGACAAGAAAGACGACCAATCAGGTCAACACGTGGACAGGTCAAGCTGTCCGAGGCAAAAGGCTTGAATGAATTAAGGAGGCCAACATTTTTGGTACTCATTTGGGGCTGTGGATATCCATTGTTTCAGACAGTTCCTAGATTGGAAATAACTTGTCCATGTGTAAAACAATAGTTAAATAATGTATTTGGGGGGGGGGCTGAAGAACAGGGCTAACGACGCCCCTGACTGACCCCATGTTTAATGTGTTTCCACAGGCTCTATGCAAACAGCTTCATGGAAAGATTGATGTGGTGGACGAGGAGAGGTACGACTGTGAGGCCAAAGTCAACAAGCACAATAAAGATGTAAGTCTTCCACCAAACACCCCCACTGTTGAACTCCACATCGGATTTCTAACCCATGAAATATCAGACACCATTACAGTGGCGGATCTAGGGTATCGGGGCCCACCTCCCCCAATTATTATTTTTATTTGATCATTATTATTCTAACTTTGCCCCCCCCCCCCCCCCCCCCCCCCCAGATCCGCCACTGCACCATTAGCTACTATCTTGCTGGGATGTAACTTTCACGATACCTTTTTGAAAATGTAAAATGTCCCTCTTACTTTTCATTAATAGAATCATGTATAACTAGAGCAAGCACAGTTATTCAAAACAGCCACCATCATATAGCACCTCCTTATCCGTTAAACTATTCATGAGTGTTTGTGTCTATATATTTTTTTTCAAACAAACAAAATGGCATCGACGAACCAACCCCAGATCCACGAGCTGAAACTGAAGGTCCAGGATCTCGGAGGGAAGTTTAAGAAGCCGGCGCTGAGGAAAGTGCGCGTCTCTGCAGATGAGATGATGAGAGCCCTGCTTGGATCCAAACACAAGGGCTCTATGGACCTGAGAGCCAACCTTAAGTCTGTCAAGAAGGAGGATGTCAAAACAGACAAGGTATCTGCTGCCAGCTGCATCGGAGCATCGCTTAACCTGCCCGTTTTATTACTACTAGGGGATTTTAATAATGTATTTTTTAGCAGCATTTCAAAGGTGCTTTTCACTTACATTTCGTCATTTAGCAAACCTTCTTATCCAGGATAAGTACAGGGTCATTCCTCTTGAGGCAAGTAGGGTGAAGTGCCTTGCCCAAGGACACAACGCCATGTTGGCAGAGCCAGGGTTTCAAACCAGGGACCTTCTGATTACCAACCCTATTTGACTGCGCCACATGACTCCCTTTTCTAGCGTTTCACGCTGGGCTTAGTGGTTTACCAGTTGTATTCTCTGTCCCCTCTTAGGTTCTGACTTCAGAGGTGGGTGACTGGCGTAAGAATGTTGAGGCCATGTCAGGCATGGAAGGCCGCAAGAAGATGTTCGACGCCAGCGGGCAGTAAGTCCTGCGGCCATCCGACAGGAAGGGGAGCGAGGGAGCAAGTGACGGAGGAGAGGAGGAAGAAGAAGATTCTTTTTGTAGTCAAAAACACTCATCAAGCTTGTAGTTTTTTTTCTGACGTGGTTATTGGAACAATTATAACCATTGACTTGCCAAATGCGCATGTTTTAGCATATCATCGTTAATTAATTTGAATATTTATAAAGGCCCTATGTATTTTTCTGATTTATTTTCATCATGTCAGTCAGCAGGATAGATACGATTATAATGATGAGAATTTGTTATTCCCATAAAGGTTTTATGTATGTTCTATGTAAGAATTTTACCAAAAAGCTATCTTGAATGCATGTAAATGTCTTTTTTTCCTAAACAACCAATCATGTGGCACCAAAGACAATAGAAACTTGTAACAGGTATTTATGGTATTTAATGACGTATTGTATGTTTTGTTATGCATATCTTAAATAAATGGCCAAATATGGTCCAAAAGAGATACATTTGTTGTGGGAATATTCTAACTTTTTCTTTCATAACCCCAGTTGTGTGGTCTAGATGGAAGGAATAGATCTATGAGTGGTGGGCGATCAAGGCCAGCAAGGCCTTCACTGCTCATGGTCATAAATTGTTAAAAGTTCATTAAATGTTTTATTTACTTTTCCTAAATACATAAAAGCCTACTTAATATTCTTCATATTCTTGCAATGTAAGCAAACTAAAGCGAATGTAAGCAAACCAAAGTGAACCGTCACATACAGTTGATAGACAGTTGCGATAGCCAATCAGATCACGAGTTGTTGACAGTAGGCCTTCTAGCTGGCTTCACGTTGAACGTGACATGAATGTGTGCTCTGATTTGATACTCGCTTACCGGTAAAATCAACTAATCAACCGACAGTGGCCTACCAAGTAGATGTTTTAATTGCTGATGCAGCTTTATAGATGTTTTAATGCGTCCGAAAATAGCCAATTTTGTACACAGCTGAGGTGATGCAATGCCCAGTAGTGCTTATAGTGTGTTTCTGTATAACAGTTCTCCAGCCGTGGTCACATGGTGTCCTAAATTACGATATTATGAGAGGTATTTATTGAAGTTGGACTAAGTAGGACATCACTGAAAGCCTAGGTGTGAAATGCACGGCCTACCACTGGTCTCTATAGATAGATAAATAAAGATTATAAAAATATTGGGTGGGGGGGTGGAGGTGTGGATGAACATTGATGTCCCTTTTTTTTTAATCCCTGATGAACTTTCCAAACGATGACAGGCACAGCGAAAGTGAAAGATGTCTCGCTGCTGCTTGGAGAATGCAGACACATTCAAACCCCCAAGGTCACCTCCTTCATTCTCGCTTGCGCTTTCGTGTAAGTAGTTTTGCACGGAAGTACCTACAGTGAGGACAATACGTATTTGAACACCCTGCTATTCTCCCACTTAGAAATCATGGAAAGGTCTGAAATTGTCATCGTAGGTGCATGTCCACTGTGAGAGACATTACATTTCACATTTACATTTATTCATTTAGCTGACGCTTTTATCCAAAGCGACTTACAAGAGAGGTGATCAATGCTCAGTAGTAGAGACATAATCAACAAGATATCCTATACTATACTATTTATTTGTATGATACAGCTGCAAATAAGTATTTGAAAAGCTGTCTTTTTGCTACAAATCTGACCTTCAAAGACTTGTTAGTCTGCCTTTAAAATGTCCACATCCATTCCATTTATTATCCTAAATTAGATGCACCTGTTTGAGGTTGTTAGCTGCATAAAGAGTGCCATTAAATTCTTGGAATAAGTGGGTTTTTAGCCTTTTCTTGAAGGTGAGGAGACAGTCTGTGTTTCTGATGGAGGTGGGGAGTTAATTCCACCATTGGGGAGCCAGACAGTGGAAGAAGCCAGACAGTGGAAGAATAAATATGCTGATTTTTCTCACAGACACCGACAACATCTCAGTTTGAGAAACGTCCTTCCTATTAAATCCTAATGAAATGTATTTGCTTTTTATTGGGATGTCAACAGCCAGACTCAATAAACAGCCAGATGATTGAGCGAAACCGATTCTGTGACTTTGCCTACAGAGATGCTGAATTTTCCAGACAGTTTCGCTTACATTCACCAGGTTTAGATTTAGAATCTGTTGTTCTCTGTGGCTTACTCAACCTTGAACTGAAACTCCAATGAACTTTGCACGCTGAACTCGAGTCTGGCTTCTGTCCCCTCTGTGTCGAGCCGTGTGGAATATGAAAGGGATAAAGGGGACCAACAATAGTCCTATCTGAGATATGGAGCGAGTGTGGGAGAGCGTTCACAGCCAGCAGCCGGGAGTGTGCAGAAGTGTTGACAGGTTTATGGCTTGACCAAAGTTTGGCTATGGTTGAGGGTCATCGCCCCCCCTTCATCACAGGGGGGGTTTCTCTGTAGGCTCCTAGTGAATGCTTCCCACATGCCTTCCATCCAAATGCACCTGAGTTTAAATCAGCGTGTGCATGTGTGTCTCTGTGTGTGTGTGTGTGTGTGTGTGTCAAGGTGGTTGCCATGCCGATAAACTGAAAAAGTCAATTCTTTGGCTGTCCTTGTTGTAACCTTTTTAATCATGCATCAGAATTTAGGAGACGTCTAAAATTACGACAGAGGAACCTTTCATATCACACAGCACCGTTAAAATAAAACAGTGACAAGTGATCTAGAGGACATTTTCCACAAGCCTGAAGCCTCAGATAATGTTGCTGGACTTTTCTACTGCGTTCAAATTGTAATTAAAGCTTGCTGCCACATTTACTAATTTAGCAGATGCTTTTATCCAAAGCGACTCACAGTAAGGACAGGGACGTTCTCCCAGATGCAACTAGGGTGATGTGCCTTGCCCAAGGACACAAAGTTATATAGCCACAGCCGGGGCTCAATCTCACAACCTTCCGATCGTGAGGCCAACGCCTTAACTCGCTGAGCCACCTGACCCCGGATGGTGGCAGTGTACAGTTGGGTTAGTCACTGGGCTTAAGGTCTCAATACAGAGACCAGTTGATAAAATAACTAGATACAGTGTGTGTGTGTGTGTGTGTGTGTGTGAGAGAGAGATCTCTAGGGGTAGTAGAAGAAAACAGACTTCCTGAATGTGATGTGAAATACATGGAGCCATGAACACTGGAGTTGAGTGTGTGCCTTTGTATATGTGTGTGTGTGTGTGTGTGTGTGAGCGAGAGCGAGCGAAGGAAGTAAAGAAGAAGAGAACGAGAGAGAACGAGAGCGAGAGAGAGAGAGCAAAGGTATGTGTTGCACGGGTAAAGTGAACTTTTCATGATGGATGACATCAATCACTGGAAATATGATGAAGCTGTCCTTCGGCAGCTGGGATGTCAGGGGGGAAGAGAGAGAGAGAGGGTAACCTGAATCCTGCTTCCTGCCTGCATGGATCCTAAACACACAGAGCACACAAAGGTTCATATGCTGTGTACACACAGGTTTGGAACAGGAAATCACTCAGAGAAAAAGACAGAGAGAGAGAGACAGAAAGACAGAGAGACAGTGAGGAAGTGAGGAAGGAAGTGAGAGGGAGAGAGAGTTTACAGATGGTCGTGAAGTATTGTGCGTTTCATGCTTAGTTCTGCCACTTTGTTGTCATTTTAATGTTGCAGTTGTGGACGGCTGTGTGTGTGGCTGTGGGGAGTTTGTGTGTGTGTGTGTGTGTGTATGTCTGTCTGCCTCTATTTGCATGAGAGACGCAAGTAAGCATTCATTATTAAGGATGGTAAACACCAGATAGTGAGTTTAATCATTCTATATTGACCTTCCCTATGTAATAGCTCGTCCTGTAATCTGTGGGTGGAAACCGCAGCCAGACACACTTCTCCATGATATCCATCACATTACTCATGTGATAGTCATGTGGCGCATTCAGTTAGGATGTCGGGTTAGTAATCAGAAGGTTCCTGGTTCGAACCCCGGCTGTGTCAACATGACATTGTGTCTTTCACACTACTTAATCTGCTAAATGACTGAATGTACTTGCCTCCGGGGAATGTCCCTGTACATGCTGTAAGTCACACTGCATAAGAGCGCCCACTAAAGGACTAAAGGTAAATGTATCTGGACTGAGGCCGACAGTCACTCTCAGACACCAGCAAGGCCCAGAGGATTCTCCTATATGTATATTCAGTATACAGGGGAATATAAAGTCAAAGTTTGAAACAAAGAGAGAGGAAGATATCTCCCAGAGGATCAAGCCCAAAATGTCTCCCGCGGATTTCCGTTCACACGAGACACACGTCTGAATCTAGCTGTCCGCAATCCCCTCTGCATCTCACCTATTCTCTGATATCTCTCTTTCTCTCTTCAGAAGATAAGAACCTAGAGAGGAGTCGTTTGGCAAAGCGTCCCCTAGACCTGTCCACTCTGAAGGGAGTTCTACTCCCCCCTAAACTGCAGTGGTCCGGCCCTTCACCTCTGGGGACACATCATGGTTCATCCTGAGGACCAGGATTGGACCCCTCTGCTGTAGAGGAAATTGAGCTCAGAAAAGCTCCCAACTATGTTTTAGACCAGGAGAATGAACACACCCTTAAGCTGTGTTGGAAACACTGCCCATCTGTGGTTCAACAGTGTACTACAGCCTTTCACTGAGGTGAACTGACTACACTTAATGCCTGAGGTAGGTCCAAAAAATATATAATAATCTCAACACTCAATGAACAGGGTTACACGAGTGCTTACAACAAAAACAAAATGAAGGATTGCTTTGGTGACAGAATAAGACGCCAACAGAATCAAATTGTTTTCCAAACGGCTCAGCGGGGGACTGGACACAGTACAAGACGCCTGAGAATATCTGGCTTAGTCAGACTTGACTCTCTCTGAAAGGGGACCCCAACGCTGGGATATGGAATGTTAGGAGACCGTGAACCTGCACACACCCCCAAGGAGTGGAAACCTTACCACACTGGCAATGCCAGTTTGTGGCAGCGCCATCAGGGCAGCGAACGTCTTTGCATTCAATGTAGGATTTGGAGAGGGGCGCCCCTGTGATGACAGCCACAATGTTTTGACGACGCCGCACTGCATCCAGCGTACTGTCGGGGTGCCAGTTGTCTTTGCAGCAGCATGTCCTAGTAGTCGTGGCCGAGTGGTTAAGGCGATGGACTAGAAATCCATTGGGATCTCCCCGCGCAGGTTCAAATCCTGCCGACTACGCTATCTTTTCCTGTCTGGATAGAGTTTCGCCGTCATTTGCAAGCGGCAGGGGTTGACTGAGGCTGCGCTGGATTTGATTCGTTTTTGTATTTATGTGGGGACCGTGAGCCCGCACACACAGACACACCACCAAGGAGTGGAAGCCTTACCGCCCTGGCAGTGCCTGTTCGTGACAGCACCATCAGGGCAGTGAACGGCTTAGCCTTGAAAAAGACAATTATTCTTGGCCTTCGCCTAACTACCATGAAATTTCTACAGTCAGGATGGCCGAGCGATCTAAGGCGCTGCGTTCAGGTCGCAGTCTCTCCTGGAGGCATGGGTTCGAATCCCACTTCTGACAACTCTGGAGCGTCCCCTTGGGATGTGATGGTTTTGATCCTTTGCGTGACTCCGTCTTTTTCAGTTGACCTTGCGCTTTTGCCACTGTGTCGTGCCGGTGTTTCATGCACCCGGGCCGAAATAGCTCAGTTGGGAGAGCGTTAGACTGAAGATCTAAAGGTCCCTGGTTCGATCCCGGGTTTCGGCAAAGCCGCTGGTAGTTTTCTGATAGCGGATGCTGTTGCGCTCAGTGTGAGGCTTGTTTGTATTTATGTGGTGACTGTGAACCCGCACACACCCACACACCAACAAGGAGCGGAAACCTTGTTTAGTTACGTTGTTAGCTGTTTGTATTATGTTGTTAATTATGAAATGTTGTTAGCTAAAGGTTAGATCCTTTTTTACACAGGATTACCCTGTTGCTCTTGGAAAATGACAACAGAACCCTGTTTCATTTACATTTCATTGTGAATGAGCAGCAACATGCGTTTTAATCTATGACATCGTTATAAATGACAAGTGCGCATACTGATTTAAAGCATACAGAAATATCAGTTATAGCAACAAAGAACAGCCAGCGCAGGCACACCTCAGGATGTTCGCAGAAAGGTTCCCTCTCCAGTTTCCAATATTATCCACCAGATGGCAGTAGAAGACAAAACATTTAACAAAAGACCAATCAGCCAACTTTCTCCTCAACTGGCTGTTCAGCTGGGTTCTTTTGACTTGATATCAAGTGTTTCTCAGACTTTCCCTGCAATATTCTATACATCAATATAGTAGTCTAAATCACTATGTCGTTTCTTTACCATTCGTTCCAATCCAAGCAAAACAATTACTTGCATTTTACTTACTCTAATATATGTTCTATGTTAAATTCCGTGTTTGTGTATTTTGCATGGTGATTAAAACTGATTCTGATGTCAATAAAATGTATGTTTATTTAAGACTTGACTGATACCATTTGCCCTTGAAGTTTTTTTTACACCCTCAATGAAGATTAGCTCTTAAACATAAATGTATAGAGTGGTATACTGCATTTTATGGTGTGTGTGTAAAGAAAGGTATACTGCATTTTATGGTGTATGTGTAAAGAAAGGTATACTGCATGTTATGGTGTGTGTGTAAAGAAAGGTATACTGCACGTTATGGTGTGTGTGTAAAGAAAGGTATACTGCATGTTATGGTGTGTGTGTAAAGAAAGGTATACTGCACGTTATGGTGTGTGTGTAAAGAAAGGTATACTGCATGTTATGGTGTGTGTGTAAAGAAAGGTATACTGCATGTTATGGTGTGTGTGTAAAGAAAGGTATACTGCACGTTATGGTGTATGTGTAAAGAAAGGTATACTGCATTTTATGGTGTGTGTGTAAAGAAAGGTATACTGCATTTTATGGTGTGTGTGTAAAGAGTGGTATACTGCATTTTATGGTGTGTGTGTAGAGTGGTATACTGCATGTTATGGTGTGTGTGTAAAGAAAGGTATACTGCATGTTATGGTGTGTGTGTAAAGAAAGGTATACTGCATGTTATGGTGTGTGTGTGTAAAGAAAGGTATACTGCATTTTATGGTGTGTGTGTAAAGAAAGGTATACTGCACGTTATGGTGTGTGTGTAAAGAAAGGTATACTGCATGTTATGGTGTGTGTGTAAAGAAAGGTATGCTGCATGTTATGGTGTGTGTGTAAAGAAAGGTATACTGCACGTTATGGTGTATGTGTAAAGAAAGGTATACTGCATTTTATGGTGTGTGTGTAAAGAAAGGTATACTGCACGTTATGGTGTGTGTGTAAAGAAAGGTATACTGCATGTTATGGTGTGTGTGTAAAGAAAGGTATACTGCACGTTATGGTGTGTGTAAAGAAAGGTATACTGCATTTTATGGTGTGTGTGTAAAGAAAGGTATACTGCACGTTATAGTGTGTGTGTAAAGAAAGGTATACTGCACGTTATGGTGTGTGTGTAAAGAAAGGTATACTGCATGTTATGGTGTGTGTGTAAAGAAAGGTATACTGCATGTTATGGTGTGTGTGTAAAGAAAGGTATACTGCACGTTATGGTGTATGTGTAAAGAAAGGTATACTGCACGTTATGGTGTGTGTAAAGAAAGGTATACTGCATGTTATGGTGTGTGTGTAAAGAAAGGTATACTGCATGTTATGGTGTGTGTGTAAAGAAAGGTATACTGCACGTTATGGTGTGTGTGTAAAGAAAGGTATACTGCATGTTATGGTGTGTGTGTAAAGAAAGGTATACTGCATGTTATGGTGTGTGTGTAAAGAAAGGTATACTGCACGTTATGGTGTATGTGTAAAGAAAGGTATACTGCATTTTATGGTGTGTGTGTAAAGAAAGGTATACTGCATTTTATGGTGTGTGTGTAAAGAGTGGTATACTGCATTTTATGGTGTGTGTGTAGAGTGGTATACTGCATGTTATGGTGTGTGTGTAAAGAAAGGTATACTGCATGTTATGGTGTGTGTGTGTAAAGAAAGGTATACTGCACGTTATAGTGTGTGTGTAAAGAAAGGTATACTGCATGTTATGGTGTGTGTGTAAAGAAAGGTATACTGCATGTTATGGTGTGTGTGTAAAGAAAGGTATACTGCACGTTATAGTGTATGTGTATGTACAAGCCCCCCCCTCCCATGAACCCAGACTGCGTGTCACTTGTGTGGTTCCTCTGTCACTCCTTCTCACCACTGTAATTGTCTCCAGTGTTCTTCTTTGTTCCATTCCAGCGCTCCTGCCTGGCAGTTTGACTGCCTGTCTCTCTTGCACAGATTTCCACCCATAATATCAGCACTTTGTGTGTCTCTCTTTTTTTTCTTTACCCCATCCAATCTTCCTCCTTACGCTCCTTCACACAGACCATCATGTTTATTTACGGCACTGCGTGCATTTTTTTATAGGCTTAGGAGTTGCTGAAAGTTTACTTTAATGGACTTTATCACTGAGCTGGGAGCTGCTGTGTGTCTGACATCTGTGGGAAGTATCTTTGTACTGGAGGGACCAGAAATGCCACAAGCGGTTCTTTTTCCTCTTAATTTTTTCTTCTTCTTCATTGTCTCATGTGTTTCATACTTTCAAAGATGAGATTTGAGAGTTTGGTGCTTTTTTTGTGCTGATAAATTATTAAACAGGCGGTGGCAGCTGTACATGTAAAAGAACACACACTGGAAAATGACTGAACATATGAAAGGAGGAAGACAGAGAGGCGGATAGAGTGTTCTGACAGACAAGCAAGAGAAGGAAAACAAGGATTCTACATGAAAAGGGAGTGAGAGAAGGCAGGGTTTGTACAGACTGACAAGGAAGCGCATTTCACCAGACAGGCAGACAGCCAGAGGGATATAAACAATGAAAGGCTGCATCGATTGAAAGGTGAAGAGGTCAAATCACTGTCCACTTTTCTGGACCATCAAAGTTCAGTCTCCTTTTTGGCTTCGCTTTGAAACCCAGCAACACACATTCCATGGTGCCAATAGACTCCCAGTCTCAGGCATGTCGAGTTTATAGAGATATGTACAGCATCCTCTTGTGGGTTCAGCTCTGGCTGCTGATAGCAGTGATAATGAGATGGTGAGGTGTCTATAATAAGACTCAATATCAGGAGCTCTACAGGGGATTGCTGCACTGAATTACACAATATAAGGATGTAGGGCAGAGCATCAGGGACAGTTATTTGATTATGTGCCACCAAAAAAAGGTGATGTGTGTGTGTGAGAAAGAAAGAGAGCGAGAGAGAGAATGATGTGTGTGTATTGCCGAAAGAAGTGTAACATAGCTTAGTTAATACTTACTACTAAATACTAAAACACAGTGTATCTCCCAGGTGTGACCTCTTCTAAACGCTACCCTATTCCCCAGCTTGGCAAGGTTTGGAATTACTGCCAGCTCCAGCCAGATGCTGATATCGTTTAAATAGCTCTCATACAAAACTTACACTTACATTACATTGTTCTTACGCACGACATGCAATATTCCTCGTGGTGGTCTTGTTGTTCATACATACATTACGTGCAATACCCTGTAATTCTCCTCAAGTGCAATAACTGTCTATCTGTCTACTTAACTTAAATTGTTATTTTATTTTTTTTATACTGTACTTATCGTGCCCCCCTATTGTTATTGTTATATTACCCTGCAACTCTGTGTGCTGTACTTTACCCTGCTGCGGTTGTCAACTGCAATTTCCCCCCCTGGAGGACAAATAAAGGTTTATCTAATCTAATCTAATTCCTCATAATCTTCACCATCATCATCGCCACCACTGTCACAGTCACTACCACAGTCAATATCACTAGTAGATTTATAGTAAATAATAAATACCATAATCATTATCATCTTAAACATCTCCCACAGTGAAGTCCTATGTGTATACTGACCACTGTCCTACTGGTGTGTCAGAGCAGTGGACCTCTACATTACAAAGACTTCCTGAAGATTTACAGCAGAGATCCACCGCAGCAACAGTGTGTGTGTGTGTGTGTGTGTGTGTGTGTGATCTGTATACAGGTAATACTCTGAAGACTGTACTCAGGCGCTCAGGTACAGGATTTGTGTAATCCTTGGTGAACACCAAAATGTGCCTTGTGACGTTACGTTAGCCGTTATATTAGCCTTTTTGGCAAAAACAAACGCTATCAACTCTTAAACTGTGCAACGGAACGTAAATAACTTGCGGAACTTGCATTCTTGAGTACCGGTCAGCCCTCTATAAGACTAAAACTAAGACTTCAAAGTTATGAAAAAAACTGTCTATAGAAATACATATTTTACGTTTATACAGGTTTGAGTAATATTTAACTGAAGTTTAATTGATAAGTTACACCGCTGCGTGTTTGCACTTTGGGGTGAGTGTTACTTGTGTGTGTGTGTGTGTGAGATGTGCATGTGTGTGTGTGCGGTCACTCTCTGATGAGTTGTTTCTGGTGTGCGTCTCAGCGGAGCAGCTGGAGTCGGTAATGAGGGATGCACATGCACATATGATGAAGGACCAGCCACAGCTGTTTAGCCTGCTCGCTCGCCTCACTTATCAATATTCAATTAAGACCCTGGTCCCCTTCTCACTCTCTCTGACACACACACACACACACACCTTCCTTCGAGAAGCACCTCAGTTGCATCAGGAGCAGTTGAATGTGGAGAACTTTCCCTCTTGCTTCGGAAATGCCTTTAGAGTTGTGTTCTTTCTGTTGGCTTTTCATGAACTACATTAACTTTGTCTCACTGCTGTTAGTGATCAGTGTTTTACAAGTTCTGAATTCCCTGTTGCTTGGCATCCTGTATTACCACATTTTTTTTTTCTTCACTTTTATCCAAAGCGACTTACAGTAAGTACAGGGACATTCTCCCCGAGGTAAGTAGGGTGAAGTGCCTTGCCCGAGGACACAACGTCACATAGCCACAGCCGGGGATCGAGCTCTCAACCTTCCGATCACGAGGCCAACGCCTTAACCCGTTTAGGGTTCAAAAAGAATTCGTATACAGTAGTTATCGTGCCCCCCTATTGTTATTTTTATATTACCCTGCAATTCTGTGTGCTGTACTTTACCCTGCTGCTGTTGTGAACTGCAACTTCCTCCCCTGGAGGACAAATAAAGGTTTATCTTAAATTATCTTATCAAATTATGAATGGAGAACTACAGAGGCTGTAGTTTTTATGATATCCTCGTGCATTACCAACAATATGACCTCATATTGACAAACAAACCTCATATTGACAAACAAAAGCAATTCTACCATTTAATAGACTGAAAAAAACTATCTTATGTTCTCCCCTCTTTGGTTTGTGATCTGGTTCTCCTGATTTCCTCCCTACAGCCCCACAAACTGGGCTCAGTCTGTATATTTAGTGTCTTCTTTCATACCTCATCTCCTATCCATCATTTATAGTGACAGGAAAGGTTACAGTAAATGTGCTGGAGATGTGGCTGACAGGGAAAGGGAAGGGAAGGTCTGTAGACCTGTTATTACCCAGTTTACAAGATGCCTCAGTCCCATCACGCACTCATACTCTCTGAGGTAGAGAAGACGAGAGAGGAGGGTTGAATCTACAGTAGAAGAACAGAGAATTAAGAACTAATTCACACAGAAAAAACTAAGAAATATATGTATAGGTCAGATAATACACTCAATATCATTGTACATTCCCCATGTCAAAACACAAGATACTGAACTGTGATTGAGCACACACACACACCCACACACACCCACACACACCCACACACACACACACACACACAGGCCGGTTAGATTAACATATAACAGCCCGGTAAACAAAAACAAGAGAGCTTTCATTAATTAAGGACCATGGGGCAGGATGGGCACAAATCGCTGAGACACTCAGGGTGGCATGATGCCAAGCAGGCAGCCATGCCAATCAGAGCACAGCTGCCTAATAGGGAACTGGCACTGAAGAGAGTGAGGGAAGGGAAGAAGAGGGAGAAAAGGGTGGAGACGGACAGAGAGAAGGAGAGAGAGATGGAGACGGACAGAGAGAAGGAGAGAGAGATGGAGACGGACAGAGAGAAGGAGAGAGAGATGGAGACGGACAGAGAGAAGGAGAGAGAGATGGAGACGGACAGAGAGAAGGAGAGAGAGATGGAGACGGACAGAGAGAAGGAGAGAGAGATGGAGACGGACAGAGAGAAGGAGAGAGAGATGGAGACGGACAGAGAGAAGGAGAGAGAGATGGAGACGGACAGAGAGAAGGAGAGAGAGATGGAGACGGACAGAGAGAAGGAGAGAGAGATGGAGACGGACAGAGAGAAGGAGAGAGAGATGGAGACGGACAGAGAGAAGGAGAGAGAGATGGAGACGGACAGAGAGAAGGAGAGAGAGATGGAGACGGACAGAGAGAAGGAGAGAGAGATGGAGACGGAGAGAGAGATGGAGACGGACAGAGAGAAGGAGAGAGAGATGGAGACGGACAGAGAGAAGGAGAGAGAGATGGAGACGGACAGAGAGAAGGAGAGAGAGATGGAGACGGACAGAGAGAAGGAGAGAGAGATGGAGACGGACAGAGAGAAGGAGAGAGAGATGGAGACGGACAGAGAGAAGGAGAGAGAGATGGAGACGGACAGAGAGAAGGAGAGAGAGATGGAGACGGACAGAGAGAAGGAGAGAGAGATGGAGACGGACAGAGAGAAGGAGAGAGAGATGGAGACGGACAGAGAGAAGGAGAGAGAGATGGAGACGGACAGAGAGAAGGAGAGAGAGATGGAGACGGACAGAGAGAAGGAGAGAGAGATGGAGACGGACAGAGAGAAGGAGAGAGAGATGGAGACGGACAGAGAGAAGGAGAGAGAGATGGAGACGGACAGAGAGAAGGAGAGAGAGATGGAGACGGACAGAGAGAAGGAGAGAGAGATGGAGACGGACAGAGAGAAGGAGAGAGAGATGGAGACGGACAGAGAGAAGGAGAGAGAGATGGAGACGGACAGAGAGAAGGAGAGAGAGATGGAGACGGACAGAGAGAAGGAGAGAGAGATGGAGACGGACAGAGAGAAGGAGAGAGAGATGGAGACGGACAGAGAGAAGGAGAGAGAGATGGAGACGGACAGAGAGAAGGAGAGAGAGATGGAGACGGACAGAGAGAAGGAGAGAGAGATGGAGACGGACAGAGAGAAGGAGAGAGAGATGGAGACGGACAGAGAGAAGGAGAGAGAGATGGAGACGGACAGAGAGAAGGAGAGAGAGATGGAGACGGACAGAGAGAAGGAGAGAGAGATGGAGACGGACAGAGAGAAGGAGAGAGAGATGGAGACGGACAGAGAGAAGGAGAGAGAGATGGAGACGGACAGAGAGAAGAGAGAGATGGAGACGGACAGAGAGAAGGAGAGAGAGATGGAGACGGACAGAGAGAAGGAGAGAGAGATGGAGACGGACAGAGAGAAGGAGAGAGAGATGGAGACGGACAGAGAGAAGGAGAGAGAGATGGAGACGGACAGAGAGAAGGAGAGAGAGATGGAGACAGACAGAGAGAAGGAGAGAGAGATGGAGACGGACAGAGAGAAGGAGAGAGAGATGGAGACGGACAGAGAGAAGGAGAGAGAGATGGAGACGGAGAGAGAGAAGGAGAGAGAGATGGAGACGGACAGAGAGAAGGAGAGAGAGATGGAGACGGAGAGAGAGAAGGAGAGAGAGATGGAGACGGACAGAGAGAAGGAGAGAGAGATGGAGACGGACAGAGAGAAGGAGAGAGAGATGGAGACGGAGAGAGAGAAGGAGAGAGAGATGGAGACGGACAGAGAGAAGGAGAGAGAGATGGAGACGGACAGAGAGAAGGAGAGAGAGATGGAGACGGAGAGAGAGAAGGAGAGAGAGATGGAGACGGACAGAGAGAAGGAGAGAGAGATGGAGACGGACAGAGAGAAGGAGAGAGAGATGGAGACGGACAGAGAGAAGGAGAGAGAGATGGAGACGGACAGAGAGAAGGAGAGAGAGATGGAGACGGACAGAGAGAAGGAGAGAGAGATGGAGACGGACAGAGAGAAGGAGAGAGAGATGGAGACGGACAGAGAGAAGGAGAGAGAGATGGAGACGGACAGAGAGAAGGAGAGAGAGATGGAGACGGACAGAGAGAAGGAGAGAGAGATGGAGACGGACAGAGAGAAGGAGAGAGAGATGGAGACGGACAGAGAGAAGGAGAGAGAGATGGAGACGGACAGAGAGAAGGAGAGAGAGATGGAAAGAGACAAAGAGAGTTGAGGAAGAAGAGAAGTGAATGAGTAGGGGATTGGGAATGAGTGAGCGTGAGGGGGAAGATGGGAAATGGACTGAGTGTGAGGGATGTGCAGAGAGCGGAAGAGGATGAAGAGAGTGAAGGGAGTCAGGTGACTGAGCGGTTACGGAGTCTAGTAATCAAAAGGTACCTGGTTCAAACCCTGGCTGTGCCAACATGACGTTGTGTCCTTAGGCAAAACACTTCCCACAACTTTCTTTTGGTACTCTCTAATTCGCTCTAAGAGTATAAGAGGATAAGTGTGTCTACTAAAAGAAATAAAAAGACTAAATAATGGAAGGGTAGAGATGGAAAAAAGAAAATTATCAATTGTGGAGCTGTGTAACAAAAAAAAACTCAAGACAGATAAAAGCAATGGATGAATGAGATTGTGTGTGCGTGTGTGTGTGTGTGTGTGTGTGTGTGTGCAGAGGGAGTGTTGGAGATGGAGATGAGATGGAGATAGTCTGCATTGGCTGATATTCCTTTGTCTCTTCTCATTAATAAGCTAAGATCTCCTCACAGTCTCCTTTGTGAATTTAACACATTTCTAATTAGCACCGAATCCTCAAAGATAAGGGGGAGGGAGGAAATAAATCATATTTATATCTGTCTTTAATACATTCTCATTCATTTGATCTTTTTATAAATGCACCGCAGAGTAGCAATTCCTTTCCCTTGACTCCCTCAAATAAAACCTATCCTGAAATCTCCAGTAATTGTTAAACTTGTCGACAAGCCTCCGCATTCGTCAAAGTTGTTAGATTTTACAAAGAACTAGAATTTGGAATTTGGTTAACAGATGGTTAAGAGCGAAATAATGTTGGGTCCAGGCTTTAAATCTGCAATGCTGACTTTGATGCAAACAAAAATGACATGCATTTATATCATGAACATGAAGTAGGTTTGTGTGGTATTGGACTTGATGTGTTTATGTGAAGAGGTGCAGCACAACTAACTACAGGCCATGTTTAAACTGTGCGTACAGCAGGACTTCACCCAGTCTTTAACACAGAGATTTGGCCGTATTTCTAATCAGCAATTAAATTAGACAAAGAGTTCTTTGGGCGACAGAAGACTTTGATTACCCAGGAGTCAATGGGGTATATTTAGTTTCTGCTCCTGTTCCTCTGCCATTGCGGTGGGCCTGGGGGCGACGGGCTGATAGGCTAGGAAGACCAACTGAACAGGGAAAAGAGTCTCCAGAGGACATGTTCTCTTCTCTCTCACCACTAACCCACCCCCCCCTACCCCCCCACCCCCCACCTGCACAATCTAAACAAAAGAGAAGGTTTACGTTTTTGAAGATTTACGAACTGTCATTAACAGTGGAGTGCCAGTGCATTGCCACTGCAATACATTTATTTAAACTCCATTTGAACGTAGCCGGTTGTTTTCACATTGTAAATGCCAAAGTTAAAAGGTATGCTGGTAAGCATTAAAATGGTAATGATATGTTCATGGAAATAAATCGCATAAAAAACTAATGTCAGTCAGTTTCACAATCCATTGTGAAATTCAAACCAGTATGCATATTAGATAGACGTCCATTAAACTCAAGACATCAACTAAACAAGTTATTGTTTATCTTTTATATTGTACTAATCCATGAGGCACAGTCTGTTTGTTGCCATGGTGCTATCCTTGTCACATTTTTCCGTTTTAAAACCAGAAGACTTTTAGGTCCATTTTAACCCACAACTTTCTGCAGAAGAGGCAGTTCATGCTACAGTAAGTAAGCACAGCTACAGTACTAACCACAAAGGTAATTAGTACTGTAAGTAGTACAAATACTCCATATAAAACACATAGTGTAATCTATGACCAGTAAACAACTTTCCCTTCGATTCTCTTCCGCTTTTTTGCTGCTCTCCCTTTCCTTTTGAAATGTTGCAGATTGACATCAACTTGGAGATAGACGATTATCCCTTCTGGGTCCCACAGTGGGGGCCTTTCACAGGCGCACTCATGGTCAATGCACTGTCCGGGAAGTGAACCCAAGCCTTCTGCACATGACAGGCAAGAAGCTGAACCAGCGGTGCTGCCCATGGGGTCCTGGTGGTCCATCTTTCTGAGCGCCGCAGGATACGTACGAGTTACTGCTGTCCTCTTGATCAGAGAAAGTTCCGGAGTTCCCAACTCGTCCGAATCAGAATCAGAATGAGGTTTAATCGCCATGCAAGGTTTACAAACATAGAATTCACTGTGGCAGAAATGCGCAAACATAGAACATATATGTGACATAATAATAAAAAATGAATACAATGTAAACTACAAAATACACTATCATTATGATACAAATAACATAGAAGTACAAGTAACATAAGTACAAAGTAGGATGGGTATATATAGTACGGGGGGTGTGGGGGGGGGGGGGGGGTGTGTATACACAGTAGTGCAATCAGTGGTGCAAAAATCACAGTAGTACATTTTTTTGAAAGGTGTTAAATGTGCTTAAGTGACAGTGACAAACAGGGTCACAGTTACGGTCAGTGCTAGCCATTTTAGTAGTAATTTTAGTGGACATTTTAGTGCCCCAAGCATAATTCCTTTCTGTTGTAAACATAATGATCAGTCGTTTGGCTCACATAATAGAGTGAGCTAATTGACTTTTTACAACTTTGAGCAACGCTGTCAAATCCACTCTAGAAATTAGCCGAACTTTTTTGATGTGACTCTAGAGGGTTTTGTGTGACAGGCTCATTTTCACTGGCTTTAATTGGTTTCACTACTCAGGACTCTATCTCTCTCTCTCTCTCTCTCCTTTTCTTTCTCTCTTTCACAGGACTATATTCAACAAAAAAGATCATTAAGGATGACTTTGGGTCCCCTCCCTCCTTCATCCAATCACCTTGACATTTGGGTCTCATTGTCTACTTAGTTTCAAATTGGCTCACCTTACAAGACTGAGCTGGAAATGGATTCTCTCATCTCTCATCATCGTCTGTACACTTTGGAGCCACTATAGTGCCAACCACATCATTCACTATTCATCATATTATATCCTCCAAAGTCTTTCTGGAGAAGCTGGTCCTGAACTGGGACAGGGATCTTGCCCCTGATTACATCAAGATAAGCAATGAAATCTTCTGTCATCATGAATAATCACTTGTATTAAACTTATAAAACTGTGTGCCATGATAGGACTTGATAGGCTAAATTCACTGAGAACATTGCATCGTTGTGTCTGTGCGAGTGCGTTGCAGTATTTGGTCTGCATAAATCAGACCTCTCAAGTTGACCAATCAGAGGAGCTTGCCTACATCCCACAATGCAGCGGTACACACAACCCCTGAGTTCAACCTGACTGAGGAGCAGTTGCAAAGAATCTTCCAGAATTCTGTCTCAGTTATCCAGGACCGAGTTAAATGTGTTGACCTGCGTGTATTCAAAGTGTGGGGATGGATGTGTTTGCATTTACATATGTGCCAGAATGCCCCTAGCAGGTTTTGCTACAGCAATGTGCGTGTGTTTTATTCATTCTGTTTGCATGTCACCATCTGGCCTTGTTCGCTGCATTATCCTCTTAGATGAGACAGAGGGGGGGAAATTGGCTCTAAGTGGCCGGCTAGTATGCATGCATGACAGAGGGAAGACTTCGAATTAAAATGTTTGCCCAGAAAAATCAGCTCTGGAGTTAGTGTGTTAATCATGACTAATTTGCAGGAAGGCTGCAGTGTTGGTCTGGTTTCCAGCTTGTACGAGCATCGTATAGGGATACTCTCCATGGCAACCACATGAATGGTTAAATCTTCTCCTTTGTGTCCTTGGTGTCCCAAACGTTGTGTGTTTGCATTTGACTGTGTCTATGAGTGAAGACAGACAGGAGACCCTGTTTATGTGAGCTTTGATTTTCCCACGAGCCCCCCCATCTTTACAGAAACGGACCCACTGAGTGGATGAAGTCTGAAATCACTGACGTCAACGTCTTTGCCCTTTCTCTCTCTCTCTCATCTCCACTCACTTTCTCTTTCCCTGTCTATTTCACTTCACTTAATGTACATGCCGATCAAAACGTGTATACCGATACCTGAAGGTTCACAGTATTGTGTGCATAGATGGTTAAACAATTGAAATGTAAACTTTTCATTATTCTGACTTTGTCACGTGCTTAACTGATCCAACCTATTTCAATCATTTGCACTGTCCTTTTCTGAAATGAACCCTTTGCTGCAGTTCTGGGGGGTTATGGGCCACAGAGCCAGTGAGAGGGAAGAGCTTGATTTCTCATTTCACTGTCACCAAGCTTAAGGAACATCCCATAATAAGCCATCAGACCTGAGGTGAGCTCAACTGGAAATCCCTCACACAATTTTCAAGATTTAATTCAATATTTGAGACTGTGACCAAGGATATTCTGACCCAGGCATGACAGACCTGTCTTAGTTCTGGGACTTCTGGGACGGAACCAGAATGTCAGGATATCAGTGATGGAAGACATGTTGGCGGCACAGGCATCTTTAGAGACGAACAGATCATCAGTCTCATACCCTTAAGATGGGATGATTACATATGTTTGGTGGTGAATCACTGAGATGGGAACCAGATGTTCAACTGACAACTACTTCCCACTTTCTAATACTCCTGGGCATTCCCTTCCACGTCTTTTATTTAAATCTGTCCTTGTTGACGGCTATATGCTACTTTGTAGCCAACCAAACTTTGTATAGGACAGGAGTGGATCTTACACAAGATAAGATGATAGAGAGCGACTTCCATGACCATATCGCTGAAGCTGCTCTCCAGAGCGGACAGTGAGTCCTGCAGGGGGTGTGACTCGTGGTCCAGCATGGTTGTCAGCTTTGCCAGGACTCGTCTGTCACCCACCTCCTGCACTGAGTCCAGAGGGCAGCCCAGGACTGAGCTGGACTTCTTGATGACCTTGTCCAGCTTCTTCCTTTCCCTCTCAGTGATGCCGCTGCTCCAGCAGACCACACCGTACATGATGGCTGAGGCCAACACTGAGTCATAGAAAGACTTTAGGGGTGCCCCCTGCACTCCGAAAGACCTCAGTCTCCTCAGGAAGTAGAGCCTGCTCTGACCTTTCCTGTACAGTGCATCAATGTGGTGAGTCCAGATGGTTTGGCTGACACCAGTCCACGAAATCCTGCGTCATTCTTCTGTACTTCTGTGTCATCATCGTCGCTGATCAGGCCGACGATGGAGGAGTCATCAGAGAACTTGAGCAGGACGCAGCCCTCCGAGCTGTGTCTGAAGTCAGCAGTGTAGAGGGTGAAGAAGAAGGAATACCGATTCATATACATGTCTGAAGGCGCTGCCACTGCACTTAAAACAAAAGGTCATGTTTTCAGATTTGAGTCTAAGTGAGTGTGCTGCCTATCCCCGGTGTGAATCACACAACCAAGCATCTGTCTATCAGGTAGTTCTCCTTTTACCACATCAGATCCCGAAAAGGGAGTTTTAATAATGACGTGGATATCTGATCAAAGCCGGGTGTTCAAACACATCACCCTTCAAATATGATCATGTTCTTGGTCAGGTGTGCTCAGCCTCAGGGGAGACATGCTGTAGCTGGAGTGACGTGGGCTTCACTGTCCAACGAGCACGTTTTCTTGGCTTCATTTCCAGACAGCGAACCAGAGAACCAGCGCAAAGTGGAGGGATGAATATGCAGTAAAAAAAACATTGGCTGGAATTCAACTCAAGCATTAAGGCCTGGCTTTTATATCACCTGATATAACCCATGGAGTCTCACAAGCACATGTTGGCACCTTAGACATCTTTAGGACTCTATTTACACGATCTGAAACGCAAGTGTCAAACGCATTCCCTTTAAAAGCAGAAGGGCCTGTTCCATGGCCGGTTGCTATAATCAGGGAACATTTTGTCGGGTGCACAACAAGAGGCTTGTGAGCTCAAAGTGTCCTTTTGTCAAGGGAATTGACAGTTTGTGCCTTCAGAAAAACTATTCTTAGGATTATTGATAACTCATAATAAGTGAGCTGCAGCCAGACAGTTGTTGCAGTTAAGTCTTTCAGTATGATGCTTTTTTGAATGATTGATTGTCTGGTTGATAATGAGCTACACAGGTAGAGCTCCACGTTTACCAGTAGAAGTGAAGTTAACTTTGTATTTATTTCCTCTCACTTGTTCAGTTATTACATATTGGTCTTGGTGGTGAGTTTCTGTTTCTGCTTTCCCTGTTGACCATTTGGAGCCAGAAACGATAAAGAAATCACGTTCACTAGAAAATGTTTGAAATATGGCTTTACCACTTAATACGTCTGTGGTTGCCTGATTAAGACTGTCTCATAAATGATGACAGTATAAAAATAATACCGTCACTTTCTATACGTGGTTCTCTGTCATCTAGGACAGAGGCCCTAATGAAGAAAAGATTAAAGCAAAGACATCTGTTTCACCTTGACACAATACATCAATTTTCAAAAGAAAGAGATGTCCCACTGTACAGAGATGGGAGGAATCCAGCCAAAGTATCTTCAGTTAAACAGGCGTGGGAGGAAAATGCCACAGTTGTTTTCACTGTTGGCAACCCCATTTATACTGCGACTAGCCTGAGTAAATGTGTATGTTAGATTTATGCATTGTGAAGTTGTGAAAAATTCATAAATCTATGGTACACATTTACTAAAATTATAAGTACGATTTATAACATATAAAATATCACACTGATATCCCTTTTTTGGTCATATTCTTCCTTGAGAGAAGCAAAAAGTGTGTGTGTAGCACAAGCTACAATATGGCCAAGACTGTGCCTTAAAAATACCATTTGACAAACACACCTCTGACTTTTAACCACCTTTTTCCTTGTCAGTGTCGAATTGTTTTCTGAAACTGAAAAATAACACCAGGGAACGTTTACGTAGGAACACACCTCCTTTTCTTGCTGAACCGCCCCTGGAGCGTAAGTTCATGCCCTAATTTACTGACATGCGTCTGTGAACGGAAAAATATCCTCTGCGTCGGGTGCACAATAGGAATGATGTGTCAGCGTACAAAGTCAATTGTGCTGGGTGAAAGATACGGCCTTTAGTGTTATACTGCAGCACAATCCACAATAACATGGACATACAGTGTTAGTGCTATACTAATATCCTGCACCAGTGATGCAGGTGGATGCCTCCCTTGTGTCCTGGATTGTAGACTACCAGACTGGCAGATCACAACATGTGTGCTTGCAGCACTGTGTGTCGGACAGTGTGGTCAGCAACACTGGGGCTCCCCAGGGAACCGTACTCTCCCCCTTCCTCTTCCCCATCTACTCCACGGATTTCAGCCACCACACAGAGTCCTGCCCCCTTCAGAAGGGCTGTATCAGCGATGGGGAGGAGGCCGAGTACAGGACTGTGGTGGGGAACTTTGTCGCATGGTGTGACTGGAATCATCTGCAGCTTAATGCGGCTGAGTGCAAGGAGCTGGTCATCGACCTGAGAAGGACCAGGACAACAGTGACCCCTGTTTGGTCAGTGTGGACACCGTTGAGGATTACAAGTACCTTGGTGTTCACTTGGACAATAGACTCAACAAGCTGATCCGGAAGGCCAGTGACATTGTGGGGGTGGAGCTGGACTCTCTGGCGGTGGTGTCAGAGAGGAGGATGCTGACCAAACTACACGCCATCCTGGACAGTACCTCCCACCCACTCCACAATGTGCTGGCCGGGCAAAGGAGTACTTTCAGCGGGAGACTCATCCTCCCGAAATGCACCACGGAGCGCCACAGAAAGTCATTCCTACCTGTGGCCATCAAACTTTACAACTCTTCACACCATTAGTATGTGAGCCAACTGTATAACTGCACAACTGTATATCCTGTATATTCTGTGACATAAAATAACATCCTGTAATATATCAATTTATATTCTGCAATATTCTGACACAACATTCTGTAATATGACAATATATATTCTGCTAAAACCCTGTATATGCTGTAAATCCTGTACATCCTGACACACAACACTGTATATTCTGCAAGACCAACACTTGTATAATTGTAATTGTATAGCCTGTACATAATAACTTATCCAAGCCTCTGCCCCCCCTCCCCTCCTCCCCTCCCCTGTGTGGATTCACTTACCGTTTTTTTACGGTTTACCGTTTTTTTACAGACAGGGAAGACAGGGCAGGCAGGGCAGGCAGGGCAGGCAGGGCAGACAGGACAGGGCAGACAGGGCAGGCAGGGCAGGACAGACAGGGCAGACAGGGCAGGCAGGGCAGGACAGACAGGGCAGGCAGGGGAGGGCAGACAGGGCAGGGCAGACAGGGCAGACAGGGCAGGCAGGGCAGACAGGGCAGGCAGGGCAGGCAGAGCAGACAGGGCAGACAGGGCAGACAGGGCAGGCAGGGCAGACAGGGCAGACAGGGCAGACAGGGCAGACAGGGCAGACAGGGCAGACAGGGCAGGCAGGGCAGACAGGGCAGACAGGGAAGACAGGGCAGACAGGGCAGACAGGGCAGGCAGGGCAGACAGGGCAGACAGGGCAGGCAGAGCAGACAGGGCACGCAGGGCAGACAGGGCAGGCAGAGCAGACAGGGCAGGCAGGGCAGGCAGAGCAGACAGGGCATGCAGGGCAGACAGGGCAGGCAGAGCAGACAGGGCAGGCAGGGCAGGCAGAGCAGACAGGGCACGCAGGGCAGACAGGGCAGGCAGAGCAGACAGGGCAGGCAGGGCAGGCAGGGCAGACAGGGCAGACAGGGCAGACAGGGCAGACAGGGCAGGGCAGACAGGGCAGGCAGGGCAGACAGGGCAGACAGGGCAGGCAGAGCAGACAGGGCAGGCAGGGCAGGCAGGGCAGGCAGAGCAGACAGGGCAGGCAGGGCAGGCAGGGCAGACAGGGCAGACAGGGCAGGGCAGATAGGGCAGACAGGGCAGACAGGGCAGACAGGGCAGACAGGGCAGGCAGGGCAGACAGGGCAGGCAGAGCAGACAGGGCAGGCAGGGCAGGCAGGGCAGGCAGAGCAGACAGGGCAGGCAGGGCAGGCAGGGCAGACAGGGCAGACAGGGCAGGGCAGATAGGGCAGGGCATCGCAGGCAGGGCAAACAGGGATCTGGATCTGCAAACAAAAGCTACATTCAGATCTGAATGAACCCATTGAATGAACCTGTTTATAGCCAACAGGACTGACTGTAAACAGAGCAGATGATCTGGCAGTGAGTGGAGGGCACACCAGGATTTTTTGACTTTCTGTTCATCTAATGAGCCAAATTTCACTACTGAACTATCACTGTGTCCTTCAGTTATTTGATCACAATAGTTAATCAGTTAATTTATCACAATAAAATTGCTGATCCAAATATTTATAATAAAAGATTCTGAAAATGTTCAGGGGTTCCTAAACTTTTGCATACAACTGTATGTGTGGTTTGGTATATTTAAATAAAGGACGTCTAAAATAAAAAATACAAATGCACAACTTCCTTTTAGTTAATGTTCTGTTTTACATGCAGTACACCTCAGTATCCTCTACCCTAAGTGCCTGACTAGCAGAAACAGTAACCCAAATAAAGTATATTATTAAAATACAGTAACGGTATTTTTCAATTCACTTTCAAGTGTTAAACTAATGCTATATAAAACAGTCTTGTTCATATTTTGGAAATTCTTGTTATGTTAATTGAGATATTGTTTAAAATGTTACTTTTCAAAGTGGGTTGAATGAGAGGATGTTACATTTACATGTAATGAGTGAAATATAAGTGGAGTGACTTGTGAAACTATCGTACTAGGGGGTACTAGCCAGCCAGCGATTCACAAAGACGTCAATTTTTTAACTCATTTTTCAAAATAAAAGATTGTTATTAATTATCGTATTTCGGCGGCGGCCCGCGGCCCGGTACCAACTGATCCACGGCGGCCCCGGCCCACATTGGGTCAACGGCCCACCAGGACGATGCCCGGTATGCCAGATGGCCAGTCCACCCCTGCCTGGAGGTACCCCAATATCCTCTCATTCAACCCCTAAACTGCCACCCCCCTGCACTGCTCACCCCCTGGACTCCCACCTGCACTGCTCACCCCCTGGACTCCCCCCTGCACTGCTCACCCCCTGGACTCCCCCCTGCACTGCTCACCCCCTGGACTCCCACCTGCACTGCTCACCCCCTGGACTCCCCCCTGCACTGCTCACCCCCTGGACTCCCCCCTGCACTGCTCACCCCCTGGACTCCCCCCTGCACTGCTCACCCCCTGGACTCCCACCCACCTGCACTGCTCACCCCCTGGACTCCCCCCTGCACTGCTCACCCCCTGGACT
This sequence comes from Protosalanx chinensis, assembly GCA_030340685.1. Lineage (NCBI taxonomy): Eukaryota > Metazoa > Chordata > Actinopteri > Osmeriformes > Salangidae > Protosalanx > Protosalanx chinensis. Next base: position 9,881,598 of record CM059335.1, read on the forward strand.
CCCACCCACCTGCACTGCTCACCCCCTGGACTCCCACCTGCACTGCTCACCCCCTGGACTCCCCCCTGCACTGCTCACCCCCTGGACTCCCACCTGCACTGCTCACCCCCTGGACTCCCCCCTGCACTGCTCACCCCCTGGACTCCCCCCTGCACTGCTCACCCCCTGGACTCCCCCCTGCACTGCTCACCCCCTGGACTCCCACCCACCTGCCCTGCACGCCACCTGGCCCCTTTCAGCCCTTCCCAGGTCAGAGAGCTCTTACTCCTGGTAGACCCAGAGCACAGCGGGGTCATGACCCAGGCCAGCCTGGAGAAACTCCACCCCAGGAAGGTGCCCTCATGGACAGGACAGACACCGGAGGACCCAGAGCAGTAAGGAGGCTCAGGTACAGGATGTATAGGAAGGAAACATGTATAGAGATCTACATATGATATTTTGTTTAATATTTGAATGTGTGTATTTGCCCAGAGGAAGCATACCCAGACCCAGAAGATGGAGTTGATGGAGAAAACATCAATAACATCTGAATCATGGTCTACAGCCAAGAGTTTAGATGGAACTCTATCTGTTAGAGGTCTTAAGAAGGTCAGAATCATTAGAGAAGCTATTATGATTACTATAATGTACATTGTATTATTTTTATCAATAAGTTGACCCTACCCCAAATAGTCATTTTAGGTGCAAATACTCTTTCTGTATAATTGCATAATACATTATTTCTCATTTTAATTTCTAAAAACTGAAATGTGGTCTAATTGGTTATTTAATGGCAGACTGATTACCCTGGGTAACTGGTGACTGGTAACTCAGAAAAATCCAGCACTTGAACTTCTCAGCTAAGTACAATGGCAAGATAGAGGGGGACTTCTGCAATCATCCAAAAGAATTCTCCAAAAACAAAATATTTTCAAACTTCATCAAATCCCCAATTCCCATTTTTGGCCAACTCCCCACCCTTGGTGATCAACACACACACCTCTTGAAAAACGATGTTTCTTAGCACAGTCATTGAAGGGATGGGGAGGGATTATAAATAGAGTTTCAGAGTCTTCCAGTCTCTCATTAGTGGTGGAAGAAGAGGTGCAAAGACAGAGAATTGCTCTAATTTCTGCATATTGGGGCTAATTATGTGCATTGGAAGCAGATTCCAAGCAGCAGGGCTCCACTATAATTCATTTGCTCTGAAAAGCACAAAAAAACACAAACACAGAGTGAATTGAACCAAACAAGGAGCTGGAGACTACATTGGCAAACGACAAGTCATGTTGTTCTCAGATTTGGACTAAAAAGTTAGAGTTCCTAATTAGACGTTAATCAGGTCAGGCATTTAAAGACCTTGTGTTTGGGAGACCTTAGAGGCCTTTTTAGAGCGGAAGTAATACAAATGTTGATTAACAACATGTCTAATTGGGTTCTGTAATTTCCACAGTACTATATTGTTTTTGAGGAAGAAGCTGAGCGTAAATATTCAGCTCTTTGATTTGTGAACAATGTTTCATATTTCAGCAGCAGCTCCTTCAGCAGCAGCTCCTCCAGCAGCAGCTCCTTCAGCAGCAGCTCCTTCAGCAGCGGCTCCTTCAGCAGCAGCTCCTCCAGCAGCAGCTCCTTCAGCAGCGGCTCCTTCAGCAGCAGCTCCTCCAGCAGCAGCTCCTTCAGCAGCAGCTCCTTCAGCAGCAGCTCCTTCAGCAGCAGCTCCTCCAGCAGCAGCTCCTTCAGCAGCAGCTCCTCCAGCAGCGGCTCCTTCAGCAGCGGCTCCTTCAGCAGCGGCTCCTTCAGCAGCGGCTCCTTCAGCAGCAGCTCCTTCAGCAGCGGCTCCTTCAGCAGCGGCTCCTTCAGCAGCGGCTCCTTCAGCAGCGGCTCCTTCAGCAGCGGCTCCTTCAGCAGCGGCTCCTTCAGCAGCGGCTCCTTCAGCAGCAGCTCCTTCAGCAGCGGCTCCTTCAGCAGCAGCTCCTTCAGCAGCAGCTCCTCCAGCAGCGGCTCCTTCAGCAGCGGCTCCTTCAGCAGCGGCTCCTTCAGCAGCGGCTCCTTCAGCAGCGGCTCCTTCAGCAGCAGACTGTTACACCCACAGTGTAGGACGGAGTGGTTCCGCAGGTCCTTCATCCCAGCTGCTGTCAGACTCTATAACACCTGCACCACCTCATCATGTTGGAGTCTCTGCTCATGCCATGTCATTTATCTGGATACATTTTTATTGTATTTTGGTTTATTCTGTTTATTGTCTGTTTTTGTTTTTGCCTTTTTCTACTTTAGTTCTGCTGCTTTGGCAAGTGAATTTCCCCATTGTGGGATTAATAAAGTATGTCTAATCTAATCTAAAGTATTGGTGGGCCTCTCCACCAGCGGGTAAGGCCGCAGACTGATTAAACATCCTTCTACCCCCATTGACATGGTTGTCTCTGCAGAAATGAGTGGCCACCTTAACTGATGTATACTGAGGTCTGTGAATGAGTGATGATGTATACTGAGGTGTGTGAATGAGTGATGATGTATACTGAGGTGTGTGAATGAGTGATGATGTATACTGAGGTGTGTGAATGAGTGATGATGTATACTGAGGTGTGTGAATGAGTGATGATGTATACTGAGGTCTGTGAATGAGTGATGATGTATACTGAGGTCTGTGAATGAATGATGATGTATACTGAGGTGTGTGAATGAGTGATGATGTACACTGAGGTGTGTGAATGAGTGATGATGTATACTGAGGTGTGTGAATGAGTGATGATGTACACTGAGGCGTGTGAATGAGTGATGATGTATACTGAGGTGTGTGAATGAGTGATGATGTATACTGAGGTGTGTGAATGAGTGATGATGTATACTGAGGTCTGTGAATGAATGATGATGTATACTGAGGTGTGTGAATGAATGATGATGTATACTGAGGTGTGTGAATGAATGATGATGTATACTGAGGTGTGTGAATGAGTAATGATGTATACTGAGGTGTGTGAATGAATGATGATGTATACTGAGGTGTGTGAATGAGTAATGATGTATACTGAGGTGTGTGAATGAGTGATGATGTATACTGAGGTCTGTGAATGAGTGATGATGTATACTGAGGTCTGTGAATGAATGATGATGTATACTGAGGTGTGTGAATGAATGATGATGTATACTGAGGTGTGTGAATGAGTGATGATGTATACTGAGGTGTGTGAATGAGTGATGATGTATACTGAGGTGTGTGAATGAGTAATGATGTATACTGAGGTGTGTGAATGAGTGATGATGTATACTGAGGTCTGTGAATGAGTGATGATGTATACTGAGGTCTGTGAATGAATGATGATGTATACTGAGGTGTGTGAATGAATGATGATGTATACTGAGGTGTGTGAATGAGTGATGATGTATACTGAGGTGTGTGAATGAGTGATGATGTATACTGAGGTCTGTGAATGAATGATGACGCATGCAGCCTGAGTGACACGCCAGAACTAACTTTGCCCATTTTGGAATAAGGCTGTAACATGACGAAAATTTGAAAAGGGACGCACTGTGAATACTTTGAGATATATACTGACATTATACTCTCTATATACATATATATTGAACAGTTTTATCTGAAGTAGTACTTTCACTTTTTGGAAGCAGTATAATGTGATATTGATATTTTATCTCTTGCATTAGGGGAAAACTTAATAAAATCTTTGGTGCCATTTAAGAATTCCTTAATTATATATAATAACAAATTCGGATAATCGTTGAAAATTAGTCATCTGTACAGCCAATATGTTCCTGAAGTTGTAAATGTCAGTGTGTTTTTGTTAACATCTGTCGATTTATTTATGATTTCAGTTATGAATGCTTGAGATGTGAGTTTTTAACACTGTTTGACAGTGTGTGGAACAAGATACATGTGAATGCACTTCGGGATTTCATGTACAGAGTTTCTAAAGAGCTTTGGTGGAGATGATCAAGGGAAGCTTCTTTACACAGAGGATGGCTGAACCACAATAAATCACCTTTCCCCAGTCCCACAGGTATTGCCATCCTTGGTGCCTCGTCTCCCAAACACAACATGCAGTATCCTCCATGGCTTAAAGGTACTGTAGAGGCTGTTCCAGTCCAACACATTGTGTCCAGTAGCCCAGTAGAAGGGAGATAAATGCTAATGAACTTTATATGTTCATCCAATGTTGTCCATCCACTGTAATAAGAGAGACATTCATACCAATGCAAAAAAATAAAATAATCCAGCTCCCCAAAGTCTTAGTAGGCTTGATATGAAACAGATCCATTCATCCCTGTGGCGTGTTCGTTACTATTGAGAGCTGTGCATTGTTGATTGACTTAATAGTAAAGCCTCCACTAGTTTAACATGTAGCAGTTAGGGCACCAATTACCCTATCAGGCCAAATAATTTATGCCAAAATTAAGTAAGTCTTTTTTTATATATATATTTAGAGGCCCCATGTCATGAAAATATGTCTTTATGAGTTTTTTTAACATGACTGTCTTCCCCTAACCTATCTACGGTTCCCAAGTGGCTAGAAATTGGGATGTGTGTTACCAAGCCCTGGATATGCTTATCTGCCATGGAGAAAAGGAACGTTCAGACGAGCCATTCTAGAATGTTCTCCTTATGTCCTGACTGTGCCGGCGCTATACAGTATTTTTGCTTGAGAGATATTATGGCTGAAGCATGGCAGTTGCTCAGTGTCTGGATGTTCCAATAAAGACCTCAATATGTGTGCAGTTCCTTCACCAGACCCTCAGCAGAGACGGTGCCTTAATTGTATTTTCTATGGAAACGCGCTGACAGAACTTAAAGTTTTCCTTATCTTATTTCCTCCACACCTTCAAGCCAACAATCAAGCTTTTGTACCTGTTACCTCCCAAAATCCCTGTACAGCAATTACTATAATTATTTCTAATTCCTCAAGTGATGAAAGAGAAAACGTATCATAACCATTATATTTTACATTTATATTTTTCCCACAATACTTTAGCACAGCTTTCTCTCTACATCTTGATTTCGTCTTCTGTTTCTTGTTCTGGTTGTATTGTTGTTCTACTGAGCGCTCACTGTTGGTGGATTAACACTGGAGGATGGGGAGCTGTTCGGATCTGGGGCTGTGAAGAGATTCTCAGCAGGGACCTCCACCTTCGGTCTCTCTGCTGCCCCATCCCCTCATCGACAAACTGATTGTCAGAGTTTTTTTTTTCTAGCACAAGCAAGGTGCATGAAAAGCTTTGAACAATGACACTTTGGTGGGCAGGCTTTCCTAGAACCCCCACTGGGTATGTAAACAAAGCCCAAAGCAGCACTAGTGTGTGGGTGCGGGTTTATCTGGCAACCAAACGAGCTTTGGATCACAATAACCCGCATTGTCTAATAACTGAAGCAGCCATCTGGTTAATAGTCAAGGGACATGATAGTTATGAACTGATATTTCCCATCAACATAATTTCCCATTAAATATCATTGTATTGACCAAAGCCGTGTTTAAACTTGTGTTATTGTTGTAAGTTGACTGGTAACAATTGGAAGTTTGTTTTGTTGCTGAACCTCAGTCTGTCTGCTTGAGAGAGGTAGTGGTTGGTAGACAGGACATGGAGGTTATATTGAGGATACATGATCCCATTCATCTGTCCTGGAAAGACATCAGACAGAATGCTCTTATCTTAAATTTACAATTATTCATTTAGCAGACGCTTTTATCCAAAGCGACTACCAGCAAGTACAGGGACATTCTCCCTGAGGCAAGTAGGGTGAAGTGCCTTGCCCAAGGACACAACGTCACATAGCCACAGCCGGGGTTCGATCTCACAACCTTCATCGCCATCTGACCCCCCTTATCTTGGACCATAATGGCAAAATCATGATGAAATCACAGCAAAAACTGTTGATTCTAATAATTCAAATCACAATTCAGTGTGAACCTGACTGAAGTCTTTCACCTCATCTGGTTTGACAACAATACCACCATAGTGAGGATATAATATTAGGACTTCCTGCAAACCTTCTTGCACTAAAGACCCACTGCTCAACTTCTGTAAGAGGACGTTCGTTTTTAAATGTTTATGAATAGCAGTATGCTTATTGCAGATCCATCCATACACTGTCTCAGACTCAGGATACTACTTGTCTACGGTACTAGGAATAAACAGGCACAATAATAGTAAATAATGACAAGGACTATAATTATTCTGAGATGTATTTTTCAATCTCTTTCTTTCTGTTTGTTTGGCCATTTTGATGGCGATTGTTCTCTGAAGCAAACCAAATAAAGTGCTTTGGAGAGAGAGTGTACATGATGAGACATGCTGGACTGTCATTGTTCAGGGATGAAGTGGAAAGAAATGGATGACAAGGAAAAAGAAAGGACATTTGTCAGTCGATCTTTCAGCAAGACAAAGCCCAGGGAGGGAAGGGGGAGGGAAGGGGGAGGGAAGGGGGAGGGAAGGGGGAGGGAAGGGGGAGGGAAGGGGGAGGGAACGAGAGAAAAATCATTATCCACAAAAAGATGTGGAGCATCGCAAATGTAACAAAGCAATTGTAACAGGACAGAGAGATTGAAAGACCTACAGATGGAGAAAGAGCGATGTGTGGAAACAGAAAAGTTACTGTGTCAATTGCAAGTTAAAAAGTTGTCTGCTATTAAATGATCTTGTCTCCCCCTAGAATTACTAATGTCATTATTTGAGGCTTTTTATTAGAATGTGCAGAGGTGTCAAATACTTGCAGAGACAAAAAGAGTGTCTATAAATTAACTTTTGTTCAGGATCATATAATTGAAACCATGAACAGGTCTGATTGTTACAAAAGAGAATTGTAGAAATGGAGTCTAGGAAAGAGCTCAGAATAACAAGACATAATCCTGCTGGTCACAGATAAGGTTTAATTCAATTTGTGTGAATAAGCTCTCAGAAAACCCAAATAATTACGTTTTAAGAAAGGTATTTTACACTTTACAGCTGAGTTTCATTTTATAGATTAGAAAATGGTATACATAGAATGGAAAAGTCCCATAGATAAATCCCCCAAAACAATAGTTCTAATGTACAAGGTCGATTGTCTTCAGAGTAGCAGGAGACAGAAAACAGGAGAGCATGAAGAGTTTTTTTAAAGAAAACAAACCACAGCTATTGAGACTTACTTTGTAATCTCAGAAGAAATCTGAACAGACCAACAATTCAGTAGCAACAGCCATTCTGTTTTCACCTCTTTTTATCAACAAATAAATTCCCTTTTTTGTCCTTAGGGCTTAACGCACATGCTCTGTCACGCACACAAACACACCAACATGGCCCAATACACACATGTCCTGTTATCAAGAAAACATTTAGATACAGTAGTTAACCTAGTCATCCTCTCCTGTGTAAATCCTGTCAGTTACAGCAACAGGAATCATTATGCCGTCACCGCCACAAGCAGACACACAGTAAAGCAACACTGCATGTTGAGTTGTGATATGCAGAATAAGAATAAGTGCTTCAGTCTAGGATTTCCAGTGAATGAAGATCAGGTGGGGGAGATCCTAGACTAGTACCACAGTAAATAAGATTGAGATGGGAGTAAACTGTAGCCAGTGTATGGGAGGTGGGTGTGTTACTGTAATCCACATACTGTAGATCTAATAGGGATATGGACTTGTGATGCTGTGCTAACCCCTCTTTGAGTCAAACAGAGGTTTCAGGTCTCATGTTCAGAAGTGCTTGCAAACGAAAGAGAAAATACACCAATTTAACTGATAACTATTTGAACCTACCCAGGAGCATAAAAGGATTTTGTGGGGATGAACTACAGTGTGTCCGAGTGCAGGTAATATACACATTTACAGGACTGAAAAACACGTAAAACCTAAAAATAACAAATCACCACTTTCTTCTTATTTTTGCAATGTGTTTTTTTTATCGTGGAAACACTACATGAAAACTTGGAAATACATTGACCTTTTTCATTTACATTTTTTACTTTTCCACAGCATTACCTGGCCCACGTCCCAAAGATTGGGGAAAGTTTCTTCGGATAATCCTCTCAGGTAAAGTACCACAGGGTAAGAACAGGAGAGTGGGAAGCAGCATCTGATACCTTCCCAACAGTCCTCCATGAACTTGAGATGAATTTGCCCAGAGCCAGAGTAAGGTTCAGCTGAATTATTTACAGAGCAGGATGGATAGAGGGACAGAAGAAGACGGTAAGCTGAATGAGGAAACCAGAGGATAGTGGTGAAGAGGCTTACTAAGATTTCCATGAGGCCCATTGGACCATGAGGCCCATGGCAGATACCTCTAGCTGCCCTCACTGCGACTGCCCTCACTGCCTTTAAATACTTTGATCTCACTTACACACTAATATAAATATACATTCATAATCACACACACATATACCGAACCTCAAGCCTCAGAATGGCAGAGACATAAAGTAAAAATGGTATAATTGTACAGCTCTGTGGTATAAAGACAGGAATAAATATTGAGAGAGACACCTGTTAGTAATCAATTTTAGTAGTAGGGGGAGTCTGGCTGGGTGGCTGGCTGGCTTGGGTGGGTGGCTGGGTGGCTGGGTGGCTGGGTGGCTGGGTGGGTGGGTGGCTGGGTGGCTGGGTGGGTGGCTGGCTGGCTTGGGTGGGTGGCTGGGTGGCTGGGTGGCTGGGTGGCTGGGTGGGTGGCTGGGTTGGGTGGGTGGGTGGGTGACTGACTGGCTGGCTGGGTGGGTGGCTGGGTGGCTGGCTGGGTGGCTGTGTGGGTGGGTGGCTGGGTGGCTGGGTGGGTGGCTGGGTGGGTGGCTGGGTGGGTGGCTGGGTGGCTGGCTGGGTTGGGTGGGTGACTGACTGGGTGGGTGGGTGGGTGGCTGGGTGGCTGGGTGGGTGGCTGGGTGGCTGGGTGGGTGTCTGGGTGGGTGGCTGACTGACTGGCTGGCTGGCTGGGTGGCTTGATTGGCTGGATTGTCAGTGCAGTAGAAGAGCAGGCGGAAGCCTCAGAACTGTCTGTCGGTCTGTGGGTCTGAACCATTGCAGGGACAAAGGTGTGAAAATGACAGCACATGGAAAATCGTGGCCAAAGATGGATTGGCATTGGCCACCCCTCCAAACTGTATATAAGCTCTTCAACAGACTTGTACATCTGCCACACACACAAGACAGACACTTATTGTGCGCCCTTGGCAATTGTGAAATATATACAGTACTGGAATCCTGCCCACTCCCCCTCATCTGTGTCCACCTGCTGTCTCCTGATTGGATGTGTGGTCCTGGGGGTGGGCCTTCTCCAGTCATGTGGTCCTGGGGTTGGGCAGATCGAAGACGATGGGCGGGTTCATGGGCTGGAAGTTGACAGTGCATGCTGAGGCATTGATATAGGTCGTGGTGCCATCAGTCATCATGCCATAACCTATAGAGCGATAGAAGGAATTACAGATATTTTGCTCAAATTACTTTATCAAATTGCATCGATGTACAATAGATATGTTTCATCTATAATATATGTTGTTCAGTGTGCAATCGGGAGTCAGATGGCTGAGCAGTTAAGGAATCGGGTTAGTAATCGGAATGTTGCCGGTTCAATTCCTGGCCATGCAAATTTATGTTTGTATCCTTGGGCAAGGCACTTCACCCTACACACCTAAGGTGAATGGGTACAGGGAGTACTTGTTGTAAGTCACTCTGGAAAAGAGCGTCTGATAAATTACTAGATGTTAAATGTAAATGCAATATCTATTTCTAAAAGTCCTCAGAAAACAGCAGCATCAAAATGATAGTAAATCCGCTTCTCCTCTACAGGGCCGCCGTAAAGTATTTGCAGCGCTTTACTATTTCCAAATGTAGTTATGTTACAGCCAAACTGGCTGTACTGTACTGTACTGTATTTCAAAATGCAATTTCTCTCAAAATTGTACACATCATCCCGTAAGGATATGTATATAACAACACCTAAGTAGTTACGGTTGTTGCCATGACACTCAAAAAATCCAGTTTCCACTAATCATCCTTGTGATGCTTCTACATCTTGATTGGAGTCTGCCTGTGGTACATTCAGTTCATTGGACATGATTTGGAAAGGCACATATCTGGGTCCAACAGTCGACAGTACATGTCAGAGTACAAAGGAAGTCCAAGGAATTGTCTGTAGACCTCCAAGACATTGAATCAAGGCAGAAATCTGGGGAAGGGTACAGAAGTATTTGTGCAGCGTTGAAGGTCTGACTGAGCACAGTGTCCTTCATCATCCATAAACGGAAGAAGCTTGGAACCACCAGGACTCTTCCAGGAGTCGCTGCCAGGCCAAACTAAGCGATCGGGATGAGAGGAAGGTGACCAAGAATGTGATAACCGCTCTAACAGAGCTCCAGTGTTGCTCTGTGAGGAGAAACCTCTAGAGGGGCGACCATCTCTGTAACAACCAGGCCCAAAGCACATGGCAGACCACCTGGAGTTCTCCAAAAATCTACGAGAAACAAAATGATCTGGTCTGGTGAAACAAAGCCGCGATGTTTTTCAGCGGCAAGTACAGTGAACCCTCGCTATATCGCGGTTCACTTTTCACGGTTTCGCTACTTCACGGATTTGCATCGTGCATTGTGTTCTGCATTCTGATTGGCTAAACTGTCTCTCCAACACAAACATGTGCATCAATAAAGTTGCGGTTTACAGGATACAGTACTTTTATTTGTTAAACAAATGCGTGGGCCTGTAAAAAGGGTTTGTTCTTTGGTTTTAATATATAATATAGTATTTAATTGTATAATAATTGTACCAAAAAATAAAGGTTCCTACTTCACAAATTTCGTTTATCACAGGTTCTTTTTGGAACGTAACCCCCGTGAAAAACGAGGGTTCACCGTACTTGACTAATCAGGATCATCATCACCTGACTCATCCTCTGAACCTCAGACTGAGACAAAGGTCAATCTTCCAAAAGGACAACTACCCTGAGCAAACATCCAAGATAACAAGAGGCTTTTAGACAACTATGTTCTTGAAAGGCCCAATCAGAGCCCACACCTTGAACCCAACTGAAGAGATCGGAAGAGATCTGAAGAGATCTGAAGTGATCTGAAGTGATCTGAAGCGATCTGAAGCGATCTGAAGAGATCGGAAGAGATCTGAAGAGATCTGAAGCGATCTGAAGAGATCTGAAGAGATCTGAAGAGATCTGAAGAGATCTGAAGCGATCTGAAGAGATCTGAAGCGATCTGAAGAGATCTGAAGAGATCTGAAGTGATCTGAAGAGATCTGAAGAGATCTGAAGAGATCTGAAGTGATCTGAAGAGATCTGAAGAGATCTGAAGAGATCTGAAGTGTGCACAGACACTCATGGCAACCATTCAACCTGATGGTGTTTGAGAGCTCCTGCAACGAAAAAATGGGAGAAACTTTCCAAAACTAAGCGTGCCAAGCGTAAAGTGCCTTGCCCAAGGACAACATCATGTTGGCACAGCCAGGGATTGAACTGGGAACCTTCTGATTAGTTTTCCAACTCCCTTACCACTCAGCCACCTGACTCCCACTATACCACAAAATGTGGAAAAACGGAATCGCTGCAAATACTTTCTGGATACACTGTCAATCTAACGGTGTTGTAAATCAGTCACATTAATATGCATGTTTAAATCAGGCTGGCTTTTCCTGAGTGAATCTGATCTAGTTTCTAATCTAGTCCTGTCCTACAGGGCTCTGGTGCTCCAGGGAACTGACCTGCTAACCCCCCCAAAAAGCTCCCTTCATCCCAAGCAGAAGGTCTGATAGCTTAGTTCCCCACATGTGCTCTGTATGAGTGTGTGGTTGGATGTACCTTCATGAATGTGTCCAAACACGTGCAGTTTGGGCTGGACTCTCCTCTGGACGGTGTTGAGCAGCTCCATACAGCCAACACGCTGCATCTTCTTAGGAACCCAGTCTAGAAAGCCTACACACACACACACACACACACAGACAGACACACACACAGACACACACACACACACAGACACACACACAGACACACACACACACACACACACATACACACACAGACACACACACACACACACAGACACACACACACACACACACACAGACACACAGACACACACACAAACACACACGCACACACACACACACACACACAGACACACACACACACACAGACACAAATGTGAATTTTCTTGAGATCTTGAGAGATTCCGCAAAATAGCCTGTGTTCACATTAAGGCCACATTCAGGTTGAACGTCTATAGTCAGAATCAGAATCAGAATCAGAATGGGGGTTTATTCGCTATGCAAGATTAACAAACATAGAATTCACTGTGGCAGAAATGAGCAAACATTGAACAGAAATGTGGGATAGTAATAAAAAAATTATACAATGTAAAAAACACTACAAATACAATACAACTAACAAATAATACAAATGATACAAATAACCCCTCTAAAGTGGTTAAATATGGTTAAATATAGGATCTTTTGTCCTCATATGTGTGGTCTCTCATATTTTGAAAATACTTTTCAGGGCCCTATCTTGCCTAGCACAATTTACTTTGTACACTGCTGCATATATCATTCCTATTGTGCACCTGACGCGAAGCAGATTTTTCTATCCACAGACGCACGGCAGTAAATTAGGGAATATTTAAATTTGGTAAAACCTTTTGTAGAGAAGGTGATTGTATTGACAAATTGTAAATGGGCCGAATTGCTAAAATCGTCAATTCCCTTGACAAAAGGGCACTTCGAGATCACGGGGAGGAGCAGAGACAGAAGCTCCCACCCTCTCTGTTCTGTTCTCTTACATACTTTCAGACTGCATCCAGATCGTTCTCCTGGACTCCATCTCATATATGAACTGTATATCACTTTCTTTGCTTCTTTATTTCTGTACTATTTCCGTAGCTTTCTCCATACGTCTCCTCCTCACTGCCACCTCCCCCCACCCCCCTCCCCCCTCCCCCCACCTCCTCTCTGCCTCTCACATGCATGGATTGGTAGCCTGCTGTAGCCGGCCCATATGCAGATGGCTTACGAAGAGATAGCTGGAGACACTTGGCTAAACTGAAGAGAAAATAACTCTCTGTCAAGACGCAGCCTCAGAGTTCAATCACACACACTGAGCGACCCAGCTGCAGCAGGAGATGAGCTGTGAAAGTGTGTGTGTGTGTGTTCAGGGTGTGTGTGTGTGTGTATGCATGTGTTCCTGAATATGTATGTAATCGTGAGTAGAAATGTATTTTAACATGCATTGCATTCACAAGGCAACATACACTAATCTATCAAATGAAAATATATGTGTCTGTGTGCATGCGAGACACAGACAGAGAGAGAGAGAGAGAGAGAGAGCGAACAGTGACTGCTGCAGTAAGGGACTCACCCAGTGGGGGGCAGTGTGTGACCAGGATGTCCGTGTTATCTGGGATCTGGTTCCACTTGTCTAGAAGAGCCTGACCTCTGGGCAGGTTGAAGCCCCAGCCGAAGTACCATGGCTGCCTGTTTCAGAGAGAGAGAGAGGGGGGGGGGAGAGAGAGAGGGGGAGAGAGAGAGAGGGGGAGAGAGAGCGAGAGCATGAGAGAGAGAGAGAGCAAGAAAGGGGGGGAGAGAGAGAGGAGAGGGAGAGGGGGGGAGGGAGAGGGAGAGAGGGGGAGAGAGGCAGAGGGGTGGAGAGAGAGAGGGGGGGAGAGATATAGAGAGAGAGGGAGAGAGAGAGAGAGGGAGAGAGGGGGGGAGAGAGAGAGGGGGGGAGAGAGGGGGGAGGGGGAGAGAGAGAGAGGGGGGGAGGGAGAGAGAGAGGGGGAGAGCGAGGGAGAGGGGGGGAGAGAGAGAGGGGGAGAGAGAGAGACAGAGAGGGGGAGAGAGAGAGAGAGAGAGAGAGAGAGAGAGAGAGAGAGAGGAGAGAGAGACATTAAGAAAAAGACATGTGAGAGAAACAGGTACAATTGGGATTGTAGAACTAATGGCTGGGTCGAGCTTGACCTTGGCTCCTTGTTTGAACCCACTGTACTTTAAGAAGGTTTAGCATGTACTTATAGGCAGAAATAGACAGATTCTTCCTCAAATATAACTGAATTTCTTCATTCCCGTTGTTCTGTAGCCCTATAGAAACACAACCTTACTTACCTCCATCATTTAGTAATATATTTTGGTGACACAATGATTGTATGATTGTATACACTGTGTAGCATTGTACATTTTCCATTGTTGCTCCATTGTTGAAGAGGAGAATGCACGGTTCTAGACAAACCCAATTTCCTGCTTCTTAGGCTTTGACCAATCTTGACTGGATGAGTTACCCTCTATCCAGTTTGTGCCAATTCTTTTGTCACCAAATCAATGATGTTGTTTGTAAAAGGGGGACAGAAAGGTTGCGGTTGGCCACAGGTGTTAAGGGAATACTGTCCAGAGTCAGCGGTGTCTCACAGCCCCTGACCCAACCTGTCATGTCCACCAAACACACACACAGCTTGGCTCTTTCAGAGACGAACACACACCCTTAAGGGGGAAGAAGCTCTGGTTCGAAGATCTCAAAGTGCAGTTGTTCGGTGCAAGATGACAAGAGGTAAGAAAACAGCTTTAAAGATGCCAGGATGAGAAGAGATAAAGTAAAGAAGCGATGAAAGGTGAACATGGAGCCTGCATGAGCTTCACGGTGCTCGGAGACGAGAGGAGCTGAAGGAGAGAGGGTTTGTGTTCCTTGCTCCCTCTTCTGGTCTGAGTGATGGTGGAGAAATGAACATGTCACTACCAATCTACACTAAGATCCATCTTCCCTTCATGCTGCCACCAGCCTTGCCACGCACACACGCAGAGCCGTGCGCACGCCGCGGCGAGGCCACGAGCCACCGGCTTTTTCTTTAATTTGCCGTGCGCAGTCGCTTGAAACGGCAACTTTATCGGCACGTCGTCGGTCCTCGCTTTGGCGCTCAGTGGAATGTCGCGTAGAACGCTTCCTGTTTTTGTGTGTCTGTGTGTGAGTCTGTGAGAGAGAAGGGGGGGGGGGGGGTGGTGTTAGGGTCTATATGTCTGTTTTGTCTGTCATTGTCCAAGATTTAAGGGGCGACAGACAGAAATACAAGGCATGACTCATGATGTACGTGAGGTAAATCAAATTACTTACACCTTACTAACAGACACACACTTGGTCAGCTACACTATCTGGTTTGGTGTGTTGTTCGTTCATGCCGATTAAGGATGTGTCTATACTGTTCTAACATTTGGGCCACCCTGAAATTCAACAAGTCAAGGAGAAAGGGTGATGGATTATGGAGGCCGCCCACTTCAGCACAATTCTTTTTCATTAGAATTCCATCATGTTAGCACACGTCGAAAAGGTTGTGATGAAACGTCCAAAGTTTCCCATGAATGCAATATCAATCACTTACACTGTGAATTCAGAAATACTTCAACTGGAATAATCATATTAATAGGGCATACGAAATTCTGATGTCCGCCTTAATATGGATCTCTCAATTAATATGAGATGAACTGCAAATCTCCATTGATGCTTCCAATTCCAACGTAATGAGATTGGGTTTGAGGATTGCTGGATTTGAGGGTGAAAGATAGAAAGATGGTATGAATTGAATATGCAATACCTATTCTTTTGATTCTTTATCTTTATCTTTATGTGTATATATATATATATATATATATATATACGTAAAGAAGTGTTATATATACATATATATTCGGTGTAGGGAGTCAGGTGTCTGAGAGGTGAGGGAGCGGAAAGGGAATCAGGCTAGTAATCAGAATGTTGCTGGTTTGAACCCCGGCTGTGCCAAATTACGTCCTTGGACCAAGTCACTTCACCCTGCTTGCCTCAGGGGGAATGTCCCTGTACTTGCTGTAAGTCACTCTGGAGCATCTGCTCAGTTACGACTAAATGTAAACGTGTAAATAAATAAATACATACAGGTATTTACATATATATGGTATACACATCCTCTATATGGGTATAATACTATCCTATCGCATCAATTTTTGTTTCCTGGATTTATAAACATTTATAACATAACTTCTGAAAAACTCCCTAAGTTTAATTCTAACATTTTGGACAGTTTCATGACCTGTATGACAGATAAAGAAGCTTTGTTTTGCTGTATCTGGACTATAAACATGCTCCAGTGTTTTGGAAGGGCATAACTGAGATCAGTTCCTGCACCACCCAGAAATACATTCCTGTATGCCCAGTAATCTGTGACTTTGGCTCCTCCCCACAGGCATTCTAGAACCCATTTTAGAACACTGCCTACAACACGCACGACATCATACTGCTAGACAATGGAAGTGTCTGCAGTCCACTTGTAACCCTATGGGCTAAAGAACTAACTGCATGACATAAACGCTTACATATGCCATTAAACACAACATATATATTTTCCATAAAATAAGAAAAAATTATTAAATGTTTTGAATCAAGACCAAGTAACCTATGTCCTTAAAATACACATTAAAAAGTGAGACCGTACACTCATGTCTGCATTTTATTTGTTTGTGTTTTCAGTTTTTTTTGGTGTTGTTTCGTAACTTTTATTTGAATCTTTTTAGCGTTTTTTATCAACAGATGGCTCCAAGTTTCCAAGTCATGTACTTCAATTCATATGTTGAAAGAATGTTGGTTGTTTAAAATCAATCAAAATAAGGATACAAATTAAAACATCTACAGTATATTGTGACTGGATGACAGACTTCCATGTCTGTATTTTTAAAGTATTATTCTTATCACTCACAAACTAAATATATTCTCTCATAGTTAAATAACTGTAACTTCCAGAAATCCCATCTCCTGTTAGCTAGGTAAATCCAAGACTAACTGAATATTAATCTGAGGATCACATCGCCGCTCTCTAAATGGGAATTTTGACAGTGAAGGGATTAGAATAATTCAATGGATTTTTATTAATGTAGGGAGGAGGACTATCCATGCATATTAAAGATTTAGATCAAGTCCAAGGCTTGTATTTTTTGTGCTCTTTTCAAGGAAGTAGGAAACAGATGTTTGTATTACACCACTTAATCCCTGGGCAGATCTGCATGCACAGCAACAACATATAAAAATACGTGACATACATTTGTGATTAAATAGGAAATGTAAATATACACAAATTAATTAAATGCGCGCTATTGTTTTGTTTCCAATATTAGTATTTCATGGAATTACATGAAATGTATCCACAAATGCTGAACCATTTTCAGCAAATGCTTTTATCCAAAGCAATTT
>CM059335.1:9899242-9944242 GCA_030340685.1 Protosalanx chinensis
TATAGTATGACTCAGTGGTCAGTATAGTACTCAGTGGTCAGTATGGATACTCAGTGGTCAGTATGGTATGACTCAGTGGTCAGTATGGTATGACTCAGTGGTCAGTATGAGTATGACTCAGTGGTCAGTATAGTATGACTCAGTGGTCAGTATAGTATGACTCAGTGGTCAGTATGGTAGTATGGACTCAGTGGTCAGTATAGTATGACTCAGTGGTCAGTATGGTAGGACTCAGTGGTCAGTATGGTATGACTCAGTGGTCAGTATAGTATGACTCAGTGGTCAGTTATAGTATGACTCAGTGGTCAGTATAGTATGACTCAGTGGTCAGTATGGTATGACTCAGTGGTCAGTATAGTATGACTCAGTGGTCAGTATAGTATGACTCAGTGGTCAGTATAGTATGACTCAGTGGTCAGTATAGTATGACTCAGTGGTCAGTATAGTATGACTCAGTGGTCAGTATAGTATGACTCAGTGGTCAGTATGGTATGACTCAGTGGTCAGTATGGTATGACTCAGTGGTCAGTATGGTATGACTCAAGTGGTCAGTATGGTATGACTCAGTGGTCAGTATAGTATGACTCAGTGGTCAGTATAGTATGACTCAGTGGTCAGTATAGTATGACTCAGTGGTCAGTATAGTATGACTCAGTGGTCAGTATAGTATGACTCAGTGGTCAGTATGGTATGACTCAGTGGTCAGTATAGTATGACTCAGTGGTCAGTATAGTATGACTCAGTGGTCCTGGAGCCATTAACCAGAGAAAGACAGGCCCATCTCTCCAAACTGCACACACACGCATACACACACACGCACACACACACCCACACCCACACACACACACATACACACACACACACACACACACACACACACACCCACACACACATACATACACACACACGCACACACACACAACACACCTCCACACACCCACACACATACACACACACACACACCTCCACACACCCCACACACACACGCACACACACACACACACCCACAACACACACACACACCCACACACACACACACCTCCACACACACCCACGCACACACACACACACACACCACACCCACAACCCACACACACACCCACACACACAGACAGACAGACTTGAAGTCATGCCTCTGGAGGCTATCTAACAGGTAATTTAAAGAGAAATCCCTCCAGGGAAAGGACCCAGTAAACGCTCTCTTCTCTCCTCTCTTGCTCGCTCCCTGCTAATCGCCACCCCATTACTATCTGTTTACTCACCTCCAGAGCCAAGGACTGACAGCAGTGAGGAACCAAAGAGAAAAAGGAAGGGGAAGACCATCCCAAGAAAGGGATCGGACAAAGAAGAGTGACAAATGCCCCCCTCACACTTTCCTGTCCAACTCTGCATTTATTAATGCCTGTGTTCCCAGTGTCCACATCCTCATGGAGTAGGAGAGCACTGGGGAAACTGGAGGGGAAAATATAGAGAAGGAGATGGGAGAGAGAGAGTGGAGGGCAGGACCCAGAGACTACTGTGTCAGAGCAACAACTCAGCCTGGTGAAAATCACCACACACCATTAAGATAATCTAAAGGATTTGGCTCCCACAAGCCAGCAAAATAACTCTTCTTCAGGAACTCAGGCTGTGTATTTCATTCACTCGCTTTCTCATTGTCGTCCAGCTCTCCCTCGCCATCTCAGTCCTCCCCCATCTTGCAACTTTATTTCATTTACTTAAATTGTTCCTTTAAGTCATGGTGTGTTACTCTCACGAGTAACTAGCAGGATTTGAAGCCACCCTCCAAAGCAAAGTTAGCATGAGAAAGATGGAGGTCAATACGCTTCATCATCTCATCACGATCATATAGCGCAGTCTGTCTCTTTCTCGTTTCCCCCCCCCAAACCATCTCTCCATTAAAAATCCCTTTAATTAAAAACAGAGATCCCCCTTGCCTCCCCCCCCTCCCTCCCTCCCTCCACCATCCATCCATCCCTTCATCACAAAGGACGAGTCATCAAGGAGCAGGTACTCCCGTTCTGTCAAGACGAGGCAGACGAGGAGGAGGAAGAGGGGAGGGTCCCTCCATCTCCTCAGTTTTTGATGAGGTTTCTTAATTGGGCCACCACAGAAAAAGAAGGGAATTTTCAATAATTAAAAAATCTAATTAAGGAGTCTTTTGCATCTTTGTTTTTAATTATTCCATATGGAGCAGAGGGGAGTTTGATATTTCTTGTATTTTCATTTTTCTAATTGAAAAAAGGGTCTATTACGCACACGCACGCACACACACACACACACACACACACACACACTTCCCTAAACATCATGCCCAAAGTCAACTATCAACTACAACCTAGATTTTGTCGTGTGTGTGTTTGTGGTGTCTCTTCTGCCAGTGTCCTCTGAGGCAGTCATTATAACGCTTGCAGGGATTTAACCCATTAGGGTTAAACTATCTTTCTTTTTTTCCGCTCCTGCTACGTCCACTTTAATTTACCCCCTTTTACTTCTCTCATACATGTTCAGAATTAGGGAAAAGCATTACAGAATGATACAAATCAAATAATATTAATAACAACAGTATCTTCAAGGACTGAAATGTTAGCTATACTGGATACAAGAATAAGACCATCACTGAATAGTACCATTGCCATAGAAACACACTGGCTGAGAGGTCTAAAATAATTTCACTGAATTGTGTAACTGTACTTGATTGACTTTTGTTGATGTTAATAGCTCAAATAATTGAGTCACACATAGCAACACACACACACACACACACACTGTAGAATCACAAAAGGACAGGTGGAGTTTCTTTCAGAGGCTACCACGCCATAAGATGGTTGCTGCGAAACCTCCATCTCCAGAATGCACTACTCATACAGGGGTAAATGTTGTCTTAAATCACTTTAATCTGTACCTACCCTGTATATTCTGATTATACTGTTCATACTGTGTATATTCTGAGTATACTTATATTTATTATATTCTGTTGTAATAACTGTTTTGCACTGGCTGGATGCTAACTGTATTTCCTTACCCTGTACTTGTACCTGTGTAATGACATTAAAGTAGAATCTAATCTAATCTAACCTACATCTCCCAGAATGCACTACTCATACAGGGGTAAAGGCCTCAGCCCTGTGATGTCTTCACTTTCTCCAACCGTCCCTGGAGGAGGGGATCCCTCACTGAATTGCTCCTTCCAAGGTTTCTTCAATCTTTTGTTCCTAGTGAGTTTTTCCTCGTCTTCCTTGAGGGTTTAGGTTGGTTGAGGGGCAGTTCTATGGGCATATGTGAAGCCCTCTGTGACATTGCTTGTAAAAAGGGCTATACAGATAAATGTTGATTTGATTTGATGAAGGCTGTAGCTCAGGTGTGTCAGAGGGAGAGAACACAGGACTGGACCCACACACCAAGCAGGGGGCAGTTTGCAGGATTTGAATTTGGATCAACTTTATGAAGCCTGCGTTTTGCTTTTGAGCTTTCTGAAAAGACAACCACCATGGTTAATTCCTGCCTCCCACACTCATGTTAGCTCCTCCTAGTTTGAGACTCCTCCGTCCCCCCCGTCCCCCCCCCCCCCACACACACACACACACACACAGACACACAGAGACACACACACACACACACTCCACAGATCTTCAGTCTTGTTTCCCAGTCCCCTTTGCTCTGTGATAGCTCTGGAAACAAGGTGGCTGTGAGATACGACCGTGACAAATGACGTGTAAACTTGCATTATCGTCACAAAAAGACACGCAACATGCCAACACAAACATGCTCTCCCCTGGTGTCAGTCAGGTTCTGGACTTCAAGTGACGAGGATTCTATAATACCAGGTTCCATTTGTGTTTGTAAGCAGGGATGTTTGTGAGCTGCGCTCGTGGGTCGCAGGTTTGTTTGTGTGTTTGTGTGTTTGTGTGTTTTGTGTTTGTGTGTTTTGTGTTTGTGTGTTTTGTGTTTGTGTGTTTTGTGTTTGTGTGTTTTGTGTTTGTGTGTTTTGTGTTTGTGTGTTTTGTGTTTGTGTGTTTTGTGTTTGTGTGTTTTGTGTTTGTGTGTTTTGTGTTTGTGTGTTTTGTGTTTGTGTGTTTTGTGTTTGTGTGTTTTGTGTTTGTGTGTTTTGTGTTTGTGTGTTTTGTGTTTGTGTGTTTTGTGTTTGTGTGTTTTGTGTTTGTGTGTTTTGTGTTTGTGTGTTTTGTGTTTGTGTGTTTTGTGTTTGTGTGTTTTGTGTTTGTGTGTTGTGTTTGTGTGTTTTGTGTTTGTGTGTTTTGTGTTTGTGTGTTTTGTGTTTGTGTGTTTTGTGTTTGTGTGTTTTGTGTTTGTGTGTTTTGTGTTTGTGTGTTTTGTGTTTGTGTGTTTTGTGTTTGTGTGTTTTGTGTTTGTGTGTTTTGTGTTTGTGTGTTTTGTGTTTGTGTGTTTTGTGTTTGTGTGTTTTGTGTTTGTGTGTTTTGTGTTTGTGTGTTTTGTGTTTGTGTGTTTGTGCGTAGGAGAGACAGGATAGAACCATGCTGTGGGCAAAACACACCCCCAGACCCCCCTGAAGAGAGAGACAGAGAGGGGTGGAGGGGAAGAGGAGGAGCAACACACCCCCAGACCCCCCTGAAGAGAGAGACAGAGAGGGGTGGAGGGGAAGAGGAGGAGCAACACACCCCCAGGCCCCCCTGAAGAGAGAGACAGAGAGGGGTGGAGGGGAAGAGGAGGAGCAACACACCCCCAGACCCCCCTGAAGAGAGAGACAGAGAGGGGTGGAGGGGAAGAGGAGGAAGCGAGAGATTTCCGGGATGACAGGGAAATGTTGGTGAAGACAGATGGAGGGAATGGAGGAGAGAAATGAGTTGGAGGCAGAGTTGGAGACAGAGCTAGTCAGTGAGAGAGAGCTCAGGCTGACAAGAGGATTGAGGGAGAGCGCTCTGATGAAGAGAGAGACACAGAATGAGAGAAAATTAAATAGGGAGGGAGTGAGAGAGTGAGTGAGACATGGTTAATGGCTAAAAAAGTATGATTGAACAGACAATGAGAGGGAACGCAAGAAAAGCGGCGGAGACAGAAGGGGTGAAGCAGAGGAGTGCGTCTCGTCAGAGGTGGGTGACAGTGTGTGTCCCTGCCCTGAGGCAAGGGGGCGGCGGGCCAGAGGCCTACGAGCCGCGCCAGTCCGGCATCGCCATGGAGACGGGATTGGAGCGCATGCCGGCCCACCCGCTTCTGCCGGAGATTAGAGGGGGGGGGGGAGGGGATTTTGACGCTCGCCTCCGACGTGGGAGCCAGCGACATGTGGAGCGTTGTGGCAATGGACAGACAGCCTGATGGAGGGAGGGGAAGGGGGAGGGGGGGGGGGGAGGGGGAGAGCAGACAGTACAGAAGGGGGGGGACACACGGAGACTCCAGCTGGAGCCCCTCTGTGCTGGAGGAACAGACCCTCGGGCGACTGCACGATCACACACACACACACACACCACTTCATCTGCCACCCATAGCAAACCTATCACACCGGCCAAAGCCAAGCGGTGATACTGAATTAAGGCTATTGATGCAGTGGAGCACCGTACCCTCCCTCCCTCCCTCCCTCCCTCCCTCGCTCCCTCCCTCGCTCCCTCCCTCGCTCCCTCCCTCCCTCCCTCGCTCGCTCCCTCCCTCGCTCCCTCACTCGCTCCCTCCCTCCCTCCCTCGCTCCCTCCCTCGCTCCCTCGCTCCCTCCCTCGCTCCCTCCCTCGCTCCCTCCCTCCCTCCCTCCCTCGCTCCCTCCCTCGCTCCCTCCCTCCCTCCCTCCCTCGCTCCCTCCCTCCCTCCCTCCCTCCCTCGCTCCCTCCCTCGCTCCCTCCCTCCCTCCCTCCCTCGCTCCCTCCCTCCCTCCCTCCCTCGCTCCCTCCCTCCCTCCCTCCTTTCCTTCCAAGGTTTTATTTCTTGTTCTTTTCAGTATAGCAGCAAACCAGGCACATGTCTTCATGGCTCCTTAGCAGCCTGGGCAATCACTCAAGAGATCCAATATCACAGCAGACTGAGAACACTACTCAGGGGGTCACACACACCCTATCTACACCCACCCATCACCCCAGCACCCCTCAGCCAAAACACACACAAGAATGAAGTGTTAAGAGAGACTCGCAGACACACACACGCACACACACATACACGCATGGTGAGGATTCATAGGAAAACGATAGCCTTCATTTCCACGAGGAGGAGAATTTGAAAGCAATTAAGAAAGTCACGGGGGAGGGAGCGAGAGGTGAGGCGCGGGGCTGCAGTACCACAGACACTCACCAGGGGGAGCCATAGATGTGGAAACCTCGGACGGTCACCTCCGAATCCTGCAGGTAGATGCAGTTGGTGAGCAGCGATTGGACATTCTCATAGTTCTCTGGCTTGAGCTTGGAGGCAGAAGGGAAGTAGTAGAAGTCTTGCTTGATGAGGTCGGCCATGAACTCCTGGTCGAAGGTCAACTCGTGGTTCCCAGCGATCACAATTTTGATGTCGTAGGGCAGGGTGCCTGGGCAGAGAGACACAGGAGGAGTGAGAGAGGACATGAAGGATGGGAGAAGGGCCAGAGCAAGACATGAGGGTGTTTCAAATAAAACAACATGTCCTTTTCTATTCATTCCTGCTTGCATCTGGACGGCTATACTGAGCATCTGTCAAAGAAGTGCAGCAACAATTACTTAGATACTTTTAGATTTTAAACCCAGACAAACTCCCAAATCTATTACTGAGAACACAAACCAGTTCCAGAAGCCTGAGTTTGTGTGTGTTTGTGTGTTGTGTATCCCCTGGTCTGTATCCACTCTGTCTGTCTGTCTCTCCTTTCATCTCAGTGGGTTTAATTGGCTATTCAGAGACGGGCACAGCGGGGTACAGTCCATCGATCAGCACCTGTCAAACTTTTTATGGCTGGCAATCCCCCGAATCTACATATCCCCAAATGTTTTCAAAGCATTCGTGAGCACCACAGAGTGAGAACGATGAAAAATAAGAGGGAGGGGGGTGGGGAGGGGGGAAGGGGGAGGGGGGGGGGGAGGGGGGGGGGCGCTTTGACTGTGCGTCGCTGTTTGTCGGACGGAACGCTCATCGAAAAAGTTCAATCACCGTTCCTTTTCTGACAATTACTGGGATGGAGCGGTGTGTGTGAGCGTGTGCGTGAAAGTGTGCGTATTTTAATATTTCTACCGGTGCATTCTGGGGACTGTGCTTGAGTGTGTGTGTGCGTGTGTGTGTGCGTGTGCGTGTGTGTGTGTGTGTGCGTGTGTGTGTGCGTGTCACATCGCTGTAAAGGAGTAATTAAACTCATCTTTAGGATAAGTTGACAACACAGAGACAGCCTTGTCATAACAGCCAATCACGGCCAGTCACACCGAACCGAGTGTCGAGAAGGGGGGGGGGGGGGGGCGGCGTGGAAAAGTGCTGGGGGGGGGTGTGTGTTTGTGGGGGGAGGGGGGGGGGGGTGTTGGGGTATAAAATGACGAATAACGATCAGACAGTGATTTGCATTAAACTGGCAGATGGAGGTGACCATTAAGAGCAGCAATGATTTAGAATACCTGGACCATGGGCCATAGAGACCCTCCTGGGGTGGTGTGGTGTGGGGTGGTGTGGAGTGGTGTGGTGTAGTGTGGGGTGGGGTTGTGTGGGGTGTTGGGGTGGTGTGGGGTGGTGTATTGTGGGGTGGTGTAGTGTGGGGTGGTGTATTGTGGGGTGGTGTAGTGTGGGGTGGTGTATTGTGGGGTGGTGTAGTGTGGGGTGGTGTAGTGTGGGGTGGTGTAGTGTGGGGTGGTGTAGTGTGGGGTGGTGTATTGTGGGGTGGTGTAGTGTGGGGTGGTGTAGTGTGGGGTGGTGTAGTGTGGGGTGGTGTAGTGTGGGGTGGTGTAGTGTGGGGTGGTGTATTGTGGGGTGGTGTATTGTGGGGTGGTGTAGTGTGGGGTGGTGTAGTGTGGGGTGGTGTAGTGTGGGGTGGTGTAGTGTGGGGTGGTGTAGTGTGGGGGTGTAGTGTGGGGTGGTGTGGTGTGGGGTGGTGTAGTGTGGGGTGGTGTAGTGTGGGGTGGTGTAGTGTGGGGTGGTGTATTGTGGGGTGGTGTATTGTGGGGTGGTGTAGTGTGGGGTGGTGTAGTGTGGGGTGGTGTAGTGTGGGGTGGTGTATTGTGGGGTGGTGTAGTGTGGGGTGGTGTATTGTGGGGTGGTGTAGTGTGGGGTGGTGTATTGTGGGGTGGTGTATTGTGGGGTGGTGTAGTGTGGGGTGGTGTATTGTGGGGTGGTGTAGTGTGGGGTGGTGTAGTGTGGGGTGGTGTAGTGTGGGGTGGTGTAGTGTGGGGTGGTGTATTGTGGGGTGGTGTATTGTGGGGTGGTGTAGTGTGGGGTGGTGTATTGTGGGGTGGTGTAGTGTGGGGTGGTGTAGTGTGGGGTGGTGTAGTGTGGGGTGGTGTAGTGTGGGGTGGTGTATTGTGGGGTGGTGTAGTGTGGGGTGGTGTAGTGTGGGGTGGTGTAGTGTGGGGTGGTGTAGTGTGGGGTGGTGTATTGTGGGGTGGTGTAGTGTGGGGTGGTGTAGTGTGGGGTGGTGTAGTGTGGGGTGGTGTAGTGTGGGGTGGTGTGGTAAGAGTGACAAGACAAGCATAATCTGCACGACAAATGAAGCCCACAGACAGGCACCGCTAACATTCTGCAGCGTCTGTGTTTTCTGCTCATGAAGTTTGACGTTTGATTGTTACTCAGCCAGCTGTACACCCCCCCCCCCACCCCCCCACCCCCAACACCCCCTAAAAACACTTGCTTTTCACTTAGATGAATTACATTTCTATTTCATGGATGAATTTGAGGAGTTTCCTCACAAATAAATTGCCTGTAAACTCAGAGAGAATGTATGTGCGTGCGGCCGATGCTATAACTGTGTTTTATTCATACTAGCGTGTGCCTGTTTTTTCTTGTATGACGTAGATTTTGATGCTGGTTCCCCAGATCAATGCATAGCGGTTCAAATCGCCGTTCCACAACGCAGTGTCCCTCTCATTGTTCTTACATCTGCCAAAGCAGACAGCCGATAGACTGAATCACTCACTACGCCCTAAATAGAGATGCGGAGAGATGAATACGCTGCTTTTGTGAAAGGATAAGGAAAGAGGTAGAGGGTGAGGGAGGGAGGGAGGGAGGCTGTTCCAAACATGCGTCCGTCCTCTGTTCGACGTGCCCATCTTTTTTCTGCTTTTGTCTTTCATTTCAAAAGATGCTTTCAAGCAACAAATTGTTTTAATTTTCCTCAGAGTCACCCACACAAAGCTGAAGGCCCTCTGCTTTCTGTGCTCAAAAGAAGCAATCAAATAAAGAAAATACACACGCAAACAAAAACATGGCCCACAAGAAATCCACTGCACACTCATGCCAACACACATCTGGCTGATAGTGTTAAATCTCACTGCTCCCGATACAGACTCAGGATCTTTCTCCATTCCCATTATTCCTTCCGTTCAGATTCCTACTGCCTAGCCCGTTCCGGTGTGTGTGTGAGCGTGTGCGTGTGTGTAATTGTGTGTGTGTGTGCATGTGTGTGCGTGTCTGTGCTGAGGTCCACCAATCTGCTGTGTAGAGGGGGATCTGAGTTTGACTAAATCCACAGGGTTGTGCTTCTCTATTGGACCTTCCTGTCGACCCAGAATGCTTTGCATCCTTCCAAAGCTGTGTTTAGTGCTGTAAGGAAGCTTCCAGATCTCCTGCTACCATTATTACAGGGTTCAGATGGGGGGGTCCTAATCTTTAAGGGGGAAAATCCCAGTTCTTTCCAAATGTGTGGCATATTGAGGGGGATTATACACCTTTGTGTGTGTGCGTGCGTGCGTGGGTGTGTGTGTGTGTGTGTGTGTGTGTGAATGGCAGTTTGCAGTTGATAAGACATGACCTAAACCCAAAACTTCAGCTTAACAGTAAACAACTATTCTGTGCGCTCTGTTGACCAAACACTGCGTTCATTCATCCTAAACCCTCTGAAGCAGTGATGCCTATGGTTCAAAGGAAAAGAGGCATGCTGGGGCACATCCTAGATCGTTAACATCCCCCCATCCTGCATCCCCCCATCCTGCATCAGCCCAGCATCTGAGCAAGAACCGCGCAACACTAAAACAACGATCAGACCAGCAAAATACGACCACACTCCCAAACACCTACATCATGTAAAGCTATTCTTGTGCGGACCCCAGGAAATTCATTTCCATTCAAAAATGTAATCTGAACTCTAACCCTTAACTTTATTCTAACACTAATTGCAAACCCCATCCTCCCACGAACTTAGAAATAATTGCACTTGATTTGTGGAGACAAAGAAATGCCTGTTTAAAAGAATATACCGTATATATATGATATCTTTATGGGTATTATGACACACACACACACTCACTATTCTCCCTAGTTCAGAAGCACAGCATTGTCTCCTGCCTTGTAGGGAGTCTCTGCCATTCCTCCTCTCCGCTTTCCACTTCCAGATCCAGGCTTATCACATAAATGCAGTGTGTCAACAAACAGCATAATGACAGGCCTCTCATACCACGCTAACTCCTGGAGGCCATGGAGGACGAGTTAGTGTTGGACCTAACCCAGTCTGCTGAGTGGTTAAGGTGTCTGGATAGTGATCGGAAGGTTGCAAGTTCGATTCCTTGATAAGGCAACATGACGTTGTGTCCTTGGGCAAGGCACTTCACTCTACTTCCCTCAGGGGGGAATGTCCCTGTACTTACTGTAAGTCTCTCTGGATAAGAGCATCTAGTAAATGTAATATACTACTAGAACAGCGAATGACTGGATAGACTGACTTGGAAACAGGGTGAAATCAATACACAAAGGGAGAAAGAAGATCAGAATTTATTTTCCTTCCAAGTTTCACTCGGTTAAGATCCAAAGTGAATCTGCACATTTCAAAACACGTCTTGCAAAGTTGACAGAAACTGTTTTCAAGTTTTCAGAAACCAACAGGAGCCAACTTCTGACGGCGTGCGAACCTTCTGTTTGGAGACGCTTGGGAACTGGCTTGACTAAATACACTTTTGCTTCAAATTCGGCTACGCTTCCGAAATTTGCGATCTATGAAAAAGTATCTTACGTAATTTCCAGAGCAATGCCCTTGTCTATATAAAGACCCAGGAACACTAGGAGAGAGAAGAGCGAGGAGAGGGATGGAGGTAGAGAAATGCTGAGAGATAGAGAGAAAGAAAGAGAGAGCGCGAGACTGAAATGGGGTGTGTGTGAACAGTGTGGGAAAAGAGAGCAGTCATGAAACTTTAATGTCCATGATGTTACGGAGCTAAGAGGGGTGGGAGAGAAGGCTGTTGGGTGGGCTTAAGGGGCTGTTGGTACTGTAAAACACCTGACAGACATGCAAGGAGGGCAGTTATTCACCACTCTGCCTCCTAGTGAGAATGACTGTTTCTGCATGCGCACGCACACACAAACACAGAAAGTGCCAACGCGGCAATAGCATTATAGGCGTCAGTCATCTATTATTCAAAAGCAAAGAGGAACAGCGAGGAACAGAAGCTAAATAAAGACATAAACCCTAGACACAAGACCTAGAGAGAGGGAGAGAGAGAGAGAGAGAGAGAGAGAGAGGGAGAGAGAGAGAGGGAGAGAGAGAGAGAGGGAGAGAGAGAGAGAGAGAGAGAGCGCACAGATGGAGGAGATGTGGAACATAGGAGAGAAGAAAGGCAGGGTGGATGGGGAGGAGAAGGAGGATGAAATCGGGGGGGGAAAGAGCTTCTAATTGAAGTTGCTTTCTCCTGACCAGTCTTTGACTCATGAACACCATCAGATCCCTGTTTAAACAGAGAGCTACACACAGTCTGTGTTCTACGTATGCCTCGCCATACACACACACACACACACAAAGCATCTCACACACACACAGTCACAACAGTACAAAGAATGGCAGTGAAATTACACAAGCATGGATATTACTTACTCGTCCATATTGCAAACAGTCACACCGTAGTAGATCATACCATTTAGAATATAATTTACACTGCGAATGGGTGATGAGCAAATAGTATTTTGTGAAAATGAATATTAAATGTGCAATTCATTGAATTCAGCACGGCTAAAAGGCATTAGGTGAGTGGATGTAGAGAGTGTGGTTCAATGGAGAAGTGTGTGTTAATGTGTTTGCTTCTGCCTGCATGTGTGGATCTTTCTTTTTTTTCTTAGTAATTCCATGTCTATGTATTCGGTTCAAAAAGCCTTGAAAACGGATCAAAGAGGCCTCCGTTGGGACTGATGTGGTGTACATTCTTCCCTTTATTGGCAGTCCCTAGATCTTATTAGATTGTATATCCTCAGAGACTGACCACAAGGCGTGGGGCATTACCTTGGGTCACAAACAGACATTAGTTATTCCATCCTTCCTTTCTTCTAAAAAAACATCTCTCCACCCAATCTTCACACTTTCCTGTCATCCTCTACCCCTCTCCTCCTGCCTCCTCTCATTTCCTCTCCTTTTACCTCGTTTCCTTTTTTCTCCTCCCTCCTCCAATATCCTCTCCCCTATCCCTTCCTCTCTTCTCCTCCTCTCCTGCAGTCTTCACCAGCTCTATGAGAGCTTTGAGCTTCTGCCAGGAGCCCCCCGGAGCTGTCTTCCTGCTCCAAATAAGGGCTGGGAGGAGAAACAGAAGGATCTGCCACAATGCCAGCAAGAGAGGAAGAGAGGAGAGGAAGAGGAGGAGAGGAGAGGGGAAGGAGAGGAGGAGAGTAAAAGAGGAGAGAGACCTTTTCCAAATATTGACAAAAAGAAAACATACAATTGTTTATCATCTTGAAACAAGATGGAAGGTCACAGTACATTATATACAAAGAGATCATGGTTTTGTTCATGTGTTCACCTGGTGGAGGTAACTACATAGAGGTTTATACAGGAATAAAACTGAGCCTGGTCTCTTTGTAAAGCTAATACACACCCACAGAGCAGATGAATTCATCCTAGGAATGAGCCGGAGTGTGTGTCTGTTTAGAGGGAGATGGAGGAGGACGAGAGGCACTGACGTACAGCAAGAGAGAGAGAGAGAGGATGAACAGCAGAAGAATCCCGTTTATAAATATTGATGTGAGAGAGCTTGAAAGGGAGAGAAAACAGGGCCGTAGGAAAAAGAGAGAAAAGGGGGAAGACAGAGAGGAGAGAGAGAGCCAGGCTTGTCCAGCCATCCTTCACCCCCCCCCCCCCCCCCCCCCCGATCTGCGGGATCTCCTGCCAGGCTAGCTGTGAGTTTACACTCCCGCTCCTAGCTGAAGGCACCTGTGTTGCCATTTCCCACTTCCTCCTCCGGAGCATCCTTATCTCCCTCCCTCCCTCCCCCAAGAACCAGACAATCATCTCAACGACTGGGATGTGGCCTTACGGTTTTGGGCAGTAACACTAGAAAAATTCATATGAAACTTCCAAACATTTGGAGAATATTAATGGGTGTACTTCAATTCTACAATACTTTTAGTATTTAGTAGTCTAGTATATTTTAGTAGTTTTTAAAAAGCACACATTTGTTGCTCCTCATTTGCACTTCAAAAAGAGTGGAGAATGAAACAGTTCTCTGGTAATTTTCAAACTGCAAGATGGAATGGTTTAAACCCAAAAAATAACTTAATAAATAAGCATTTACTCATAAATAAGCATTCACTCATTTTGCATTAATAACGAAATAAATACACCCCTTTGAACCAAGCTAACAACAGCATCAGTGGCAGTATCTCAGCTGGAATCGGGATCAAAACAGAACCTTTTGCTAATTGAAAATACGTCCACAAAAAAAACAAAATCATCTTGGAATTTATTTTAGGAAGAATTGCCAATATAACAACTTTACCGGAAGTACTCAACGAACAACGCAAAGCGTGTCGCAGTCTAGAGCCCTGAGAGAAGAGAGCTGAGCTCTGTATAGCTCATGGATTCAGACCAGTAAGTTGCACAGCTGAGGTAGATATCTACTGGACTATCACAGAAGCTAACCGGTCAAAGCTTACACAAAAATACAGTGTTTAGATATCAGTCTGGAAACATAGCTAGTTACATGTTATCAACCCTAACTCCAGCTGTCTCACTGGCAGTTTTAGGTTACGATCTCCCACAAGTTAACAAAGCACATGCGTCTGTGGTGTTGAAACATAAGTGACATTTGTAACTGTGGCCTTGTCTAAGTCTAGCAACACCAAATTAAGACAAGAAGATCATATAACCTTAAACTATGTTTTGGTCACTAATTATGTTTATTTGTAATCTACTACTAAGTGATTATTGTTGAACGTACTATGAAGAAGATCATTCATACCAACCATGCTAATACTATAAAGAGATGTGCAGTGTTAATAATGTTAATACAGATAATGGGGGGGATTCAAGTGACTGAGCGGTGACGGAATCAGGACAGAAGGCAAGGTACTTCACCTTACTTTCCATGGGAGAATTTCCCTGTAATTGGTGTCAGTCGCTCTGGATAAGAGTGTCTGCTAAATGACTAAATGTCGACCATTTTCATGTCACAATGGCCCAGAAGACTGGTTCCTATCATGGTCCGTTCCTGCTGTTTGGAGTTTTAGGGAAACATTCCTTCTGGCTACTTTAAGTTCAGACAGTCCAAACCAAGCACAGCGACATAGCTGGGTCTTTGTCTGGACAATCCACTAATGTATCTCCTTGGCTAATAACCTACAACAGGGGTCTCCAATCCTGGTCCTCGAGGGCCGCTGTCCTGACGGTTCTAGATGTTTCCCTGCTCCAGCACACCTCCACAGAGCTTGATAATGATGCTTCATTAGAATCAGGTGTGCTGGAGCAGGGAAACATCTAAAACCTTCAGGACAGCGGCCCTCGAGGACCAGGATTGGAGACCCCTGACCTACAAGGATCTTGGGGTTGACCTAGACATGTGTGGTGTCAGTTTAGGTGTCAGTGTCTGTCTCACCCAGCCAGTCGTTGAACTTCTTGACCTCGGAAGGGAGTCCCAGCTCAGTGAAGTCTCCAGCGTGGATGAACACGTCTCCGTAAGGCATCTGGATGGCATCCGTGCGCGAGTGTGTGTCAGAGACGCACACGAAGCGGGTGTAACCTGGTGGCTTGGGAGTGTCGTGGGCCAAAGGGTCGACCCTGGGTGACGGAAAGAGAAGACGCCTCAACATAGCGACCTTGGTAACCAGCCCTGGCTACGTAAAGGGCTGTTCTTCTCACAACGTAGACAGTGGTAAAAGAGACTCGGACTACTAGAACTGTATTTCGTTACCCTTACTTGTACCTGTGCAATGACGTTCAAGTTGAATCTAATCTAATCTAATTGTAACACCTCTGAATGTCTACACTCTCACCTTATAAATGACATAGAAAGGAAAAGAAGTCTCTCAAGAGAACGATAAATACAGTGTGAGAGCACAGTTACAGCGCATCACCAGTATGATGGAGATGGAAAGGGATGGGGAAGAAACAGAGAAGGAGTGCGTTCGCCTATGGGAGTCCCTGCGACTGTAGCTCTGTGGGGTCTCCAGAGGAAAGGTGGACCTGGTGATTAACAGTGGCCCACTTTAGAAGGCTCTCCTCCAGGTACGCTACCCCACCAGCCCTGCCTCCTCCAACACACCGCCTCACTGTAGTTATATGCCTACGCAGTGAGAGACAGCAGGCAGCAGGGAGCGTGATGAATAGAGGAGAGGAACAGAGGGAGAACTGAGAGGTGAGGAGGACATAGAAGACTGTTTTTTGGGGGGCGGGTTAAGATCAGGGTGAGAGAGAAGCACCAGAGTGAAGGAGTTTGAAGAAACTGAGAGATAGAGAGTGAAAGTAAGCGAGCCCCAAAGGAACAGACAGAGAGATGAGACAGACAGACAGAACAGACAGACAGAGAGATGTAGAAGACAGACAGATCAGACAGACAGAGAGATGAGACAGACAGACAGAACAGACAGACAGAGAGATGAGACAGACAGAACAGACAGACAGAGAGATGTAGAAGACAGTAGAGAGAGCTGTGTGTTGCACGTCCACTCACATGTGCACATGAGGGGGCTGGAAGCGTCCCTGGTTGATGTTGTAGAAGGTGAAAGCCTGGGTCGGGTTGGTGCTGTACTCGTCCACCTCCACCGCTGCCCTGCTGCCTGATCTCTGCGCCTGGGACTGCTGTTGTCGTCTCGCCGCCATGATCTCTGACAGGGTGAAGGCCATGACACCAGGTCCCGCAATGCACACACACACACTCGAGGCAGGAGCCTTGAAATGGATTATGGGAGAAGAAGAACGTGCTGTGGGGCAGTCTGTATCACAGCAGGGTGGGGGCTGTCAGGCAGGTGCTGTGGATGGGTCTGAACACCAGGCAGAACAGGTGGAAGCAGGGAACAGCAGCCTGGCCTGGGTTCAAATGAGTCAAGGGGCACATCTGGGGCTTTACCACTCTGAGGAGGGTTAAGGTGAAGTGGGGGACCTTACTGAGCCCTTTTCATCAGACCCTGGCCCAGTTCTGCACCCCTCTGTTGGGCTGCAGCAGAATAGGCCCCCTCCTGTGGGCAGCACTGAAACACACCTGCAGACAGCAGAGGGGGGAAACAAGTCAATTATGAAGAAAAAATGAAAAGACATGAAGTGGAGGTGAAATGACAACAGGGAGTTGGCAGAGAGACGGAGGAAATATAAAGATGTCTTGAATATGCAGACTGATACTGTGCAGACTGACACCATGCAGACTGACACTGTGCAGACTGGCACCATGCAGACTGGCACCATGCAGACTGACACTGTGCAGACTTGCACCATGCAGACTGGCACCATGCAGACTGACACCATGCAGACTGGCACCATACAGACTGGCACCATGCAGACTGACATCATGCAGACTGGCACCATGCAGACTGACACCATGCAGACTGACACCATGCAGACTGACACTGTGCAGACTGACACTGTGCAGAATGACACCATGCAGACTGACACCATGCAGACTGACACTGTGCAGACTGACACTGTGCAGAATGACACCATGCGGACTGACACCATGCAGACTGGCACCATGCAGACTGACACCATGCAGACTGACACTGTGCAGACTGACACCATGCAGACTGACACTGTGCAGACTGACACTGTGCAGAATGACACCATGCAGACTGGCACCATGCAGACTGGCACCATGCAGACTGACACCATGCAGACTGACACGTGCAGACTGACACCATGCAGACTGGCACCGTGCAGACTGACACCATGCAGACTGGCAGGAAAACAGGATGTTCTACCTACCTCTCAGAAGAAGGTGGACATGGTGAGATGAAGGGAGAGAGGTGAGAGAAGAAGGGAGATGTAGTGTGCAGGTTTCAGGGGTAGATATGGGTGCTCAAGTCCTTCTGAAGTGGTGTGAAGTCAGTGTGCCATCTCATCCCCACTCTCACACACGGAACATTCCAGTAACGTACAAACTCAAGGAGGGTACGTGTCATAATAACGGTAAGACCAATGGGGTTGTCTGTACTTGTATCTGTGACAGTAAACTGAGAACAGACACTTAGGAAGAATTACAGGCCGCTTTTTCAGCCTTCCTGAGCAGAAGATGGTAAAGGACAATATATAACTTGTGGGAGGAGGTTTAACACATGGAAGAAGGGCTGATTGATGCTCTCTGTTACTGGGCACGAAGTCGGCACGCTAATGATGCTGCCACTTACATTAGCAAAGACATCATTCATGCAAGTACTTCTTATTCTCTAGGCTGGACATTGACTGAAAGAGGACATTATATGTACCTGCACATTGGATTTAGATATCGATTTGGGTCATAATTCATGGTAATGCTTATTGGTAAATATATATTTGTAATAATACTGGAAAAAATTGCCTGCAATAGTGAAATATAGGTCTAATCTAATCTATATTTAAAAGTAATTGGTAATTCGCAAAATAAAGTAATGTGGGTGAAGAAGAAAAAATGAGTTTTGCTTTTGATTTCAGGCCTAAACAAGGTAGTTTCTATACCTTAAAGCTTCAGGACTGTCCAATAGTCCAACTGGCAGATTTAAAGTCTGTGTAAATGGGCCCATTAATATAAACTTTTGTAGTCTGTATTCCGTTTTGTGTCAGAGCATTTTATATTTTCTTTTATACACCGATAGCATATACCATGCAGAATGGCACAACATTGGATTGGGGAAATACAGGCCACCCAAGTTAACTATTTATGATCAATATGAATCCATTATTATTAGAAGATAGAGGTATTAGATACTCTGTGGTCAAAACATCTACACGCAAATTATATTAAAATAAATCAATAACAAATATAATATATGACAGTTTTTATAAAAAAAATAAAAATAACAATAATATTTAGGGTGCCTATACTTAGTCGGTCTAATACTAAGATGACGGTAATAGTTTACCGAGGCGATACATCTTTTAGGAAATACAACGTATGCCGGTTTGGATGACTGAACTACCATTTAAAACGCAGCACGCCAATTTAAAACACAGCTTCATCAGTCGCCAGAGAAACAGACATCAAATAGAAATCCAGAATGAAGCCCCTACCTGTGTGCTTTCCCGGGGTGTGTGGGGGAAGGTGAGAGGGTGGAAGGTGCTCGCGCTGATCCGCGTGGTGCGCTGCTGGGGTGATGCTGGGGTGATGTGGCTCCCCCCTCCTCCCAGATGTGTCTCTCTCCGCTTCTCCTCCTTCTCTCTGATGTGTTCAGCTCAAGGCTTTCAGCAGACTGTGGATCTCTCCGGATAGTACAATAAGGATGTGCAGAAGGGGAGGTCTGAGGAATATGACAATTCCCACATCAGCAGACCTAATATCCACTACAATAGTTTAATCAGTGCATACCACTATATAATTGACCTTTTCATGCATATATTCATTAACAGATTTCAGTTTAATTGTTTCATTAATGTCCTTTTTGCGGCTGACCTCAAATCTCACAGACTTACTGCAGTACTGTAGACTCTGAACAGTAAGTGGTTGACAAGTGGGACGTCTTGAAAACCATCTCTGAACAAAATAGGAAGATTATTATAATTTTCCGAATGTAGAAACATTGGAGATGCAACCAGAATGTCAAAAACAACTCTTACTATAAATGTATTTGCTTTGTGTCAGGAAGGGCTACTTCTTGAAGCAGTTGTGACCTTTACTGTGGATGTACAAATACGCCATCTGTTGGTCAAATCTTGCAATCAGAATCCCTTATATTGGCGTGAATCCCAATTTGAATCTACCCACGGCTGTCAACATTTCCAAACGGTTTGATCAGTCTCTTCAGGACAATATAACAAACTTCAGTTTAACGTTAAATGAAAGGGGATAGATACACAGCATGAACGATTTATCATTCATCTCTAGGAACAGTGAACTTTAAGCAGAGCAGAAGAAGGAAGAGGTGAAGATAAGAGGGTTTGGGGGCTCTGAGTTTTATCTGTTCATCTACCAGTCTCATTTGCCTGGAGATCAAAAGGGTTGATATGAAGTCCTATAAAGTTCAGGAAGGAAACCGTAAATGTTCCTGTCAGATCCATCACATGAACTAGGGCATAAAATGTGTGCATATTTTGAACCCTTATAACATTTAAATCACCCAGCATACTGTTCTTCAAATGTTAGCTTTATGCTTTGTGTAGAATTGGGAAGTACAAATAAGGTAAAATGGGGTGGACATCTTGATTAAGTACTATTCAGATGTACTATTCAGATTGGAAAACTCAAAGATAAGGACAATTTTAGCATTGCCAGCTGAATTTCTGAGAGCCATATTTAATTGCTTCTAACTAACCATGCAGCCAGGATTATAATGTACAAATGAGCAAAATGAAAAGATATGTCCATTCATCCATCCATCTATCCATCCATTTTCTTACGGTTATCCAGGGCTGGGTCATGGGAGCAGCAGTCTAAGCAGGGAGGCCCAGACTTCCCTCTCCACACACACCTCCTCCAGGGGGATCCAGAGGCGTTCCCAGGCCAGCCGAGAGACATAGTCCCTCCAGCGTGTCCTAGGTCTTCCCCGGGGGGCGCCTCCCAGTGGGACATGCCTGGAACACATCCCGAGGGAGGCGTCCAGGAGGCATCCTAAACAGATGCCCGAGCCACCTCAACTGGCTCCTCTCGACGTGGAGGAGTAGCAGTTCTACTCCGAGCTCCTCCCGTGTGACCGAGCTCCTCACCCTATCTCTAAGGGAGCGCCCAGCCACCCTGCGGAGGAAACTCATTTTTGTCCTTTCGGTCATGACCCAAAGCTCAAAAAGCTCCTCAAAAATACTGTATGTGATACCTCAAATATCTTCTTTTATAATCTGCTTCACCATATTTTATGAATAACTTCCAATCATTATAAAGTGGTCTATTCTGAAAAGGAGTCAAAAGCCTGTTTGAGCGAGAGACTGATACACTAATCATTACTGGATATTCAGGCCCAAAGTATCAACACTTTTAATAAAATCGATCTGCTGGCGTTACAATAATGATTTAACATCACATTCCTTATTCATGAGATCATGTGAGAAAGGGCAGAGCAATCAGACACTTGAAAAATTGAGTGGCATCGTGGAGTCATGTTTTTGCTACTGTTTTATTTAAATTGGTTCTTTACTCGATTTTCATGGACCAAACAATGGCACAACACCTTGATACAGATTTGTTCTTTGGGTACAACTGACTAACACAAAAGTTAAAATTATTCCTCTATAAAATGGACTAAAGTACATACATACATACAAAGCATTTTTCTAATGTTTCTCATATCCTCTCACACAGACATGACCCACATGAACATGCATCCATACACACACGCAAACACACATTCCTCAATCTCCCAATACGCAGAAGAATACATTCGCAGGAAAAGGTCTCTCAAATGTTTCGAGTATTTCATACAGATTTTCATCAGAACACTCTTGATCACCAGCAACGGAGGCAGACAGTCATCACTACTTCAGTGGCAGCCATTTTGAGTGGACTGGGAGAAGCACTCATATTTCGGCCAAGAAACGCATTTTCTCATTGGAATAAAAACAATGTTATGAATGTAGGTCAGTGACAAGCGAGTTCTTATGATAATGCAATTACAATGCGAGTTGAAAGAAGAGTTGGATCGTTAGGTCATTTGAGGGATCAGACAACTCTTTGCGTCGTTGTGTTCCTCTATTACATACAGCGACAAAGGCTCTTTGTATATGACCTCTAGGTTAGAAAATACTAGCCATATATATGTATTAACTACCCTTGTGCCCAGCACAAAGAGATGATGTTTTTATAACCTGGTTATAACACTGTAATACATTTGTGATAACTGATAACAGGTACAAACACATACTGTAGGGGCAATTTATTTTCGGACTTTTGATTTTAATTGGTGAGTGTTTACCGGCAGCTGCGCATGTTATGTATGTACAAACACTGTTATGATAGTTATGGCTCTCTTACAGAGCTAATCTCATGTGACTCTACCACGTTCACCTCAGAGTCTACCATCCTGTCACACAATACATCTCTGCTGCTTCTATTCCATCCAGCAGAAATGGCCTTAATCCTCAACATGATCTTTTTAAATGATTGGCTATGAAACCGATTGCATGGAGATGAACAATGGGTTACATTGATACAGAAATACACTGTGCATCTCCCTCATCTCCCTTATAAGTGACAGGAAGACCGAGGGAGAGCCGGTGAAGAGAGGGGCTTCATTGTTAAAGGCAGGTATTTGGTTTTTGTGTGCTTAGTCCCATCATACAAGAAGCCTTTCATTGTGTGTCCCTTCTCTCTGGCAACAGGTCAAGAGGGTCTTAAAGGAATGAGGCTTTGGGAAGGGACTGACTGTGTCACTCCCCTTGAAACGATACATGTGCATGCGTGTACTGAAGTTTACCAAGGAGTCATGAAGGACTGACTTTTGGACCGATCTGTGTTTTCTTCTGCACAAATAACATGTTACATTTCTATACAACACAAAACAAAAGAAAATGTAACTTAGATTTCTTTTCTCTACAGTTTAAAATATACAATTCAAGTGCAATTAAAGTTCCAAATATTAGTTACATCACATACATTTATCTCTAGTTACGCCTGTTTCTTGCAGGTAGTTTTATTTCATCCATCTTGTTTTGAAGATCTGCAGTAAAGCCTTATTATTCTTTTTCACAAAAATCTGTGCTCTCTATGATTAAACATCAGTTTATGTTGATTGGTCTGAAACTCAACCCAATTTGCTTTGTCAAAAAAATATTTTAAGTGCACCAATTCTCTCAGTTCCAACTTGTATACACTAGGCCTCCTTCCCCTGCGAAGAATGTATATATATGAATATATATTTTATATATTCATACATATATTTTACAATACAGAATATCTATCTACCTATAGGATGCATCCATGTACTTGTTTGTGAATGATTGTTTTGAACACTTGTATGCACTTACATATGTTTAGAAAAATAAAAACATACATACTGTAGGTGCGTAAACACCCAAGCACACATCCTATTTGTGTCTTGAGTGCCTCTACTGTATGTACGGTAAATGCACACACATCAGACATCCATGAAGTGGGCTTCTGCAAGTTCTAACACATATAAATATCTCGAAACAACAAAAATAAAACAGGGGTGTACTGTTAGAATAAAAACAAGGATGGTAGAAACAAAAGGTGTTAAGAAAATTGTGCAAACATTAGAGTGTTTAGTATTGTGCAGGAGGGGGGCGAAGAACTAACATTTGCAAAGGAGGACTGAGGGGCGGATAGTGAAGGAGCGGGGACCGAAGTTGGGGTGGGGCGTCTGGAGAAGAGTCATTGAGGATTTACAGGGTAAAGAGGCGAGAGATGGGGGGGGGGGGATCCTGCTCTATTTGTACGGCCGCAGGAACCTGGTCACTTTGGAGCGGAGCAGCTTGATGAAGGAGCGGGGGAACATCTCTTTGGACTCCTGTGCCGTGTATCTAAAGTAGTTCTGGGGGTGGGCCAGCACATCGAACAGGGCCTTGATCAGCTTCTTATCCTTCAGGGAGGCACATGAGAAGGGGATGGGGGCAGACATCAAGACATGGTGGGTTAAGGTACAGGGAAGAGGTACAGATAGCTGGTCCCAGTCAGGGAAAGGCCACTTACTTTAAGGATCTCCTGGTGATTCTCTGAGGCGTACAGGCGCCCATCTCGCACAATGTCTTCTATCAGCTGCTGGTAGTCCTCTGTAATGCAACACAGCGTTGACACACACAAACACACACAAGGGGGACACAATGTGTCACACACTTTTACCCACAGAAACAAAGACAGAGAGAGACGGTATGTGGTATTTCTTTGGCTACATTAATGGATACATAAATATAAGTAAAATAGTGCAGTTCAAAAACACTAATACTGCCAAGCCAGTCATTTTATCGTGCTGCCATGAAATTTAACAGTCAGTTTTCAAGAAAGACTTTGGTAAACTATCCTCAGTATGTACGAGCAGTCTGACGTGTGTGAAATGTGAGAGTTTGTGAAAGAGGCGATGCTGACCATCGTATGTGACGTAGGGGACTTGGAAGCCCTTGCCGCTGTTCATCTCGTTGGACTTGAACTGAATCCACAGCTTGCGGGAGCGTGAGGTGAAGGCGATGGGCCTCTCATACGTCTGGCAGGTCTCATAGGTGGTGATGGAGGTGGGAAGAGCTGGAAGGAGGGAAGGAGGGAAGGAGTGAGAAGGTATAGGATGTAGTCAGCCTTTGGAGTTAAGTTGTAGGTAGTATGACTGCAGACTAATGTGACACTGGGAGAAGAGTCAGAGCACAATAACAATGTTGGCGTCTCATTGGTGGATACAGAGCAGCTTCTTATTGGTGGATACAGAGCAGCTTCTTATTGGTGGATACAGAGCAGCTTCTTATTGGTGGATACAGAGTAGCTTCTTATTGGTGGATGCAGAGCAGCTTCTTATTGGTGGATACAGAGCAGCTTCTTATTGGTGGATACAGAGCAGCTTCTTATTGGTGGATACAGAGCAGCTTCTTATTGGTGGATACAGAGCAGCTTCTTATTGGTGGATACAAAGTAGCTTCTTATTGGTGGATACAGAGCAGCTTCTTATTGGTGGATACAAAGTAGCTTCTTATTGGTTGATACAGAGCAGCTTCTTATTGGTGGATACAGAGTAGCTTCTTATTGGTGTATAAAGAGCAGCTTCTTATTGGTGGATACAGAGCAGCTTCTTATTGGTGGATACAGAGCAGCTTCTTATTGGTGGATGCAGAGCAGCTTCTTATTGGTGGATACAGAGCAGCTTCTTATTGGTGGATGCAGAGCAGCTTCTTATTGGTGGATGCAGAGCAGCTTCTTATTGGTGTATAAAGAACAGCTTCTTATTGGTGGATACAGAGCAGCTTCTTATTGGTGTATAAAGAGCAGCTTCTTATTGGTGGATACAGAGCAGCTTCTTATTGGTGGATACAGAGCAGCTTCTTATTGGTGGATACAGAGCAGCTTCTTACTGGTGGATACAGAGCAGCTTCTTATTGGTGGATACAGAGCAGCTTCTTATTGGTGGATACAGAGCAGCTTCTTATTGGTGGATGCAGAGCAGCTTCTTATTGGTGGATGCAGAGTAGCTTCTTATTGGTGGATGCAGAGCAGCTTCTTATTGGTGGATACAGAGCAGCTTCTTATTGGTGGATACAGAGCAGCTTCTTATTGGTGGATGCAGAGCAGCTTCTTATTGGTGGATACAGAGCAGCTTCTTATTGGTGGATACAGAGCAGCTTCTTATTGGTGGATGCAGAGCAGCTTCTTATTGGTGGATACAGAGCAGCTTCTTATTGGTGGATACAGAGCAGCTTCTTATTGGTGGATACAGAGCAGCTTCTTATTGGTGGATGCAGAGCAGCTTCTTATTGGTGGATACAGAGCAGTTTCTTATTGGTGGATACAGAGCAGCTTCTTATTGGTGGATGCAGAGCAGCTTCGGGGGAACAGAAGTTTCTCGTTATTAAACTATTGAAAGGGCATTCATCATTCGCTCCCTTTTTGTCGCCTGTAATCACCACAATCCAGAGATTTCTGAACAAGGAGTGTCTGTCAGTATTGCTGTGTTGGAGGCATGTGTGTGTGTGTGTGTATGTTTGTGGGGGAGGGGAACACACACCACTCTTCCTCATCACCAGCACATCGCCACACTCGTCCTCCATGGGGAGGAATATCTCGGGCACCACAATAAGGATGCGTCTCTTGTGGGGGGGGTTGATGGTCCAGATGCAGTCTACATTAGATGGGTAGTCCCCAGGGTAGTTGGGGGACTCGATGTATCCTGTGTAGTCTCCCAGCTCTCCCCCACACACCTGGTCTGAGACAGAGACAGATGAGGTGAGTGGGGGCTGCACACAGAATCAACCGTTAGAAATGATATACGTGATGATATATCTTCATATATAAAAATAAGATTATCGTTAGCCTCCGCAAGTCTATTTCTGAATTAATCTGTTCTGTGGATGAAAATCAACCTCTACCTTTTCTTTCACTGATCTTTTGTAGATTTCCGAAAACGTTTACAGTATGTTGCATCGATCGGACTCATCACTTTTCAAGGTAGGCACGTCGATCATTTCATCCCAGTGTGAAAGGATGCAGTTCATGCCAATGTGATGCGATACCGCTCTGATAGGACAGAAAGGGGGGGTGGGTGGGGGTCTTACTCTTGCAGTGGGACACGTTCGTGGCCCCATCAAAGTCCGTGGTGGTGTTGCCAGGGCAGGTGATGCAGTAGTTCTGTCCGAACTCAGACTGGTAGGTCCCCGCTGGGCAGCGGATGCAGCGATGGGTGCTGGAGTTGTAGTGATGACCTGGAGCACAGTGAACTGTGCGGGGGATACCAAACACCTGGTCACTCACACACACACACACTACCTCCACCACTCCACTAAGCACGCACCGTC
The DNA here is from genome assembly GCA_030340685.1 of Protosalanx chinensis. NCBI lineage: Eukaryota > Metazoa > Chordata > Actinopteri > Osmeriformes > Salangidae > Protosalanx > Protosalanx chinensis. The sequence goes on from CM059335.1 coordinate 9,925,095, forward strand.
GGCCCCTCACCTTTGGCCTCACAGTCCTTGAAAGCGATGGAGCCCTCGTACTTGGTCATGAGGCCTCCTCCGCAGGGGAAGCAGAGAACGCGGCCAGGCTCTGGCTGGAAGCTGCCTGGAGGGCACAGCTGGCACGGACGGAAACCATCAGGTGAATACTGACCTGCTGGACACTGACCTGGGAGATCAAGGATCAGATCAGATTAGATTCAACTTTATTGTCATTACACAGGTACAAGTACAGGGTAACGAAATACAGTTAGCATCCAACCAGAAGTGCAAAACAGTTATTACACAGAATATAATAAATAGGAGTATACTCAGAATATACACAGTATGAACAGTATAATCAGAATATACAGGGTATGTACAGATTAAAGTGATTTAAGACAAACGTACAGCTGTATAGTACAAGATGCTACAGAATTACAGGACAAAAGGCTGTTGACATTAGATCCAACATTCATTTACATTTATTCATTTAGGAGACACTTATTTAAAAACAATTTAAGTAGAGTGAAGTGCCTTGCCCAAGGACACAATGTAATTGTTGGCGCAGCCAGGAATTGAACCGGAAACCTTCTGATTACTAGTCTGTTACCATAACCGCTCAGAAACCTGACTCCACTGAACTTCTCATATCAGCAACAACTAGGTTTGGTAACTGTCAACTGCAGGTATTTGGTGCCATCTTGTAGCGAGAGAAATTTAAGACGCCAGTTGACGCAATTTTCATAATGCTGTTTTAAAAAAGGCCACAAGGGGGAGCCAGAACACTGTTTACCTTGTGGAGAAAATTGGGATTTTGTTCACATTTACTTATGTTGTTCAGTCATCAGTAGAACTTTAACTAATCACTAGTCATTTTGTGCGTTTGCTATTGCTATATGTGTAGATTGTGTTTATTTGTCAAGATTGATTCTCCTGGACCCCGAACACGGATTCAACCTGACAAACAGTCACAAAATCCTATCAACAACAAAGGCACATAAGAATAGACTAACTAGTATCTAGTGGCTGGTTCTATTGAATAGTGAAAGTTCTGTTGATTTGTGAATAACATAGGAGCACAGGAAATCCCAGTGACCCCCCCCCCCCCCCCCCCTCTACACCCATGCCTTGGATATGACACAGACCACAGCCAGACACACTGACCTCCACACTGGGAGACGTTCTTGGCCCCAGTGATCCCCTGGTCGTCAGTGCTGGGGCAGGGTTCACAGGACAGCTGGCCCTCCGTGTCCTGGTAGGTACCTGGAGAACACTGCACACACTGCTCCTGGTCTCCACTGTAAAACGTTCCTACACCACAGCTCACTGACACACACACACACACACACACCAATATATCAGATCACAAACATGGTACAGTAGCTCACTGAGAAACTACATTCAATACAAATCTGCTTCCATATAAGCAACAAACGCTGTTGATAAAATGCTCGTTCATGAAAGTCTTAACATCCTCAAGTAAGGCCTCATGTTAAGGACTACATTTCCCAGGATGCCTCCTTGCTCACCACATTTTCCATCTCGTAGAACCTGCCCGGTGCTGCAGCCCTCTGTTCTTTCAGGCAGCCTGCCTGGTTTCTGGGCCACCTCGTACTCAGTACCGGAGAACTGGATGTAGAACTGCTGCTTGTTGATGGACTTCCTCAGGGTCCGCATGGCGTTCTGCAGACGCTGCTTGGTTCTCTCCCGCACGCAGTCGACGTTGCACAAGTCTGGGATGGGCGGGGGGGGGTGGGGGTGGGTGGGTGGGGGGGGTTTAGATAGGACCATGAGCTCAATGGAAACTGACGTAATCTTGTGATCATGCATGCAAACTCTCCTTGTTCTCTGGTCTCTTTATGAGAGAGACAGAGAGAGACAGAGAGAGAGGGAGAGAGAGAGAGGGAGAGAGAGGGAGAGAGAGAGAGAGAGAGAGAGAGAGAGAGATCCCAGAGGTGCTTCTGTGTACCTGAGGCCTCCTCCTCCTTCATCTCCATCTCAAACTCGGCTGTGATGTGGGAAACCTCTTTGGAGGGCGACTTGCGTCCACGCCGCCGCTTCTTGGAAGAGTCGCACTTGAGGTTGACGAACGTCACGTGACAGTTGTCGGTGCAGGGAAACTGCCCCCCTGTGAGGGGGAGGGAGGGGGGGGGAGGGAGGGAGGGGGAGGGAGGGGGAGGGAGGGAGGGAGGGAGGGAGGGGTGGGGGAGGGAGGGGAGGGAGGGGAGGGAGGGGGAGGGAGGGAGGGGGAGGGAGGGAGGGAGGGAGGGGTGGGGGAGGGAGGGGAGGGAGGGAGGGGGAGGGAGGGGAGGGAGGGAGGGGGAGGGAGGGAGGGAGGGAGGGGGAGGGAGGGGGAGGGAGGGAGGGGGAGGGAGGGGAGGGAGGGGAGGGGGAGGGAGGGGGAGGGAGGGGGAGGGAGGGAGGGAGGGAGGGGGGAGGGAGGGGGAGGGAGGGAGGGAGGGAGGGAGGGAGGGGGAGGGAGGGAGAGGGAGGGGGAGGGAGGGGGAGGGAGGGGGAGGGAGGGGAGGGAGGGGAGGGGGAGGGAGGGGGAGGAGGGAGGGGGAGGGAGGGAGGGAGGGAGGGGGAGGGAGGGGGAGGGAGGGGGAGGGAGGGGGAGGGAGGGGGAGGGAGGGGGAGGGAGGGGTGATACAAATGCGGAGGGAGGGAGGGGAGGGGGGAGGGAGGGAGGGGGAGGGAGGGAGGGGGAGGGAGGGAGGGGGAGGGAGGGAGAGGGGAGGGAGGGAGGGGAGGGAGGGAGGGAGGGGGAGGGAGGGAGGGAGGGAGGGAGGGAGGGAGGGAGGGGGAGGGAGGGAGGGAGGGAGGGAGGGAGGGGGGAGGGAGGGAGGGAGGGGGAGGGAGGGAGGGAGAGGGAGGGGGAGGGAGGGGGAGGGAGGGGGAGGGAGGGGAGGGAGGGGAGGGGAGGGAGGGAGGGGGAGGGAGGGAGGGGGAGGGAGGGGGAGGGAGGGTGATACAAATGCTCAATTCCTTATGGACATTTTCTCCCTCTGAAAGCAGATCACTGACCTGTTTCCCTTGTGTGATGGTGTGGGTCCATGTGGACAGTGTGTGGACAGTGTGTGGAGGGTGTGTGGACAGTGTGTGGAGGGTGTGTGGACGACAGTGTGTGGACAGTGTGTGGAGGGTGTGTGGACAGTGTGTGGAGGGTGTGTGGACAGTGTGTGGAGGGTGTGTGGACAGTGTGTGGACAGTGTGTGGACAGGTGTGTGGACGAGTGTGTGGAGGGTGTGTGGACAGTGTGTGGAGGGTGTGTGGACAGTGTGTGGACAGGTGTGTGGACAGTGTGTGGAGGGTGTGTGGACAGTGTGTGGAGGGTGTGTGACAGTGTGTGGAGGGTGTGTGGACAGTGTGTGGACAGTGTGTGGACAGTGTGTGGAGGGTGTGTGGACAGTGTGTGGAGGGTGTGTGGACAGTGTGTGGAGGGGTGTGTGGACAGTGTGTGAGGGTTGTGTGGAGGGTGTGTGGACAGTGTGTGGACAGTGTGTGGAGGGTGTGTGGACAGTGTGTGGAGGGTGTGTGGACAGTGTGTGGAGGGTGTGTGGACAGTGTGTGGAGGGTGTGTGGACAGTGTGTGGAGGTGTGTGGACAGTGTGTGGAGGGTGTGTGGACAGTGTGTGGACAGTGTGTGGACAGTGTGTGGAGGGTGTGTGGACAGTGTGTGGAGGGTGTGTGGACAGTGTGTGGAGGGTGTGTGGACAGTGTGTGGAGGGTGTGTGGACAGTGTGTGGAGGGTGTGTGGACAGTGTGTGGAGGGTGTGTGGACAGTGTGTGGAGGGTGTGTGGACAGTGTGTGGAGGGTGTGTGGACAGTGTGTGGACAGTGTGTGGACAGTGTGTGGACAGTGTGTGGAGGGTGTGTGGACAGTGTGTGGAGGGTGTGTGGACAGTGTGTGGAAGGGTGTGTGGACAGTGTGTGGACAGTGTGTGGAGGGTGTGTGGACAGTGTGTGGAGGGTGTGTGGAGGGTGTGTGGACAGTGTGGTGGAGGGTGTGTGGGACAGTGTGTGGAGGGTGTGTGGAGGTGTGTGGAGGGTGTGTGGACAGTGTGTGGAGGGTGTGTGGACAGTGTGTGGACAGTGTGTGGAGGTGTGTGGACAGTGTGTGGAGGGTGTGTGGACAGTGTGTGGACAGTGTGTGGAGGGTGTGTGGACAGTGTGTGGAGGGTGTGTGGACAGTGTGTGGAGGGTGTGTGGACAGTGTGTGGAGGGTGTGTGGGACAGTGTGTGGACAGTGTGTGGACAGTGTGTGGAGGGTGTGTGGACAGTGTGTGGAGGGTGTGTGGACAGTGTGTGGACAGTGTGTGGACAGTGTGTGGAGGGTGTGTGGACAGTGTGTGGAGGGTGTGTGGACAGTGTGTGGAGGGTGTGTGGACAGTGTGTGGAGGGTGTGTGGACAGTGTGTGGAGGGTGTGTGGACAGTGTGTGGACGGTGTGTGGACAGTGTGTGGACAGTGTGTGGACAGTGTGTGGACAGTGTGTGGAGGGTGTGTGGACAGTGTGTGGAGGGTGTGTGGACAGTGTGTGGACGGTGTGTGGACAGTGTGTGGAGGGTGTGTGGACAGTGTGTGGAGGGTGTGTGGACAGTGTGTGGAGGGTGTGTGGACAGTGTGTGGAGGGTGTGTGGACAGTGTGTGGACAGTGTGTGGAGGGGTGTGGACAGTGTGTGGACAGTGTGTGGAGGGTGTGTGGACAGTGTGTGGACAGTGTGTGGACAGTGTGTGGAGGGTGTGTGGACAGTGTGTGGAGGGTGTGTGGAGGGTGTGTGGACAGTGTGTGGACAGTGTGTGGACAGTGTGTGGAGGGTGTGTGGACAGTGTGTGGAGGGTGTGTGGACAGTGTGTGGAGGGTGTGTGGACAGTGTGTGGAGGGTGTGTGGACAGTGTGTGGACAGTGTGTGGACAGTGTGTGGAGGGTGTGTGGACAGTGTGTGGACAGTGTGTGGAGGGTGTGTGGACAGTGTGTGGACAGTGTGTGGAGGGTGTGTGGACAGTGTGTGGAGGGTGTGTGGACAGTGTGTGGAGGGTGTGTGGACAGTGTGTGGAGGGTGTGTGGACAGTGTGTGGAGGGTGTGTGGACAGTGTGTGGAGGGTGTGTGGACAGTGTGTGGAGGGTGTGTGGACAGTGTGTGGAGGGTGTGTGGAGGGTGTGTGGACAGTGTGTGGACAGTGTGTGGAGGGTGTGTGGACAGTGTGTGGAGGGTGTGTGGACAGTGTGTGGAGGGTGTGTGGACAGTGTGTGGAGGGTGTGTACCTTGCAGACTCTGCTTGGAGGTGTCTCTGTGCTTCTCCTTGTTTCGGGGCCTCAGGTGACACTTGGCATCTTTGATCTTGAAGCGAGCCTTTTGTTTGATGGGCGGAGCCAGGATGTCTTCATCAACATACAAGAAAAAACAACTTTGACTACAACTAGTCAGACAAACACTACAGGATCTTTGTATTCTTAGCTGTCCAATAACCTTCAGTGTTTCAAAAAACTATTGGCATGATGTCTGTCTGTGCTTATGCAGGTCTCTCTGTCTACACACACACACACACACACACACAAACTCATCTGGCTGAGACTAAATCCTGTCCAACATCCACACAGTGGTGATGGAGACAAGAACCCCAAAGTAAGCAAGCAACTAAGGGGAGAGACGATAAGGATGGAGGGAACGAGGAATCCACAGCCTGGTGGACGAGGACGACGCCTCTGTTAGAATATCCTCGCTCACTGTGTTCGTGTATAAGCAATTCCCAGCATGCAATGTGCCGATACCTGCGCAGGTGAGTAGAGCGGTGGTGACATTCCTCTTCTGCGGCGCCTTCCCAGGTTGCACCGGGACACCGCAGCTCAGCGTGTAGCTGTTCTCCGAGTCTAGCAGTCACACAGGCACACACTCGCATTTTAGAACCAAGAGAGTGAGAAGGTTAGAAATGACAAGAAAATAGCTAGACACATAAAACGGTTTCCTTCTCAAAGGAGTTTCAAAGGAAGGACAGACATGTTGAAAATGTGTCTGTGTGTGTGTGTGTGTGTGTGTGTGTTGAACTGGCAGACGAAGGTGTGTGTGTTTCTTGTGGCAGCGGTACAGAGTACAGACCATTAACACGTTGATTCTTTTTCCTATGGCCTCAAGTTCTCTATTTAAGTGCTACAGATTCCTAGCTGAAAGTTGATGGCAGGAAATCTGCCATTTGCCAAAACACACTCACACACACTCACACACACTCACACACACACACTCACACCTGCACACACACACATCTGTAAACACACTTCCAGATGTAGGGACAGAAAAAGTTGATTGATAGATCTACGGTTACCCGTACAGAGGCACACACACACACACACACACACACACACAAAGACACCCGAGTACACAAGCAACACAGCAAGTCAGGAATAAGGGATGAAGATTTATAAACTCCTAACATGTAGAGTATTTAATTGGAAGCAATACTGCGTGCGACGACAGGAACTTCAACTCCCCATCTCCATATTTCTCTCTACCTCATATTATACTGCAGTAAGAAAGAAAGAAACAAATAGTTTGGTTTTTACTGGAGGCCTTTCCATCATCCTCACACTGCATCAGCCAAGCCAAACAGCACCCAGCAGCAAGCACCCAAGCCGGGGATTGGAAATATGGCAGGATTAGGGAATGTTCTAGTTCAGCGGTCGGCAACCCTGGTCCTAGGGAGCCGCTGTCCTGATGATTTTAGCTGTTTCCCTGCTCCAGCACACCTGATTATAATGAAGGGTCGTTATCAAGCTCTGTGGAGGCTTCATAATTACCCTCCATTAGAATCAGGTGTGCTGAAGCAGGGAAACATCTGAAATATTCAGGATAGTGGCTCCCTAGGACCAGGGTTGCCGACCGCTGTTCTCGTTGATCTGACTGGGAGCCAGCATTAAGCACTAAGCACTATCGCAGTGGGACGCCCTTGTATTGACAGCCAACAGGTTTATGAAGCGGTCTCATTGGGTTAAACATTGACTCGTTGCTCCGAGAGGTCGTTTTCGGTTGACGAGTTTAAATAGACTGAAACCCACCCCCCCCCCCCCCCCCCCCCCCCCTCTTTTCTCTGGCATTCAATGCCAGCTAGACAAGACGGCATTTAATTAGGGTGTGCTTGACTTTGGCAATAGTAATCTCACATTTGCATTTTTATTATTTATTCATTATTATTTATTCATTTCCCACCCTTGTGGTCCCACTGTGGTCCCACTGTGGTCATCCCTTTATAACCACAGTGTACTCATTTTCTGATGGCTACTTACAGCAGGTTAATGCCCCAGGTCACAAAGCTTGAATCATCTCAGACTGGTTTCTTGAACGTGAAAATGAGTTCACTGTACTCAAATGGCCTTCACAGTCTCCAGATATCAATCCAATAGAGCACTTTTGGGATGTGGTGGAATGGGAGATTCGTTTCATGGATGTGCACCTGACAAACCTGCACAATATGGACCAAACTCTCAGAGGAATGTTTCCAGCACCTTGTTTGAATCTATGCCATTTAGGATTAAGGCAGTTCTGAAGGCAGAAGGGGGTCAAATCCTGTACTAGCAAGGTGTACTTAATTAAGTGGCTGGTGTGTATAATGACACTATTTAACATCAAGACTAGCCAACTAGCCATTTCACTGTCTCAAAATCAAAGTTCACATTTTCTATGGAAAAATATATTCGGTATCTTCTTGGGTGCAGACTAAACAGATGTACTGGTTTACTTCAGTAGTCTAGGCAGCGCTAACAAAATGGGATCGACATTCGTCTCACATTGGGAAAACACTAATTTGCAGCGTCACGTTAGGGACCGTCTGAAAACTACGGATACCATTTGGAAAAAGGATGACTCTTAATATTTCCTTGATCATACAATCTCAAACATACACCTGCTATTTCTAATAATGTCTGGTATACATCCCCACCATTTATCAATACCAATTAACCAATAGTAACAGGAATAAATAGTGGTTGTATGATTACAAGTTTTATAAAAAATACAAACTCATGTTTACTCTACAGGAATTACAATTATAGTCACCAGATAATGGGACTAGCTACAACAACAACTTATATATTTGTTCTTCTTCTTTGCTGTTGAAAACCAATGTAATGACAATGACTGGTGTGAAGTCAGTAAACAGCAGGACTATCTGGACAGCTGGGCAGCTGCAAGCACATCCTCATTATTTCCTCAGACATTGTATACTCTCTAGATTTACCTTTACATGTAGTAATCTAGCAGACGCTCTCATCCAGAGATCTTAACAGCAAGTACAGGGACATTCCCAGGGACATTCCCACCAGGTAGGGTGAAGTGCCCGAGGACACAATGTTATGTTGGCACGGCCAGGATTCAAACCTGCAACCTTCTGATTACTAGCCCGATTCCCTAACCGCTCAGCCACCTGACTCCCAATTTAATTTAATTTTAATCTTATTTGATTTTACCTCATGCTCCAGTGTGTATTGTGTTTTCTGTTTCTTGTGTATTGTATTTTTATTCATGTTATTTGTGTATTATTGTATGTGAAGCACATTGGTCAGCTGTAAATGTGCTATAATAAATTAACTTCAAATGAATTGATTAGAAAGACACGTAGTTTGAGCTGTGTTCACTGTAAGTAGTGTGCAGCAGAGGAAGTGAGGATGGTCTTCCACCACTAGAGGGCAGCACATTCCCTTTAATAAAAGCTGTGTGACTTCAGCGAACGCTGTGTGCTATGAGAAGAGGGTTTACCTGACAGAACCAAACCACAGAAGAAATCACAGGTAGTTGTAGTCCATGCACTCTTAGAAATGCAACTAGACAGTGTCTAGTTATACTATATATATAGTAGAGCTCATAACATTGCATTATTTGCGCTAACTGTACATACATGCAACTCTGTAAATTATGTTAAATACTGTAGCATCTTGTACTATACAGCTGTACATTTGTCTTAAATCACTTTATTCTTTACATACCCTGTATATTCTGATTATACTGTTCATACTGTGTATATTCTGAGTATACTTATATTTATTATATTCTGTTGTAATAACTGTTTTGCACTTCTGGTTGGATGCTAACTGTATTTCGTTACCCTGTACTTGTACCTGTGTAAGGTCATTAAAGTTGAATCTAATCTAATCTAACGGCTGCTGGAGGGATATTTGTGTGTTGGGTCTCTGGAAGGTCTGAGAGATCAGATCTAGGTCATGGCTGAAGCCGGCGAGGGGTTTTGCGTGTGCGTGCTGCTGCGACTGCGTGCGTACCTGTGAGGAAGAGGGCGTTGGAGGGGCAGGATAGAGAGCACACCTCCACCCCCGCACTCTTGGCACAGCTGAGCTGGGCACGGGGAACCGGCTTCCCATTGGGCAAACACTTCACCGCCTCTGAGGAGGACAGAGAGTCACATCGCCATGACAGCCACGGCTCCGCTGCACGCTCACACCAACACGCATGGTCACACATGGTCACACAGGCTCAAACAGGGCAGTTCTTACCGACGCAGTCCTTCTTGTTCCAGTGGAGCTTCTGTCCAGGTGGGCAGACACACTCAAAGCCCCCCAGTGTGTTCACACAGCTGTGCTCACAGCTCCCGTTGTTGATACTGCACTCGTCTATGTCTGAGACACACACACACACACAAAAAGAGTCAGACACACACAAACATGTACACAGTGGTGGGCCATCAGGGTCAGCAAGGCCTTCTCTGCTGGGCTAAACATCATCAGAATATCATGTCATAATACGTAATATAATACTAAGGAATCATTTTATTTGAATGTATTTTTCCACAAATATATCTATGACATTATTCCTCCTTGTTCTACTCTTCATTTCATAGCTTTCTTTTTGGTTTCACGCTTGCTTCCAGCCTCAGGTGGAGATTTTGAGGGCTGGCCTTCATGTTAGAGCTTTTATCCAATCATATTCAGCCGTCATGTGTTGCCAGGGTCTAAAATCTGCCCTCAGGCCTTCAGAATCAACAATGCACCTGTAGCTTCAAGTGGATGGAAATGAACCTCTGGTGTTAACCAATCAGCTTTTGAGTTGCCTATTGTAGGCCTGCTGGCCCACGTCTCTGATTGGATGAGCAGCAGGGCTATGCAGAGCTCGCAAACCAAACATGATAAACGAGCTCATTTGTGTATCATAAACTGCTTCTTCAACCTACAATGGCGGAAGGATGAGAAGATATTGATTTGGTCGAAGATATAGTTAAAATGCCATTCTCAAGATGAACTTTTCAAGGAAAACTAGACATCGTAAAGACAGGTTGGCCAGTCAAACTGCGTTAAACGTGCAGTGGTGTTTCTGTCTAAATGTGTAGTGTCTGGAGCAGGGGTCTCCAATCCTGGTCCTCAGGGGCCGCTGTCCTGACGGTTCTAGATGTTTCCCTGCTCCAGCACACCTCCACAGAGCTTGATAACGACCCTTCATTAGAATCAGGTGTGCTGGAGCAGGGAAACATCTAGAACCTTCAGGACAGCGGCCCTCGAGGGCCAGGATTGGAGACCCCTGGTCCAGAGTCATGGCATCATAATGATGGTATTAAGAGCTGGATTCATTTGGGTGGGACTGTAGGACCTCACTGATGGGGGGGAAATGCACGACACTGTGTGTGTGTGTGTGTGTGTGCGCAGGCGTACGTATCAACTATCTAAACATTTGGGCAAAATTATAGGGCACAAAACCCTCATGTCTAAATCAATGCCTTGCATCATGTTGTGTGTGAAAGGGACAACACAACACAGCGAGTGAGTGGTTGTGATTGGGATTGTGTAGCGGACACTTACCTCCACAGTGTGTAAGTCCATAAAGAGTGTATCCTTTCTGACACACACACTCAAAACTGCCAGGGTAGTTGATGCAGGTGTGGTCACAGGTCCTTTCAAAAGAGCATTCATCAATATCTGTACAAGAAACACACACAGACACAGACAAACACATACTTAAACACTGCTTTAATATCCCTCCTCCACACACATGAACCACTTAAGCCAAACAGGCCACAGAACTCTAACCCATGGAGACAGAAAGCTGAGGTGGGGAAATGAAGGCTTCTGACTGTTTGGAATAAGCACACTGCACAATCATCCTGAACTGGTGGGTTTGAGTCTAAACATTGTCCGGATACATCGTGTGTATGTATTTAGGGGGATTTCACCCACCCGTTCCCCAAAAAAATCACACAAACACACACACCACTTCACACACCACTTGTGAAGCTGATGCAATTATGGTAAAAGTCACTTTGGGACTTTAGAGGGGAAAAAGCAATAGTGTATCTTTGGGAAAGCTAAGATCAGATACAATCCACAGCTCCACTCGTAAATGAAGTCCCCAAATGTTGGAATGGAGGCTTTGGAAACCCCCTTGACCCTGAAGTGTGGCGCGGAGGGAGTTAGACTGTGTGTCTGCATCACTGCCAACTAGCTGATGAAGAGGAGGCATGGGCTGGCTTAGCGTTCTTCATCCTCACCTGCACTGTATCAAGGCCAAGGAAGCTTAACACTGAATCAGAACACCCTGTGTTATGACAACATGGTTCTCCTGTCTTCCCTCACACTGTGGTGTCTAAATGTCTCGGTCTATCGTGTGAGAGAGGAAAGCTGGATCGAACGAGACCATAAAACATTCAGAACGGAAGCATGAACCATCAAAGCATGCCGACTGACACAAGCAAATACTGTATATAGAAAATGCCCCAGCGCACACTCCAGACCCTTCTCCCTCTCTCTATGTTCCTTCCCCCTCCTCTATCGCTCTACCTATTAGTTATGGGTTCTAATCCCTCTAATAGACAGTTTTCAGTTCCATTTTCTCTCCACAAAACAACGGATCACATTCATTTCCTGTCTCAGACAGGTCGATTATTTATTAGACGATCTCCAATAAAACCAAGAAAAAAGCCCCGAATACAGACTGACCTTGGCAGGTGCGCTCGTCAGTGAGCAGCTTGTGACCTTTCTTGCAGCTGCATTCGAATGACCCCACTGTGTTCCGGCAGAAGTGGTCACAGCCTCCATTGTTCTCCTGGCATTCATCTATGTCTGGATGGAGGGAGAGGGAGGTGAGGGAGGAGAGAGGGAGAGGGAGGAGAGAGGGAGAGGGTGGTGAGGGAGGAGAGAGGGAGAGGGAGGAGAAAGGGAGAGGGTGGTGAGGGAGGAGAGAGGGAGAGGGTGGTGAGGGAGGAGAGAGGGAGGTGAGGGAGGAGAGAGGGAGAGGGAGGAGAGAGGGAGAGGGTGGTGAGGGAGGAGAGAGGAGAAAGAGGTGAGGGAGGAGAAAGGAAGAGGGAGGAGAGGGAGGAGAGGGAAGAGAGAGGGAGAGGGTGGTGAGGGAGGAGAGAGGGAGAGGGTAGTGAGGGAAGAGAGAGGGAGGTGAGGGAGGAGAGAGGGAGAGGGTAGTGAGGGAGGAGAGAGGGAGAGAGAGGAGACAGTGTGAGGGGAGGAAGAAGATGAAGGGCAGAATACAGCATTAGAGTTACATATACTTTTTGAGATGATTTGATTTGACAGACAGAGAGAGACAGAAAGAGAAAGGGAGAGACAAAGACAGAGAGAGAGGGCGAGAGAGAAAGTGAGGGAGAAACAGAGAGAGACAGAGAGAGACAGAGACACAGAGAGTGAGTGAGAGAGAAAGCCAAGGAGAGACAGAGAGACAGAGACAGAGACACAGCGAGAGAGAGAGAGAGAGAGAAAGAGAGAGAGAGAAAGGGATAAATAATTGAGAAAGAAAGAATATGTCTGGCCCCAAGAGATCCAGGGCAGATTATATCTGAGTTTTGACTCCAGGTGTCCACAGAGAAGCCCATCAGCAATACTGTGTGCAAGAGTCCCCCCAGGAGTCCCCCCAGGAGTCCCACCCAGGAGTCCCACCCAGGAGTCCCCCCAGGAGTCCCCCCAGGAGTCCCCCCAGGAGTCCCCCCAGGAGTCCCCCCAGGAGTCCCCCCAGGGCAGCTGTAGGCAGCAGGGCCAAACCTTGCCTTCATGCTACCTGCTACCACTGTCCATCACTGTCCATCAGCCCTAGTGCCCTCAGCTGAACCCACAACACTGCAGCACAGAGGAGCAGGACTGGGAGAACTGGCAACCGGAGGGAAGGTGGGAGGGAAGGAGGAAGAGGACAACAGAATGGCAGATTACACAGACTAAAGCCTTTTTGATTGGTGAAAGAAAGAGCAGAAGAGATGGGGGAGAGATGGAGGAGAGATGGAGGAGAGATGGAGGAGAGATGGAGGAGAGATGGAGGAGAGATGGAGAGACAGAAGGGAGGAGGTGGAGGAGAGACAGAAGGGAGGAGGTGGAGGAGAGATGGAGAGATAGAAGGGAGGAGGTGGAGGAGAGATGGAGAGACAGAAGGGAGGAGGTGGAGGAGAGATGGAGAGAAAGAAGAGAGGAGGTGGAGGAGAGATGGAGAGATAGAAGGGAGGAGGTGGAGGAGAGATAGAGAGACAGAAGGGAGGAGGTGGAGGAGAGATGGAGAGATAGAAGGGAGGAGGTGGAGGAGAGATGGAGAGACAGAAGGGAGGAGGTGGAGGAGAGATAGAAGGGAGGAGGTGGAGGAGAGATGGAGAGACAGAAGGGAGGAGGTGGAGGAGAGACAGAAGGGAGGAGGTGGAGGAAAGATGGAGAGACAGAAGGGAGGAGGTGGAGGAGAGATGGAGAGATAGAAGGGAGGAGGTGGAGGAGAGATGGAGAGACAGAAGGGAGGAGGTGGAGGAGAGATGGAGAGATAGAAGGGAGGAGGTGGAGGAGAGATGGAGAGACAGAAGGGAGGAGGTGGAGGAGAGATGGAGAGATAGAAGGGAGGAGGTGGAGGAGAGATGGAGAGATAGAAGGGAGGAGGTGGAGGAGAGATGGAGAGATAGAAGGGAGGAGGTGGAGGAGAGATGGAGAGACAGAAGGGAGGAGGTGGAGGAGAGATGGAGAGAAAGAAGAGAGGAGGTGGAGGAGAGATGGAGAGATAGAAGGGAGGAGGTGGAGGAGATATGGAGAGATAGAAGGGAGGAGGTGGAGGAGAGATGGAGAGACAGAAGGGAGGAGGTGGAGGAGAGATGGAGAGAAAGAAGAGAGGAGGTGGAGGAGATATGGAGAGATAGAAGGGAGGAGGTGGAGGAGAGATAGAAGGGAGGAGGTGGAGGAGAGATGGAGAGACAGAAGGGAGGAGGTGGAGGAGAGATGGAGAGACAGAAGGGAGGAGGTGGAGGAGAGATGGAGAGATAGAAGGGAGGAGGTGGAGGAGAGATGGAGAGAAAGAAGGGAGGAGGTGGAGGAGAGATGGAGAGATAGAAGGGAGGACACTCAGAGACTTAACAGCTTTGCTTCTAACCTCGGCTAAAGTGAGTCACAGTAAGCGAGCGAGCCAAGTGAGATTAGTGGAGAGCAGAGAAGGGAGATGACATGACATTAAACAGGAGAAGCAAGAGACATCTCAGCAGGGCTGTTTTTCCAGTGTCAAATGTTGTGTCTCTGCCATCACCTCTCTCTCTCTCGCTCTCTCTCTCTCTCTCTCGCTCTCTCACTGCCACCCAGTCTCTCGCACCCTCTCTCTCTCTCTCCCCTGCATCAATACTGAGAGGTATTATTTAGTGAAAACAAAGCAGTAGCTTGGCCCGCTTCTCGTTCCAGTTCTACTGGGAGAGGCACAGTAGTAAATATGTCCTCCTTCTGGTTCTGCTGCCTTGTCATTGGCTCTCGGGGGGGGGTTGGTCTGCATCTGGATGGGTTAAAAGGGATTTCCTCCTATCAGAGCATAGTGGAGAATGGGACTGTAAGGGGATGAACAAGGACAGGTGAGGGTTTGGAACTCCTGGAACTTATGACATCATTTCAGCTTTAACTCTCTCTGTCACATAGGTTCTCTAGTTTTTTGGCTCCAATTTGCCCTCCCTTTCTGCTTCTGTCTAACTTTTCCTTCCCCACTTTCTCTGCAGTCGCTGAATGACTCTGTTCTCCCCTTAAGGAATGTTGGATCTGCCACTTCTGTATTTTCACTTCAGGCTTCAGCATTGATATATCTTATCTTCCAGACAGGATGGATGTCCTGGACACTACCACCAGGTGCACAGGCAGCTATGTCTGCACACACACACACACACACTCTCTCACACATACAAAGACACACACACGTAAGTCCCCTCAGTTTCCAAGACGTGACATGCCTCCCAGCAGGCAGAAATAACTTATAGAGGTAGAGGAGAGAAAGAAGGAGAGGAAGAGGGTGAGAAGGAAAGAGAAAAGGGGGAGGAGGAGAGATGGAGATGAAGAGAGAAGGACAGGACCAGGTTTGATGGCCACTGGGGATGTCTGTGCCTAATAACCCTCTATTTAATTACTGTTAATAGCCCTTCAACTTTAAGCTTTGAGCTTAAATGAACACTGAAACATGTCCAGACATCTTTAAATGATGAGAGACATTCAGTTTGTCTTCAAATGATAAAGTGAGACAGGACTAAGAGAGGGAAGTGTTGAGTGTTATTAAGGAATCGTTTTTTAGCCTGACGAGAAACAAAAAAACTAAGAACTGAAGAGTCAGATAAAGAGGGATGTAGGGGGGATGTAGGGGGGATGGAGGAGGGATGGAGGAGGGATGGAGGGGGGATGGAGGATGGATGGAGGAGGGATGTAGGGGGGATGGAGGAGGGACGTAGGATGGATGGAGGGGGGATGGAGGAGGGATGTAGGATGGATGTAGGAGGGATGGAGGAGGGACGTAGGATGGATGTAGGGGGGATGGAGGAGGGACGTAGGATGGATGGAGGGGGGATGGAGGAGGGATGTAGGATGGATGTAGGGGGGATGGAGGAGGGACGTAGGATGGATGGAGGGGGGGTGGAGGAGGGATGTAGGATGGATGTAGGGGGGATGGAGGAGGGACGTAGGATGGATGTAGGGGGGATGGAGGAGGGACGTAGGATGGATGTAGGGGGGATGGAGGGGGGATGTAGGAGGGATGTAGGGGGGATGTAGGAGGGATGGAGGGGGGATGGAGGGGGGATGGAGGGGGGATGGAGGAGGGATGGAGGAGGGATGTAGGATGGATGTAGGGGGGATGGAGGAGGGACGTAGGATGGATGTAGGGGGGATGGAGGAGGGACGTAGGATGGATGTAGGGGGGATGGAGGGGGGATGTAGGAGGGATGTAGGGGGGATGTAGGAGGGATGGAGGGGGGATGGAGGGGGGATGGAGGGGGGATGGAGGGGGGATGGAGGAGGGATGTAGGATGGATGTAGGGGGGATGGAGGAGGGACGTAGGATGGATGTAGGGGGGATGGAGGGGGGATGTAGGAGGGATGTAGGGGGGATGTAGGAGGGATGGAGGGGGGATGGAGGGGGGATGGAGGGGGGATGGAGGAGGGATGGAGGAGGGATGTAGGATGGATGTAGGGGGGATGGAGGAGGGACGTAGGATGGATGTAGGGGGGATGGAGGAGGGACGTAGGATGGATGTAGGGGGGATGGAGGGGGGATGTAGGAGGGATGTAGGGGGGATGTAGGAGGGATGGAGGGGGGATGGAGGGGGGATGGAGGGGGGATGGAGGGGGGATGGAGGAGGGATGTAGGATGGATGTAGGGGGGATGGAGGAGGGACGTAGGATGGATGTAGGGGGGATGGAGGAGGGACGTAGGATGGATGTAGGGGGGATGGAGGGGGGATGTAGGAGGGATGTAGGGGGGATGTAGGGGGGATGGAGGAGGGATGGAGGGGGGATGGAGGAGGGATGTAGGATGGATGTAGGGGGGATGGAGGAGGGACGTAGGATGGATGTAGGGGGGATGGAGGATGGATGGAGGATGGATGTAGGGGGGATGGAGGATGGATGGAGGATGGATGGAGGAGGGATGGAGGAGGGATGGAGGATGGATGTAGGGGGGATGGAGGATGGATGGAGGAGGGATGGAGGAGGGATGTAGGGGGGATGTAGGGGGGATGGAGGGGGGATGGAGGAGGGATGTAGGGGGGATGTAGGGGGGATGGAGGAGGGATGGAGGATGGATGGAGGATGGATGGAGGATGGATGGAGGAGGGATGGAGGGGGGATGGAGGATGGATGGAGGATGGATGGAGGATGGATGGAGGAGGGATGGAGGATGGATGGAGGATGGATGGAGGATGGATGGAGGAGGGATGGAGGGGGGATGGAGGATGGATGGAGGAGGGATGGAGGGGGGATGGAGGATGGATGGAGGAGGGATGGAGGAGGGATGGAGGATGGATGGAGGAGGGATGGAGGGGGGATGGAGGATGGATGGAGGATGGATGGAGGATGGATGGAGGAGGGATGGAGGGGGGATGGAGGAGGGATGGAGGGGGGATGGAGGATGGATGGAGGAGGGATGTAGGGGGGATGTAGGGGGGATGGAGGATGGATGGAGGATGGATGGAGGAGGGATGGAGGGGGGATGGAGGAGGGATGTAGGGGGGATGGAGGAGGGATGGAGGAGGAATGGAGGATGGATGGAGGAGGGATGGAGGATGGATGGAGGATGGATGGAGGAGGGATGGAGGGGGGATGGAGGAGGGATGGAGGGGGGATGGAGGAGGGATGTAGGGGGGATGGAGGATGGATGGAGGAGGGATGGAGGATGGATGGAGGAGGGATGGAGGGGGGATGGAGGATGGATGGAGGAGGGATGTAGGGGGGATGTAGGGGGGATGGAGGATGGATGGAGGATGGATGGAGGAGGGATGGAGGGGGGATGGAGGAGGGATGTAGGGGGGATGGAGGAGGGATGGAGGAGGGATGGAGGATGGATGGAGGAGGGATGGAGGATGGATGGAGGAGGGATGGAGGAGGGATGGAGGAGGGATGTAGGAGGGATGGAGGATGGATGGAGGAGGGATGTAGGGGGGATGGAGGGGGGATGGAGGAGGGATGGAGGATGGATGGAGGGGGGATGGAGGAGGGATGTAGGGGGGATGGAGGATGGATGGAGGAGGGATGTAGGGGGGATGGAGGGGGGATGGAGGATGGATGGAGGGGGGATGGAGGAGGGATGGAGGATGGATGGAGGAGGGATGGAGGATGGATGAAGGGGTTGAAGAGATGCAGCTGATAAGATATTTTTTTTTTGCGAGAATGATACATTACGGTCTTTTTTTAAATTAGCGGTTAGAATTATTTAGATACTGTTTTCAATTATTATAATTATTTATATCTATCACTCTGTTTTCTACATTTTAATATATCTACATTTTATATTTAAAACTATAAACTATATGCACATTCCTGCTGTAGCAAAGTCCTTGTTTGTGCAAAGTAACTCTTCCAAAAAATAGTTTTGGATAAAAGCGTTGACTAAAAAAGCTGATTTTGATTCTGATACTAATACTCTCTTTCTTGCCCTGTCTGTCTGTCTGTCTGTTTGTCTGTTACACACACAAACCAACACACACAGCCCCTGACAGACATGTATTACAGTAATATCTTACTTTCACTGCAATCAATTACCCCAATCCTAAGGCTGAATTTCCTCTGATATTGCCTGACCATAGCAGGGTATTACTGCCGCCTGTCTGCTTGTCTGCTTGCCTGTCTTCCTGCCCACCGGTTTTACCTGACTTACTATCAGCCCAACTGTCTATCTTTAATTGTGTTTATTTAGTGTGTTTTTATTTATCTCTATTCTTGTATGTTGATATTGGTGTTCGTTGTTGATGTGTTCTTTTGCCTCATTTTGTACGGTGTCCTTGAGTGTCTAGAAAGGCTCCATCCAAATAAAATGTATTATTATTATTATTATAAGAGAGGAGGCGAAAAATTGAGAAAATGAAGCTCCTATTGTAACACAAACGCAGTTCACTGGGGATAGGAATCCCTCTGTTCAAGGAATTTGGAAGCCTTCCTCTGCCCTCTTCCTCTGCCCGTGTAAAGCTCACCTCAGGGATGAATGGACCGCTCTCTCACATGAGAAGACAGAGAGAGAAAAATCTAACTGTTGGGGGGGAAAAAAGGTGTGTAATTTTACCAAATATTTACAGTAAAAAAAAAAAAAAAAAGCAATTAAGTGGAATGCAGTGACTGAAACACGAACTTTTCCAAATAACCGTGTGGGTGCAGGGGGGAGGAGGAGGTGTAGTTCACCGTGTTTCGCTAAGGCCCCCCTGGGTTTACTGGCTAATGTGTCCAGACGTCCAGTCCAAGCCCAGCGTGTATTT
>CM059335.1:9949242-9964674 GCA_030340685.1 Protosalanx chinensis
CACTAACGATCAACATCCCACACCCCCGTCCAGAAATCCCACTGCACTCTGCACAAGCCACTTTAGAACATGACACCTGTAAAACTTACCACTGTGATATTGCACTACTGTGTACATACACCCCCCCCTCCTCCTGTACTATATATATATACATTCTCCCCTATACCCATACTCGCTATAGTTATATATGCCCCCCATCTGTACAGATAGTGCACTGCTGCAGTGATTTCCGTGTTTGTGTATCTTGCATGGCGATTAAAAGTGATTCTGATTCAAACTGGATATAGTAGCTGCTCAATGCATGTGCGAGCCTTACCTTTCTACCATGACAATGTATACTGCCTACTTCAAAATGTCTGCAACGTGAGGTTGACCTTGGTGGTCACATTCATCCCTCTCTCCATCTTCAGAGGGGTTCCAAACAAATCGAAACCTCCGCAGATGAACTAGAAGATGATTGACAAGATCCAAATGAGTGACTCTCCAGTCTATTCAATCTGATTCTGTTCTCCATTGGCATGCAAGGCAAATATATCTACCTTGACCTCAGTAACAATACAAAGGGGCAAAGGTGGACACTTCCAATTCCGTCCAATTGAGATGTTCTTCCTGAGGTTTGTCTGTGCGACCGACCCAGCTTTCAAATGGCAAAGAAGCTGGGGTCAAATAGGTTCAGTACCATGTGAGTTTGTTTAGAGCAAAGCCAAGAGGCAGATCCCATCTGTTGACAGGGGTGGCAGCACAGTAACAGCCTCGGACGTCACCGATCAGAACGCTGGAAGTGGAAAGGTAGAGCAACAACAACAGCTGCCACAGACCGCTCCTTCCCCAGGCCAGAGGAAATGAGGCAGGTCATGGTGTTTGTCTTGGCTCCCAATCATTCAAGAAACTCTCATTCCGGTCTCTGATAACAGACCACCTTCACTCTCTATCACCGAGTCCCAGCCTCAGCCCCTGACCAGATGACCAGTGCCCCCCTCAGCACCCCTACATGGTGGGGGCAGCAGCACTGAGTGTGACCCCCTACAACAGCTCTGTATACATGACAACCCAAACAGTTCCCCCTGCAGGGCTGTCCTCTAACCCAGTGGTTCTTAACCTGGGGTGCGCGCACCCCCTGGGGGGCCGTTGGAGATCGCAGGGGGTGCGCAGAATTTTGTCTGCTGTGAGGTTTTGCGACTCGTTACCAAAATTATATTTCTTAAGTTACATTACAGAATCCTAACAACACATCCAAATGGTGTGCGCAAAATTAAAACATTAAAAAATTCATTGCAAACAAGTTAAGTCTCCATCATGCAATTTCATGAACGTATTTTTCGAGGAAGAGCTAGTTGTAGGCATGCGTGTATTGTTACCATGACGATGAGCCGTTCACAGTGCAGCCATGGGCGTCGTTAGCCCTGTAGGGCTGAAGCCCCCCTAAAATGTTCTTCAGCCCCCCTAAATGTTCTTCAGCCCCCCTAAATAATTATCGGGATTATTATTATCGGGCCGCCGAAGAAATACTATCATTAATAACAATATTTTGTTTCGAAAAATTACCGGATGCTCTCGGTTAAATGTCGGTAACTTGAGCGTCAAACATGTAACCCACAAGTTCGAAAAACGAGTACAAAACGGACGTATTTGGGAATCGCTGGCTAGCTCACTCGCGCACCCCCCCCCCCCCGCACCCCCCCCCCCCCCCCCCCCCCCCCCGGCGGGGAGGGGTGGGGGTGCGCGGCTTGTCTTGGTCATAGCTAAGGGGGGCCTTCGGGGGGAAAAGGTTAAGAACCACTGCTCTAACCCAGTGGTTCTCAACCCTGGTCCTCAGGGCCCACAGTCCTGCATGTTTTCGATGTTTCCCTGCTCCAACACACCTGATTCTAATGAATGAGTCACTATGAAGCTCAGCAAAAGCCTGATAAGAAACCGACAGAAACATACTGACAGAAACACACCGACAGAAACACACCGACAGAAACACACCGACAGAAACACACCGACAGAAACACACCGACAGAAACACACCGACAGAAACACACCGAAAGAAACACACCGACAGAAACACACCGACAGAAACACACAGACAGAAACACACCGACAGAAAACACACCGACAGAAACACACCGACAGAAACACACCGACAGAAACACACCGACAGAAACACACCGACAGAAACACACCGACAGAAACACACCGACAGAAACACACCGACAGAAAACACACCGACAGAAACACACCGACAGAAACACACCGAAAGAAAACACACCGACAGAAACACACCGACAGAAACACACCGACAGAAACACACCGACAGAAACACACCGACAGAAACACACCGACAGAAACACACCGACAGAAAACACACCGACAGAAACACACCGACAGAAACACACCGACAGAAACACACCGACAGAAACACACCGACAGAAACACACCGACAGAAACACACCGACAGAAACACACCGACAGAAAACACACCGACAGAAACACACCGACAGAAACACACCGAAAGAAAACACACCGACAGAAACACACCGACAGAAACACACCGACAGAAACACACCGACAGAAACACACCGACAGAAACACACCGACAGAAAACACACCGACAGAAACACACCGACAGAAACACACCGACAGAAACACACCGACAGAAACACACCGACAGAAACACACCGACAGAAACACACCGACAGAAAACACACCGACAGAAACACACCGACAGAAACACACCGAAAGAAAACACACCGACAGAAACACACCGACAGAAACACACCGACAGAAACACACCGACAGAAACACACCGACAGAAACACACCGAAAGAAAACACACCGACAGAAACACACCGAAAGAAACACACCGACAGAAACACACCGACAGAAACACACAGACAGAAACACACCGACAGAAAACACACCGACAGAAACACACCGACAGAAACACACCGACAGAAACACACCGACAGAAACACACCGACAGAAACACACCGACAGAAAACACACCGACAGAAACACACCGACAGAAACACACCGACAGAAACACACCGACAGAAACACACCGACAGAAAACACACCGACAGAAACACACCGACAGAAACACACCGACAGAAACACACCGACAGAAACACACCGACAGAAAACACACCGACAGAAACACACCGACAGAAACACACCGACAGAAACACACCGACAGAAACACACCGACAGAAACACACCGACAGAAACACACCGACAGAAACACACCGACAGAAACACACCGACAGAAACACACCGACAGAAACACACCGACAGAAACACACCGACAGAAACACACCGACAGAAAACACACCGACAGAAACACACCGACAGAAACACACCGACAGAAACACACCGACAGAAACACACCGACAGAAACACACCGACAGAAACACACCGACAGAAACACACCGACAGAAACACACCGACAGAAAACACACCGACAGAAACACACCGACAGAAACACACCGACAGAAACACACTGACAGAAACACACCGACAGAAACACACCGACAGAAAACACACCGAAAGAAAACACACCGACAGAAACACACCGACAGAAACACACCGACAGAAACACACCGACAGAAACACACCGACAGAAACACACCGACAGAAAACACACCGACAGAAACACACCGACAGAAACACACCGACAGAAACACACCGACAGAAACACACCGACAGAAAACACACCGACAGAAACACACCGACAGAAACACACCGACAGAAACACACCGACAGAAACACACCGACAGAAAACACACCGACAGAAACACACCGACAGAAACACACCGACAGAAACACACCGACAGAAACACACCGACAGAAACACACCGACAGAAACACACCGACAGAAACACACCGACAGAAACACACCGACAGAAACACACCGACAGAAACACACCGACAGAAACACACCGACAGAAACACACCGACAGAAACACACCGACAGAAACACACCGACAGAAAACACACCGACAGAAACACACCGACAGAAACACACCGACAGAAACACACTGACAGAAACACACCGACAGAAACACACCGACAGAAACACACCGACAGAAACACACCGACAGAAACACACCGACAGAAACACACCGACAGAAACACACCGACAGAAACACACCGACAGAAACACACCGACAGAAACACACCGACAGAAACACACCGACAGAAACACACCGACAGAAACACACCGACAGAAAACACACCGACAGAAACACACCGACAGAAACACACCGAAAGAAAACACACCGACAGAAACACACCGACAGAAACACACCGACAGAAACACACCGACAGAAACACACCGACAGAAACACACCGACAGAAACACACTGACAGAAACACACCGACAGAAACACACCGACAGAAACACACTGACAGAAACACACCGACAGAAACACACCGACAGAAACACACCGACAGAAACACACCGACAGAAACACACTGACAGAAACACACCGACAGAAACACACCGACAGAAACACACCGACAGAAACACACCGACAGAAACACACCGACAGAAACACACCGACAGAAACACACCGACAGAAACACACCGACAGAAACACACTGACAGAAACACACCGTCACTGACCTTTGCACGTCTTGCCATCAGGCTGCAGGGTGAAGCCCACGGGGCAGCTACAGCGCACCCCTGTGGCAGTGTCCTTACACGTCCGGTCACATCCACCATTGTTCACCGCACAGGTTTCTGGGTAAAAGGATAACGGGAGAAGGACAGAGAGCGATGGACAGAAAAAGGGGAGGAAGGGGGGGGGGGTGAGGAAAGGATGGGGAGGTTAACACATTGATGCTAACCCACTAATGTGATGGACCAGAGTGTACTGCCCAAACCAAGAAACAAACACAGGACAGAGGAGATGAGTTAGGTTGAGAGAGGGCTACATGCATTGAGAGAATACAAAACACACACACACACACACAATAAGGAGGATGTTTGTGTGTATGAATCATATTCAAACCACCTTGAGAAGCCTCATGGAATTCGGACTGTCCTTGTTCAGTAACAGTTTACAGTAAATGACAGACAGATCCTAAACACAGAGGATTCTTTGAGCATAACTGATGAGATTGCAAAATAGACAGGATTTTTTATATTTTTATGCTACCAATAAACAAATTAGGCTGATTCGATCAATCGATTATACAGCAAATGTAGCCCGGTTTCCAAAAACACAGCAAGAAAACATTTGGTCAATAATGGAAGCGTTAAGGTAAGTGAAAGATGAAAACAGCGGTCTGAAAAATACAAATGGAAGGGTAGAGCTTGAGACAGCAAACTGGAAGAATCACAGTGTCCCTCCACCCCCCACCCCACCCCACCCCACCCCACCCCCCACCCCACCCCACCCCCCAACCCACCCCCCACCCCACCCCCCACCCCACCCCACTGAAACCTGACACATAACCCCACCTGGTAATAAGGTCCAGTCTGGCCCTGAAACCTGACACATAACCCCACATGGTGATAAGGTCCAGTCTGGCCTTGAACTGACGTCTAACAAGGATGTGGGGGCTGGTGGGGGGTGGGGGGGGGGGGGGGGGGGTGGGGGGAGGGGGGGGGGTGTTGGTGGGATGAGGGGGTGTTGGGGGGTGGGGGGGTTGCAGCATCCCCCTGTGTAACACATCGCTTTGATTCCGGACAGGACTATATCCTGAATATCATCCTATATCTCTCGCTGTCTTTCCTGTCTCTAACTGTCATTAACAACATAGATCAAGTAGAACATGCAACCGCACATACACAATGAGAAGTGAGCGAACCAAAAATACTGTCTAATAATGACTCACAGTGAGAGGATTCAAATGAGGATCTAACGAGGTTCTAGTTGTTCTCAGTCTGAAGAAACTAGGGCAGTCTAAGTTGTCTGGAAGGAGAGGAGAGGTACTCCATCTTTCTGGGAACTTATCTGGTAAGTGCTGTAGGGCGAGACAACGAATGGCTGCCTACTTTTCACCGTGCCTCGACAATGTGTACACAACGTGTGGAAAAGGGTGTTTGTGTATAATAAGTATGTGTTCAAAGTGGATGTGTGTTTGAGGGGAAAGTGTGTGCATGGGGGCTGGGGTGATGGATCACAGTGATTTATAGTGATCCTGGAGGGACCTATCATTAGCCCTGTGAGTACAGTCCTGCCTTGCGCCCCCCTTCCTCCGCACACCAGCCACCCCCCCCCCCCCCCCGGCCAGGCCCAAGCAAAGGAACCAGACATGCCAACTTGACACATACACACACTGATTGATGTGGACATACCTCCTCAACACACACACACACACACTGCTTAACAGCAGATCCTCCCTTGCTCCCTCCAACCCCACCTGCATTTCTATTATGTTCTTCTCTTCTCCTTCTCAGTCAGTCTGTGTGTCCATACCTACAAGATTTACCCTTGCTCTGTCTCTGAAGGAATAACTGACAGCCCAAACCATTTACTATAGGCCGCTGTGTTATATAAATCAGCATGAAAGCCATTTCTGACCAATCGCATTACAATAACTTGACTCAGTATAGTGTAACATAACTTCTTATGGTACCCTAGTTTTCACTCCAGCTTCTGGTTCTAGACCAGGCCAAATTAAACCCAGGATTTCCTGGAAGATAGGTAGGTGTGTGCAATAATGTCTAGACTCATCGTTTTAGTTGCACTCTAACTACAGTACCTGGAATCCCTTAAAATGTGCACACAAGAAAATTTATCACATGCAAGAAATACATACCTCTAGTGGAGTCTATATACCATGCATTTCCTCAAAAACTACCGGTGGGTCTGACAGTTAAGAAGATAAATAGATGTTAACAGACAGATAAACTAGGGGTTTACAAACACACACAGGTTGTATTATTATTATTCTCACAGGGCTCACTATCCAGTTTTTCTGAAACTCATAATCCTAACATCAACCCTACGCATAGCTCCTCAATGTAAAACAATCCCTAACTCCTAACCCAAGCACGGAATGTAATTCAAACCCCGCTAAACATAGCACTTGAACTTGTAAGAGACATAACAATGTCCCCGCAAAATCAATAGTCGTTGTTTTACAGTTCTTGAAGTAACTTCTGGTCTTCACACACACACACACACACCACACACACATCTCCTTCAACTCTTCCAACCCTAAATCTGGCCCAGCATACACACCACACTCCCATTTTCAGAGGACACATTATATATTAGTGTCCTGTGAGAATGGGACGATGGCTGCTTCATGTTCAGGTTTATTTATGCCCAAGTCCTCTCAAGCTAACTGCAGTCTTATAGCTGAGTCAGTAGGACACAATAGTCTTTCAGCAGCTAACAATATGTTCTCCCTGTGGTACCAAAACCAGCTGTCAGGAAAGACCGTGGCTACAAATCATGCAATCTGCTCAGACATACACAAACACACCACACACACACACAAACACACACACACATACACACACACACACACACACAAACACACACACACATACACACACACACACACACACACACACACAGACACAAACACACACACACACACACACACAAACACACAAACACAAACACACACACACACACACACACAAACACACACACACACATATACACACACACACACACACAGACCTTCCCTCTCTCCTGTCGGCCACATCCTTCTCTGGGTCACAGGGTTATTAAGACTGCTTGGGGGAGTTAAGTATGTTGCCACCTTTCGCCCCCCCCCCCAGTTGGCTTTGTTTAAGCAGGCCCTCAATAACTTTATTTCTATTGAATGAACATCGATCAATAATAACCAATATGAACCTCTACACTAACATGGCTGTTCCTGTTGCATTTCCCTGTTTGTCAGCTCAGTTCTGGCTCTGGTCCAGCAGGCCTTTCAGACAAACGCTGTGTGTGTGTGCGATGGTGTGTGCACGTGTGTGTGCACGTGTGTGTGTGCACATGTGTGTGTGTACACGTGTGTGTCTCAGAGAGCTGCGGAGTGCAGTGTCAAATACAACATGAGGCTGCTTCTCCAAACATGTTAGAAGCTCGCTGCAGACACCCTGAGTGATGTGACAACATGGGCTCACAAATACACACACACACACACACGTGGGCATATAGAAGGATGGACACACAAACATACACAGAAAGACTGACACAGACAAACACATACATGCAGAAGGACAGACACACAAACACACACCTACAGACAGGCAGATACAGGCAGGGTACTCTGAAGTGGATTAAAAACCCACACACATCACAACATGGAAACACACACAGCAGGACACATGGAGGTCAGTGTGTCAGAGACGAGGGGCATCACAGGAACCTTGACTGAGAGGAACAGAGTCTGGGTAAGGCAGGGTTCAAGGTGAGAGGGAGGGAGAGAGAGAGAGAGAGGGGGGAGAGAGAGAGAGAGAGAGGGAGAGAGAGAGAGAGAGAGAGAGAGAGAGAGAGGGGAGAAGAGGGAGAGAGAGAGAGAGGGAGGGAGAGAGAGAGAGAGGGAGAGAGGGAGAGAGAGAGAACGAAAGAGAGAGACAGAGAGAGAGAGAGAGAGACAGAGGGAGAGAGAGACAGAGGGAGAGAGAGAGAGAGACAGAGGGAGAGAGAGGGAGAGGAGAGCAAATTATGGAAAATGAGATCAACGATAAAATAATGGGAACTGATAACAGGTTGAGGAGAAAAGAGGAGGGTGACATGTATGACCTACAATGCCTCCCCCCCCCCATCACCCCCCTGCTGCTTCACTGGCCAAAAGAGAACACCTGTTGGAGTTAGAACAGGACCTGTAAAGAGAGGACATGCCACACACACACACACACACACACACACAGTGCTGCACATCGATCACTGTAGTAAAAGGCGTGCAGAGGATTCCCTCGCACACTAGTCAACTGACGGACTTCCTGAATCTCGTAGCGTACACACATAGATTCACACGCATTAAGAACTGCGTATGTAACAAGCCTTCAACTGTAGCTCGACCTGTTACTGGGTCTGTTACTGACCCCTAGTATTGTCAAAAACAATATTACTGTTACCGAGCGTGTTACTGTCACTAAGCTGCTAAGTAAAATAGAATAAAGAGAAGAGGAGGGTGAGATGAGACCCAGCAGAATAAGGCTGCTTCACTCCCAAGCTTTAAAGGGGGAGTCAGATAGTTTTAGTCTGGAATTAGAGGGGTTTGTCTGTCACCAGTTTCAGTATGATTTTAGTGGTTACTCTGGTTAGTGGTTACTCAGAGACACAGCAATTCTTATGCAAAAAAAGTTGTGGTTTCATTAACTGACATAGAAATGACAGTTGTTGATGGTGTTTTTAATTAGAGACAGAAAAGGCCTTTACTTCTGCAGAGCATAAAGCTATTTAAAGATGTTGTTGAGATAACGATACAGTGAGGTCAATAAGTATTTGATCTCCCTGTGATTTCGCAAGTTCTCCCACTTAGAAAACATGGAGGGGTATAAAATGTTCATCGTCGGTGCATTTCCACTGTGAGAGACAGAATAATTTTTTCTTTTTAAATAAAGAAAGCACATTGTACAATTTTTTGGTAACATATTATTTGTATATTACTGTGTCAAATAAGTATTGAATCACTTGAGTCAAACGATTTTAATATTTGCTACAGAAGCCTTTGTTAACAGCTGAGCAGTTTGAGTTCCCTCCAAAGATTTTCGATTGGATTTAGTTCTGGAGACTGGCTAGGCCACTCCAGAACCTTGATATGCTTCTTACAGAGCCCCTCCTTCCTGTGGCTGTGTGCTTCAGGTCGCTGTCATGTTGGAAGACCCAGCCACGACCCATCTTCAACGCTCTGACTGAGGGAAGAAGGTTTTTGCCCAATATCTCACAATACAGCGCCCTGTTCATCCTCTCTTTAACACAGTGCAGTCATCCTGTGCCCTGTGCAGAAACCCCCCCCCCAGATCATGACGCTACAACCCCCATGCTTCACTGTAGGTGTGGGGTTCTTGGATGATACTCCTTCTTCCAAACACGACGAATGGACCAAAAAGTTCTATTTTAGTCCCATATGACCACATGACTTTCTCCCATGACTCCTCTGGATCATCCAGATGGTCAGAAGGGCCTTGACATGGAATGACATCAGCAGGGGAACCTTGCATGAGCTACATGATTCTAAACCATGATGTTTTAGTGTATTACTGATAGTAGCCTTGAAAATGATGGTCCCAGCTCTCCTCAGGTCATTGACCAGCTCCTCCTGTGAAATCCTGGGCTGATTCTTCACCTTCCTTAGCATCATTGACACCCCACCAGGTGAGATCTTGTCCGAGGGACATTGACAGTCATCATTAGCCTCTTCCATTCTCTGACAGTTGCTCCAACAGTATTTTCTCACCAGGCTGCTTGGTAATGGCCCTGTAGCCTTTTCCAGCTTTGTTAAGGTCTCCAATTTTGTCTATCATGTCTTTTGACATCTCTTTAGTTTTTGCCCATGTTAGTAGTTAGACTTTTGACTGATTGTGGGGTGCACAGGTGCCTTTATGAAAGCTAACGACCTCAAACAAGTGCTACTAATATAGAATCATGAGCAGAGTGGAGGTGGACTATTTAAAAGCAGAACAGCAGATCTTTGTGAGTCCAGTATATGTCTGATAAGCAAGTGATCAAATACTTATTTGACACAGTTATATACAAATTATTACAGTTAAAAAAATGTATCGTACAATGTGATTTCTGGATACATTTTTGTATTACGTCTCTTACAGTGGAAATGCACACCTACGGTGAAGATTTTAGACCCCTCCATGTTTTCTGATTGGGAGAACTCGCAAAATCACAGGGTGATCAAAGACTTCCCGACCTCACTGTTTGTCTCTGAGCCTTTGGAGGGACACAGCTGAGGTCAGGCAAGGATACAAAGAAGAAGGAGTAGAACAGGATTTAAAGACTCGGGTCCCAATTCCATCGAAAACTGTTTTAAGGAATATTTGAGATTATGGCAGATTTGAGAATGATCATGATTCTCTCCACGAGGTAGAAACAAAAAGGACCGCTTTTTAAATCACATAGGGATGATTTCTGACTTCACGCTACGTCCTGACTGGAAATATTTTAAACAAGATCAAATGCTTCACTATGAGGAGAAAGTCTGGGCAACAAATAAAGATGGCCTCCTTCAATACCTGTCCCGATCACAGACATATATAGACTAGATCTGGATTTCTTCCTATTCTCTGGTCAACTTGGAGACATGAAAGGTTTTTTTAGGAATGGAAGAGGGGTATGGAGAGCCAGACGGGATCCCTCATGGAATCACTACATGCTCAACATTTAGCTACTTTCAGAAGCTAATCAACTTTCTTTTAAGGGTTATAAGCGTTGTCAGAATCACAAACAAACGCTTTGTGATGATCTTAAGATGGAATATCTGCTTTTACATCCGTCATGTTGTAATATTGACACATTTTGGATAGATCAGTATTAGTCTATGAGTGTACTTGCAAAATAAATGTTTACAACAAATTAATTTAAGATCCTTGATCTCGTTCCTTATTTTAAATGTATTTAAGAAGTGTCTGTTCTATCTTGGAAGCTTTACAAACCGGGAAACCAACTGTTAGTTCTTAGTAGAAACCTTGAGCAAGAGACATACTTTAGGTAGATGGAGAGAGAGGTGGAAGGAGTGCAGAGTCAGTGTTGCAAGTTTGTATTTTCATTATATTTTTGCCTATATAAAGCGATAAGCTAAAGGGTTGACCATGTTGGTGAGAAATATTCAATCATATAGATCATTCATTAAAAAAATGGTTTTACCCCAAAAATGTGTACATTTAAAAAGATTAAATAAAACTCTATCAAAAAAGAGAGAAAAGGGGGGGGGGGGGTGATACAAGCACAAGCGCCATGGCAACACATAGAAAGAGGAAGAAGAGAGTTACCCATAAGTAGCCGCCGTTTCACCCGCTTGTCCACATCAGCTACTGACGTGGCATTGAACTCAGAGCTCTCAATTGCAGCCTCATCTCTCTCTAAAACACAAGTGACAAGGGGGACAAACAGTGAGCAGTAAGGTTAATGAGAAGCCCGATGTCCAATCGCCCGGCCCCTGCCCCGGCCCCCGGCCCCTGCCCTGGCCCCTGCCCCTGGCCTCAGCCCCCACACCTCTTGGCGTATGAGTAAAAACCAAAGCCAAGAAGCAAGAAGCCATGAAGAAGCGTCAAAATCCCAGTTAGAGTGTTAATCTCCCTGAACCCCCCCAAAAAATAGAAAACCCTTGGACCCCAAAGCAAAGGTGTTATTTCAAAATCCGTGTCAGTCTTTAGCTGTGGGGTTGTGGATGGTGGTGGTGGATTCAAACTGAAACCGGTGCTATTAAAAAACGAAATAATTCAATACACAATGGTGATCATTTCTTTGTGGTGGGAAATGGGGAGTTAAGAAGTTTGTTGTTTGTTGCCGCCGGTGCTGTTTCTGTCTTCCATACCAAACGGCCACACAGTGTCAGCAATGATTCCCTCAGAACAGCAGAAGAGGACAGAACAGGGGAGACAGAGGAAGAGGAGGAGAGAGGATGAGCACAAAAGTTCAAGAAAGCTGCAGAAATGTGGAAGGGGGTTGGATGGAGGGGTGTAGGAGGTGGGGGGGTGTAAGAGGTGGGGGGGTGTAAGAGGTGGGGGGTGTAAGAGGTGGGGGGTGTAAGAGGTGGGGGGTGTAAGAGGTAGGATGGGGGGTGTAAGAGGTGGGGGGTGTAAGAGGTGGGGGGTGTAAGAGGTGGGGGGTGTAAGAGGTGGGGGGTGTAAGAGGTAGGATGGGGGGTGTAAGAGGTGGGGGGTGTAAGAGGTGGGGGGTGTAAGAGGTGGGGGGTGTAAGAGGTAGGATGGGGGTGTAAGAGGTGGGGGGGTGTAAGAGGTGGGGGGTGTAAGAGGTGGGGGGTGTAAGAGGTGGGGGGTGTAAGAGGTAGGATGGGGGGTGTAAGAGGTGGGGGGTGTAAGAGGTGGGGGGTGTAAGAGGTGGGGGGTGTAAGAGGTGGGGGGTGTAAGAGGTGGGGGGTGTAAGAGGTGGGGGGTGTAAGAGGTGGGGGGTGTAAGAGGTAGGATGGGGGCTGTAAGAGGTGGGGGGTGTAAGAGGTGGGGGGTGTAAGAGGTGGGGGTGTAAGAGGTGGGGGGTGTAAGAGGTAGGGTGGGGGGTGTGAGGGTAGGGTGGGGGGTGTAAGAGGTAGGGTGGGGGTTTGAGGGTAGGGTGGGGGAGGGTGTGTAAGAGGTAGGGTGGGGGGTTGTAAGGGGTAGGGAGCGGGGGTGTAAGAGGTTAGGGTGGTGGTGTAAGGGGTACGGTGGGGGGTGTAAGAGGTAGGGTGGGGGGGTGTAAGGGGTACGTGGGGGGGGTGTAAGAGGTGGGGGGTGTACAGGGTAGGATGGGGGTGTAAGAGGTAGGGTGGGGGGGTGTAAGGGGTACGTGGGGGGGTGTAAGAGGTAGGGGTGGGGGGTGTACAGGGTAGGGTGGGTGGTATAAGGGGTACGGTGGGTGTTGTGTAAGAGGTAGGGGTGGGGGTGTAAGAGGTAGGGTGGGGGGGTGTAAGGGGTAGGGAGCGGGGGTGTAAGAGGTAGGGTGGTGGTGTAAGGGGTACGGTGGGGGGTGTAAGAGGTAGGGTGGGGGTGTAAGGGGGTACGTGGGGGGTGTAAGAGGTGGGGGGGTGTACAGGGTAGGATGGGGGTGTAAGAGGTAGGGTGGGGGGTGTAAGAGGGGTACGTGGGGGGTGTAAGAGGTAGGGTGGGGTGTACAGGGTAGGGTGGGGGTATAAGGGGTACGGTGGGGTTGGTGTGTAAGAGGTAGGGTGGGGGTGTAAGAGGTAGGGTGGGGGGTGTAAGAGGTAGGGTGGGCGTGTGGTGGGGGTAGGAGAAGAAAGAGAGAGAGTGGATGAGATGAAAACAGAAGGGTGAAGAGAAGCAGGGTGGGGGGGGGGATGAGGGGGGGGGGGGGGTGACAATGACGGAAAGGAAAAAACTAGGAGAGAGGGAGGGAAGAGGCTGTCCAAGACACCACATTCGACTGATGTCAGGACGAAGAGTAGGACTGAAGGTGGGATGGAGAGATTCAAAGAAGACGAGAGGAGAACCACAAAAAAAGAAAAGGAGGAATTGGGAGGAATGGGTGGGGGGGTGGGGGGGGGGCAACTGAGAGGGCATGCAGAATAGAAGAGGTATTCTGGGGGCAGTGCTGCTTGCCTGTTTGTCTATGGAACACATCAACTGTCTGGAACAGTCAACACTGGAGAACACGTTCCCAAGCCGAAGACGCGCGGGGGGGGGGGGGGGGGGGGGGGGGGGGTGAAGACGGGGTTAGAGCGGCATGCAGATTCATAGCTGTTGGGCAGTGGCAGCAGGAGAGTGGGAGAAGAGGGGGGGGGGGGTTAGGAGGGATGCAGCGGTGGTGCTCGGGGACGGGGCCTGCAGCCTCCGTCTCCGGGCAGATAGGGTGTCTTTCACCGGGACGGACGGGGGAGGGGAGGAGGGGGGGGGGGGGGGGGGAGTAAGCTTTGAATGAGCGTATTCCTCTGAATGGAGGGAGCAGGGTTAGGGCGCCGCCCACTCGGCACAATGGAGCCTCGATCGCGTTTGATGTGCAGAGTCTCCGTAAGGAACGAGCAGAGGGGGGGGTCGGGGGGGTATTCATTAAATTCCTCCCGTCACCCTCGTTTTGCCCCTTCCAACGCCCCCTCTACCCCGCAACCAGTCTCCTTCCTGTACCCAGCCACCTCCATCTGAGGCTGTTTGTTTGTTGAGGGTTGGTGGACAAAGCAGAGGATTTTCTGAAGTACCCTCATGGACGAAAAGGAGGCCTTTTGATCCGCAGCTAACGGTTAGGGGTTGTGAGTTAGGGGTTGTGTGTCTGTGTGTGTGTGTGTGTGAGTCTTCGTCTGCATGTGTGCTTCAGCCCATGTCTGTCTGCAAGCTACAACAGAAGGAATTGAGTATCCTTAAGTGTTTGCTAGAGAGAGAGAGAAGGGAGAGAGAGCAGGAAGGACAGATGAAGTGTCTACAGGGGGGGGGGGAGAGTGAGGAAGGCTTGGTCAGGAAGGAGAGGCGTCTCCAGAACCAGAAAGGAGGGAAACTTTCATATGATCAGAAAGAACAGGATGGGATATAGGTGATCTATATAACACTGAATAGAGCAGAAAGACAGAAGTTGCAATTCATGTAGAAATTCACAGGGATACACTCAAAACGTTGACGATGAAAAAGAATTAAACGCAGAGCAGACTCTCCCATGCAGACAGACAGACAGGCAGATGAACAGGCAGACAGACAGACGGACAGACGGACAGACGGACGGGCAGACAGACAGGCAGACAGACGGACGGACAGACAGACGGACGGACAGACAAGCAGACAGACAGGCAGACAGACGGACAGACAGACAGACGGACGGACAGACAAGCAGACAGACAGGCAGACAGACGGACAGACAGACG
>CM059335.1:9970174-10042674 GCA_030340685.1 Protosalanx chinensis
TGCCCATCCAACCAATCCAACTTGTGGGAGCTGCTTCTGGAAGCGTGGGGTGCAATTTCTCCAGATTACCTCAACAAATTAACAGCTAGAATGCCAAAGGTCTGCAATGCTGTAATTGCTGCAAATGGAGGATTCTTTGACGAAAGCAAAGTTTGATGTAAAAAAAATCTTATTTCAAATACAAATCATTATTTCTAACCTTGTCAATGTCTTGACTCTATTTTCTATTCATTTCACAACATATGGTAGTGAATAAGTGTGACTTTTCATGGAAAACACAAAATTGTTTGGGTGACCCCAAACTTTTGAACGGTAGTGTACGTATATATAGACAGAGAGAGGGGGGGTTGCAGGTGAGAGTGTGTGTGGGTGTGTGTGTGATTGTGTGTGTTGATCAGTTCATTGTTAGAGTGGCCTGTCACATCTGGGCCAAGAACCTGGGGCAATTGGGGGGGATTGAAAAGAAAAAGAGAAATAGAGCGAAAGAGGTAGTGATTAAAGAATGAGATTAAAGACAAGCTGGAAGAGGGTTGAAAGAGAGATGAAGGATGGGTAGGAGGGAACGGTTATCCAATCATGTTCTCTATATTCTTCCTTGACTGTTTTGTATTGCTGCTTTATGTTCCTAATCAAATCCAAATGTATTTGTATGGCCTTTTTTACAAGCAATGTCACAGAGGGCTTCACATACACCCATACAACTGCCCCTCAACCAACCTAAACCCTCAAGGAAGACAAGGAAAAACTCACTTGAGGAGAAAAAATTGAAGATACCTTGAAGGAGCCACTCAAGAGGAACCCCCTCCTCCAAAAGAGAGGTGCACAACAGACTAAACCCAGTTACACAACAGAGTTGAGTCAATGCAGTCTGGAACTTGGGTCAGAGTTGGTAAATGTCAGTTTCAACTAAAGTTCTGGCCATCCAACAGAACCTGCGGCACCTTAGCAGTATGGACTAGCTAAGACATCTCTGCTCTCTACACAGGGATAACAAGGCCTCACATCTGGCTCTCTTCCCAGCTTAACGAAAGGAAAAGAAAAAAAAACGATAAAATGTTATCATAATAAATATTTGTCTATCAAGTGGCTGTCTGCTTTTATTTGCTTTCATGCACTGAATGCCAGCGGTAAAGAAGACTAAAGTTGAATGGTGGAAAAGCTTTAGTACAGAACAGAGCAAGTTGGGAACAGAGAATTCTACTTTATGAAACTAAACATGCAATAAAAACCTCGGGCTCAAGTGCATGTTTGACGTGTTGCCAATTCAAAACGTAACCTCTTTTTTTTTTTACGAAGCCCAGTCCTTATGGTTTAATGTCTGTCTTAATATTGACTTCACCCATTCCTGGTGGGAAGGCGAAACCGCATTGCTCTGTCCGTTAAATGGGGCTCGATAAGGAGCTTGAAAATGAGATCTGAATCTGAGCAGGAGAACCAAGGTCTCTCAGCAGCACATGCAGAGGAGATGCTCCGGTCAGTTCAAAGGGGGATTCAAGTGAGGGGAGGAGTAAGTAGACTGGCCCCACTTTGACACATGAATAGGTTCAGTCTGTATAATCCTTGTCTTATTTGGTAGCAGTGGCAGTCTGATTTCAGACCCCGAAGACAGACTTTTACACAGATTCTGACCAAATGTTGTTTCAACCAGTAGAAAGTCTATAGGTTGGTGCAACAATACAAGCACTTTCAAATGCAGGTTAATATACACTTATACTTATACTTAGACTTCTTTCAATGTTTAGTTATGTTAATTATGGTCTGGCTTGCATTTTAGGCTACATGTCATTTACTTAATTGGATTTGATACAAAATTCAGTGACCAGACCCCGTGTTGCTGTTTATATACAATTTTAGCACAAACCTTTCAGTCGTCATCCACCAGTATTTTTCATCATTTTGGGATGATTGTTGCCTATTCTAAGTTCATTGGTTTCAAACGCGCATCATATAGTGAAAACTTACGACAAGCTGCCGTAACATCATTTAACCATTTCAGATGCCGCGAATAGTTACGAGAACAGCTGCATGTCAAATGTATATATTAATACGGTTTTATAGCCTAATGCTTACCTGCAGGTCCAACATTCCCCATCACCTCACAAGTGTTGATGAGGAGGATAAACAGGCAGATGTCCCAGGAAAAAGCAGAAGTTCCCATGGTGAAACAGTGAGTGAGGCAGTTCAGAGTGTTACTGTGATAAGAGAAGCAGGAGAGGAGAGCAGAACCCCCTGAGCTGAGCTCTGCCTGCTCTGATTGGCTGCACATGTTTGAGGAGGGGATTGGATGTGTAATTTAGAGAGAGGGAGAGAGAGAGAGAGAGAAAGAGAGGGGGGGGAAGAGAGAGACAGGAGAGAGAGGGGGGGAGAGAGAGACAGGAGGGAGGGAGATAGACAGGAGAGAGAGAAAAGAGAGAGGGGGAGAGAGAGAGGGGGAGGGAAAGAGAGAAAGAGAGAGGGAGAGAGAGAGGGGAGAGAGGGAAGGAGGGAGAGCGAGGGCGAGATAGGGAGAGAGAGAGAGGGGGAGAGGGAGATGGACGGAGAGAGGGACAGAGAGAGAAAGAGACAGAGAGAGAAAGAGAGAGAGAGAAAGAGAGAGAGATATAGGTGCAGAGAAAGAGAGAGATAGGGTGAGAGAAAGAGAGAGGGGGAGAAAGAGAGAGTAAGAGACAGAAAGAGAGAGAGAAAGAGAGAGATAAGAGAAAAAGAGAAATAGAGAGAAATAGAGAGAGAGAAAAAGAGATAGAGAGAAGAGAGAGAGAGAGAGATAGAGGGAGAGAAAGAGAGAGAGAGAGAGAGCTAGGTCGGGTTGTTAATGTTCTCCGTGTGAGATGAGCGCAACCCTATGGCCTACCCGCACTTTTACCAGTCCTATTCATTGGAAATTCGGAAATGGAGGTATTGGAATAAATAAAAAAAATTAAAAAATAAACGGTTGATTGAACGAAATAAACAGCACAATGGTTCGCAGTTGCTTAAAGGGTTACACTTTACCGAACTGTTAAGCTATTGGTCGTACATCAATACAATGTCAGGCCTACTGTTCCTTTTTAAAAGCATTATTCCATTATTTTCTTTTACATGAGTTATTTAAATTACGATTATTTTCCAAATGAATGGAGTGCCTGTGGGTCCACATAGCGCTGCTTCCCTCTGCTGGTGAAGAGGTGTTACTGTCCTGAGAGATGGTCCCGCCCCTTTACGATGACGAGCATCTTTCAGACCAATCACAGAAGACCAGACAGGAACCGACACACTGTCATGGCGTCTCCCTTGAAGGGGGCTTGGTCCAGTACATGTTAGCCATCATTAGTCTTTTCTTTCACCGTCTTATTTATCTGGAAATACCGCTTAGATCAACGGGAACATATCTGACGACCTTCGCGCCAACATGGGGACGGTCCACGCGAGGGTAAGATCAGTTTGACGCAACAACCACGTCCTGCTTGAATCCTGCATGACCTCCCCAGCAGTCAGGGTGCTGGACACGGTGAAGAAGATCCTCCTGATCAAGATGATCAAACCAGCAGTGACACAGGGGCGAAGAGGGAACAGCAGTCTGGTTAAAAAGCACATGTTTAACACACACATCAAATAATTAGCAATTAGCATATATTCATAACCTGTCATACCCCTAATTGTATAGTTACATGTATTCATTTTAGCAGACGCTTTTATCCAAAGCGACTTAGAGTAAGTACAGGGACATTCTCCTTGAGGCAGATAGGGTGAAGTGCCTTGCCCAAGGACACAACGTCATGTTGGCACAGCCGGGGCTCGATCTCACAACCTTCCGATCATGAGGCCAACGCCTTAACCTGCTGAGCCATCTGACCCCCATAGTTGTCAATGTGGAGGTTCTCTGCAGCCCCACACCGTCCGATGGTCCCTCTGTTCAGCTGGGTTGTTCTGGTCCATCTCTTCAGCTGGGTGGTTCTGGTTCAGCTGGGTGGTTCTGGTTCAGCTGGGTGGTTCTGGTTCAGCTGGGTGGTTCTGGTTCAGCTGGGTGGTTCTGGTTCAGCTGGGTGGTTCTGGTTCAGCTGGGTGGTTCTGGTTCAGCTGGGTGGTTCTGGTTCAGCTGGGTGGTTCTGGTTCAGCTGGGTGGTTCTGGTTCAGCTGGGTGGTTCTGGTTCAGCTGGGTGGCTCTGGTTCAGCTGGGTGGCTCTGGTTCAGCTGGGTGGTTCTGGTTCAGCTGGGTGGTTCTGGTTCAGCTGGGTGGTTCTGGTTCAGCTGGGTGGTTCTGGTTCAGCTGGGTGGTTCTGGTTCAGCTGGGTGGTTCTGGTTCAGCTGGGTGGTTCTGGTTCAGCTGGGTGGTTCTGTTTCTCCAGAGTTTAGATCCACTTCCGATGCACGGGCGAGACCTGGGCGTCAACCCGGACGACATGATGGAAGCACCTGAGCCGGAGCAGGAGACCAAGCAGGAGGTTCTGGAAAATAAAGACGTGAGTGGCGCTCAGATGAGGACGATGCACACGTTAGTGTGTGGAAGCACCAGTGGTCTCAGTGGTTATAAGGCTGATCCTCCCTCTCCTGTCAGGTTGTGGTCCAGCATGTCAATATCGAAGGTCTGGGCAGAACTAAAGAAGACCTCCTGGGTTATGAGATCTCTGAGGTCTTTAATGCCAAAAACCTCATTGACGTAAGTGGGATCCCCTTTTTTCCTGCTTTTCCTCATTAGCCACCCCAGAGCTGTCATGACAACGCTGACATCCTGTCTCCATCTTAACCCTGCTGTTTGTTGTTCTTGTGTGACAGGTTATGAAGAAGTCTCATATTGCGAGGCAGAAACTGCTGCGCCTGGGCATATTTAAGGAGGTGGAAGTGCTTATCGACACCACAGAAGGTAGGAGGATCCTGCTCTAACCTGGCCACACTCAAGACACAACGCAGGGTTCTGGATGAGCAAAGAGATTATCAGAGCTATATATAAATATTAAATTAAATGTCATCATTCTAATATTTTAGGGAAAGATGCATTGCCCAATGGCCTGGATGTGACGTTTGAGGTGACGGAGATGAAGAGGTTGACAGGGAGCTACAACACCATGGTCGGCAACAACGAGGGGAGCATGGTGAGAGAGAGAGAGACATACACAGATACACACATACGTCACAGAGACACACATACACAGATACACAGAGACACACATACACAGAGACACACATACACAGGGACACAGATACACAGAGACACACATACACAGATACACAGAGACACACATACACAGAGACACACATACACAGGGACACAGATACACAGAGACACACATACACAGAGACACACATACACACATACACAGAGACACACATACACAGAGACACACATACACAGAGACACAGAGACACACATACACAGAGACACACATACACAGATACACACATACACAGATACACACATACACAGATACACACATACACAGAGACACACATACGTCACAGGGACACACATACACAGATACACAGAGACACACATACACAGATACACAGAGACACACATACACAGAGACACACATACACAGAGACACACATACACAGATACACAGAGACACACATACACAGATACACAGAGACACACATACACAGAGACACACATACACAGAGACACACATACACAGATACACAGAGACACACATACACAGAGACACACATACACAGAGACACACATACACAGAGACACACATACACACATACACAGAGACACACATACACAGAGACACACATACACAGAGACACAGAGACACACATACACAGAGACACACATACACAGATACACACATACACAGATACACACATACACAGATACACACATACACAGAGACACACATACGTCACAGGGACACACATACACAGATACACAGAGACACACATACACAGATACACAGAGACACACATACACAGAGACACACATACACAGAGACACACATACACAGATACACAGAGACACACATACACAGATACACAGAGACACACATACACAGAGACACACATACACAGAGACACACATACACAGATACACAGAGACACACATACACAGAGACACACATACACAGAGACACACATACACAGATACACAGAGACACACATACACAGAGACACACATACACAGATACACAGATACACACATACACAGAGACACACATACACAGATACACACATACACAGAGACACACATACACAGATACACACACACGTCACAGAGATACTGTCCAGTATATCGCTTGCTTGAACATGCATGCCCGCTCTCTCTCTTCATTCCAGGTTCTGGGCCTGAAGTTGCCTAATGTGTTTGGCCGTGCAGAGAAACTGACCTTACAGTTCTCCTACGGTACCAAGGAGACTTCCTACGGACTGTCCTACTTCAAACCCCAGCCAGGCAACTTTGAGCGCAAGTATGTAAACCCCTTTCAGCTGATAAGCCAAGTCCTATCAGGTATTCCAGACATTCCAGGCAAGCGGGTAGTCAGTGAAGTCATACACACACTGCCCACGGTTCAGCTATAGATACAGATATGAGTCAATCTGTGAGCAAGACAAGCCTGTGAATGTCTTTTTAAAATAATAGCTACATGACAACTTCACGCCTCGTGGAATAGATGTAAACCTTTTATAAATGTATGTACATGGAAAGGAAATCAGATTTAGAGAAATCTCAGGAAACTCTGGTTGCTGACAGTATTTTTCTTTTTGCACATGAAGGTACAAGTTATCTAAGACTTTTTACAACCTTTTTACTTTTTTTTGTGGTATTTTTGTCATACTCAGGATATATACATACTTATATAGTACTAATTTGTATAAAACCTAAACTTTCTTTTGCTTCCTTTTGTTATTGATATAAGAAAATGTCATTCATTCGGTGTCCATTCTGTTGTCACCTTTCTAACTAATGTTTTTGTTGTATGGTATTAAAATGAAAAATAAAAGGATGAACTGTTGACAGTATTGTGTTACTGTTGAGAGCCATTGTCCTTGTCTTTCAGTCTCACCCTCAACCTGTACAAAGTCACCGGCCAGTTTCCATGGAGCTCCCTGAAGGAGACCGACAGAGGGGTTTCCACAGAGCTCAATGTGAGTCCTCTCACAGACCTGTGTGTTAATGCATGTTAGCATGTCTACATGACATGTCTGTTTCTCATGTATTGTTTGGGAGCATTTTAAATTGAAACTCTGTCTCTTTTTCCCCTGGATTGTGGTCTAGTTCCCCCTGTGGAGGACCAACCACACTCTGAAGTGGGAAGGTGTGTGGAGGGAGCTGGGCTGTCTGGCTCGCAGTGCCTCGTTTGCTGTGCGGGAGGAGAGCGGACACTCCCTGAAGTCTGCCCTCTCGGTACCTCCACCCTCTCGGCTCTCTACCCTCTCTCTCTGATAACTCGTAACCTCGACGCCATGCGGTGGGAGGACCTCTGTTTTGATCTGTTTGTCATTGGTCCTTGCAGCACACCATGTCCATCGACACCAGGAACTCTGCCATCTTCCCCA
The DNA here is from genome assembly GCA_030340685.1 of Protosalanx chinensis. Classification (NCBI taxonomy): domain Eukaryota; kingdom Metazoa; phylum Chordata; class Actinopteri; order Osmeriformes; family Salangidae; genus Protosalanx; species Protosalanx chinensis. Next base: position 9,977,651 of record CM059335.1, read on the forward strand.
AGAAAGGAGCCTTACTCAGGGTCAACCAGGTACGTGTGTTCGTCAGAGGCACATGCATCCGTCTGCACTGATGAAAAAAGAAAATGATATTGGATCATTGCATATATATTTGTGTGGGATGAGGCAGCATGTCTGTTTTGGCCCCATAGGAACTGGCTGGGTACACAGGAGGAGACGCCAGCTTTTTGAAGGAGGACTTTGAGCTGCAGCTGAACAGGAAGCTGGTGTGGGACTCGGTAAGAGAGCAGAGCTCTGTGACTGTTGGTTTTATTAGTTATGTTAACGCTTCGTGTCTGAAGACGGCCTTTTGCAATGAGAAAAGTCCCACAGTGGGAGAGAGGGTAGAAGAAATGCTGGTCTAGTAGGCTCTAAGAACATCCACCCATTACATTTATTCATTTAGCAGACGCTTTTATCCAAAGCGACTTACAGTAAGTACAGGGACATTCCCCCTGAGGCAAGTAGGGTGAAGTGCCTTGCCCAAGGACACAAAGTCATGTTGGCACAGCCGGGGCTCAATCTCACAACCTTCCGATCATGAGGCCAACGCCTCAACCGTTGAGCTATTAGCTACCATGAGACAGTTAGTTTGGTCGACCTCCACTCCTCCTTCTATAACCAGGGTCATGAGAATGGTACTAGATTAGCATTCATGAAGTGCCTTGCATTGACCATTTATGGTCAAAAATAGACGTGTTCAGTTCAGTACAGTTTTATAAATGATACCCCTGAATGTGGTTGCAGTTTCATGTAATGTTTGTATTTCTGAAGATGAAAATAAATACGATGCATATGCTTATCTCTTTTAGGTCCTCTCTGCTTCTCTATGGGGCGGCATGCTCTACCCCATTGGAGGAAAGCCATCCACCATCGCTGATAGGTATGACCTAGTCTGACAATGTTACCTCACTTTGGTCGCAAACACTAGTACAACAATACATTTAATTTAAAAATGCCTTATACAAAAGGTGCTAACATATATGTGGCCTGATTTATATTCACTCTAAGTTGAACGTCTGCTTTTTTCCCAGGTTCTATCTGGGTGGTCCCACTAGTGTGCGAGGCTTCGGGATGTACAGCATTGGTCCACAGAGTGAGGGTGAGGGTTAACACTGCGCACCGATCCCTGTCTGACCATTTGCCCAATCAAATCAAACATTAAGTGGTCCACTTAACTTGTGTAACAGGCGACTACCTGGGGGGTGAGGCCTACTGGGCTGGAGGACTGCACCTGTACACCCCGCTGCCCTTCCGTCCAGGCCGGGGGGGCTTCGGTGACCTCTTCCGAACCCACTTCTTCCTCAATGCTGGCAATCTTTGCAATCTCAACTACGGTAGGTGATGTGAAGTCACTACATACATTCACTGTGTGTTTATACACACAAAGTATTTGTATTTCACTGCTCGAGTCAAACCAGATACTGTGACTGACGCGTGCCCATGTCCAGGTGAGGGTCCTCGTGCACATCTGCAGAAGCTGGCAGAGTGCATCCGCTGGTCATACGGAGCGGGGATCGTGCTTCGTCTGGGGAATATCGCCAGGCTGGAGCTCAACTACTGTGTTCCCATGGGGGTTCAGAGTGGTGACAGGTGACACAAATCACATGATGCTGAAGAAGCCTGGATCTGCTCTGTTTGAGGAGGGAAAAGCAGGTTCTGAGTTTTCTCACTTCTTCTTTCCCGCTCTTCACAGGATATGTGACGGCGTCCAGTTCGGAGCCGGAATCCGTTTCCTGTGAGGTCGTCCCAACTGCATCACAGAGAAGAGAATGACGGCAAAGGAAAAGCTTTTGGCACTTGATAAGCGTAAAACTAAAAGTAGGATTGCGTTGTCTTGAAGAAATACTCCCACGTTTTATGTTGATTATCATTTTTTGGACACTAACAACCGACATCATCCACTAATCTTGCCGTGCACCAACCAATTCAGTTTCTAGCCAGTGAAAGAGATTTGGATGTAGGGATACAGCGTTGACTTGTTTCTGTATGATGTTGCATCTCCCCCTCTGCCTTCCAGGACAGTTGCCTATCTGTAGATGTTGATTTTTGTTTTTGTTCTAGATGGAACCCTACTAAACGCTAGATTCGTTTTCTTTTAAAATAAGCTCATGGTCAGAGATTTAATCGCAGAAACTTAAAAGGAAATGAATATGCTGTAACCAGCACATTTCTGTTGACCGTAGAACATGTGAACGGACACCGCCAACACAGATATGGTTCTAAGGTTGTTTTTTCCTTTTTATTTTGTTGTTGTAAAGAACGAAACAAAATGGAAAGCAGCCTTCCTGTGGTCACAGCAGCTTGTGAGTCAGAGGTGGAGACCCCACCACCAGTGCTCTTATTGTTTGTCCCCTTTGTAACATTGTCAATGCTATTTCGATCTGCACATGAATAAATCAAGGAGGTTTCCCCTTACTTTGGTACTTGCGTTTCGTCTATACAACCATGGAAGTTCTGCACAAACACAGAATTTGCTGTGGCAGGATGGTGCAAACCATGAACATATATGGAACTTATATTTTAAAAGTAGGCAAGTGTGATGAACTAACAATTTAAAATAAAATTCACAGTTACATCTGCATTTCGCTGCGTTTTTATCCTAAAGTATGATCAAACAGCACATAGGCAGTGTAGCAGATGCTACTTGTTATTAACTAATATTATTTATCATAGGGGAGAAAGGGGTAAGTTGAGCCACCCTTGGTTTCTACACAAGGATAAACTAATTCTTGAGAAACCATACATTTTTGAAGACTCTTCCTTTTCACCTACACTGAAGGAAAGCTCTTGTGTCAAGTGTTAAACACATTTAAGTTAAAAAAAGAGAGTAATATAATTCCAAGTAATTTTTGCATGTTCACGGTGTCATGACTTTTATGCCTGAAAAATTAAAGAGACGTTTGAAAGAAATTCACCCATGTGTTTGTGATTTAGTTCATTACAATACTGTATGATGTTTTACTGTTTGCATAAACAGGAGGGAGGAGGCATCGAAAGATAAGGAAAGGGAGGCAGGAGGTGTGGAGGGAGGAGGGGATGGAGGGAGGAGGGGAGGGAGGGGCCAACCTAATTTACATGTCTAGTCTACACTTCATGCCTTGACTTCTTAATTTTTATCAAACCACTTTTGGGAGAAGAGATATATATTTTTATGAATTATTTTAGATCAGTAGTGAAGCTTGCCAGGGATGCACAACATCTTGATGTAAATGTACATCGTTTAGTTAGAGACATTACTGTTATGCCCTTTCTTTAAAAACGCCTCAAGTATTCAGTTTTTTTATTTGTTTCTTTGATGAATACCTAACTGTTTCATTCATTAACATCAGTTTAAGTGTTTAGTTTGCTCTGCATGCGGCTCCTAAGGGAAACTCAATGGTTTCACTGCCATAACTACAGATCAATTGTTTGCCAATATTTTAATGCATTCAGTTTTCCGTATTGTTTAAGTTATATGGACCTAGTTATCTCAGAAAGTCGGAAATGTCCGTGTAGCCTTGATCTGTTTAAGGTCAGTGTGATCAGGGGGAGAGCTGTGTTTGGACTGGGACATATTCTCTGTGAGAGATACGGCAGGTGTGCAGCAGGTGCACGGAGTACACAGAAATAAAACATTTTATCCTAAAATATCCGTTTTGTAGATTTGGGACAAACCATGTGAAGGATAAACATATTTAAACTTCTAATGTCATATGGACATAAACGGTTGTATTTACACCTAAACGGACAACTAATTAACCATGTCGACACAGTGGCCTAATCCATACATTAATTAAGGCAAACCACTAAACACCAGCAGAACAGTTCTAGAGTTGAGAAGAGATCTAGAACTGCCCTACATGAGGCTTCAGAGACCCCAGAGACTCAGAGGTCAACACATTTATTTATACAATGACATCGCAGAGATGGGTAATAATACACGTGTAGTTCAGCACTGATCACACTTGTCCATTGTTCTCAGAATCAGAATCAGAATGGGGGTTTATTCTCTTCTATGCATGAGATTGTCAACGTTCATGTACTCTTATTACCAATCGATTTCAATGGATATGATCAGTGTCAGTATCAAACAGTATCAGTAAGTATATTAACGTGCACATAATGTTTTTTGGTAAATAATCATATTTCGATAACGTATTTAATATGCTAATGAGGGGCGGGGCATCGCCAACGCCCATTCTACCTCTGGGAACACACGTCATGTTCACAACTAAATAACTAAACGGTTTTACAGTGGATTATTCTGTCTGCCAAACAATTACGATACGTTAGGAATGAGAATACAGTCGGTACGTTTACGTTTTACGTCAAAATATGGTCGCTGTAAAACCGCCCACGTTACAAGCGCGTGTTGATGGAAGTGGAACTGGGAGCGCGCACGTACCATCCTCGAATGGGCTCGCGCATTCCGGGCTCGCGCCACATTCCTGGCTCGCGCACCCTGGTGTTGGTGTAAACTGGCGGGCGCGCGCTCAGCTCAGTCCCAGTCGCTGCTCCTGTCACACGCAGCGAGGCAGGTGTGGAGCCTAGAGAGAACAAGGGACCCCTTAACGTTGAACATAATTTAGTATTCGTGTAAATTGCAGAACACCAGCATCATGTTGTGGACGGCGAACAGGATCATAAGACAGTTCTCCACCTCCTCGGTGAGTAGAACATGCATTCTGCATCCCTCTGGTCATGCCTGTTTAGTTATACTGCAGAATGATACTTTATTACCAGACTTAGATGTGTCACTGTTATTAGTGAGTGCAGAATTAAACCTCATTCTGATTCTGATTCTTCTGATGACTCACAATATAATGACTTAACATTGAACTATCAACGCGAATCTTTATGGGTGTTAATAGGCTGGTCATCTAAGAAAAAATGCGTCGAGGATCATATTTTATATGAATACGATGAAGTATCATAGCCATCTTTCAGAAACACATGTGTGCCTTGCATGTTGCCACGTTCCATTCTGCATGCTGTACGTTACTGTACACCAGCAGGGAAGGTTGCATCAGCTACAGACACGCAGCCTGATCGGTCCCCGGTCTCTGCTAACCAAGATAGAGACCAGCTGGTCTACCGGGGGACCAACATGTGCCAGAGACACCCACAGCAACAGCCAGCATTAGTTACAAAGTAACCGAACAGCCAGAAGTATGGTCACCATGGGGGTTTGAGCACAAAACGTGTTACTGTAAAGCATTCGTTTAAAGCACATTTCGTTTATTAAAGATCATAATCGCGAGGAAACCGTTAATGGGTTTGCATGTAGGCTATTTCCGAACAAGCCGTAATGATTATATTCTACCGTCCATTTAAACGGAGATATAAAGGCTTCTGTAACACTTAATTCCTTGTTAGTGGAGGTGGGCAGTACTTTCCGCAGCCAATGGCCTCTTACTGAACTTCAGGGGGCCCCCTTGCTCTGGCCAGGCAGTTTGGAAGTCAGGCTGGAAAGACTGGCATGAAAGTTTCAAAACACCCAATGCCTATAAATAAACAGTGGGTGGTTAGAAGAATTGCAGTTGTTATATGTTAATCAATTCAGTCACACCTCTAATGTACTATTAACCACAATTGGTCTCACATAAACCAAAGCTAATTGTTTCTAGTTTCTAGTAATGCGGTTCCATATTTTCTTTATTCTATTACAGCATTATTACCAAAATAAGCTGAAACTTGCCCTCATTGGCCAAAGCCTATTTGGTCAGGAAGTATATGCCAACCTTCGGAAACAGGGTCACAAAGTGGTTGGTGTGTTTACCGTGCCAGATAAGGATGGCAAAGCGGACCCGCTGGGTGAGTCATGTGGAGATCTGTCTACCATTCTGTCGTCTCTCTCAGTGTCACCCTCTGTCTTTATGTGACTCTCTATCTGTGTCTAGTGACAACCAAAGAGTCTTCCTCCAGATTTCCAGATCTGGAACCTTTATTAAGGAAGATCCTGTGATGAGTTTGAACGACCACAACCCCTCGAGTCTTTTGTCTTTATCGAACTCTTTCTCTCTCTCTCTTTCTCTCTCTTTTTCTCTCTCTCTCTCTCTTTCTCTCTCTTTTTCTCTCTCTTTCTCTCTCTTTCTCTCCCTCTCTCTCACGCTCAGCGTTGGCCGAGTCTGTGTACATGATTGCTCCCAGTCACCTCCAGTGAGCCGTGATGTTAGCCTTGCTGCGTCTGTGGAGGGGTCCCCCTGGGCTGTGGGAGATGGGGGGGGGGGGGGGGGGGGGGGGGAGATGAGGTACCATAGATGCATGTTGACTCTGCATTTGGCCAACTGCCAAAAGAAGACCTTCTTTGGGGGTGTGGGGGGGGGGGGGGGGGGTAGTGGGGCCTATTGTTGGTTGGCCTTTGGGAAGCATTTAGGACAAAGTTATAACACAACAGTTATTTTATCATATTTGATCTCTTTTGTAGGAGGAGGAATAACACAATATTAAATGGCTGTTAAAAACACAACCATGCTTGGCTTAAAAAGCAGCAATGCTAGCGAAGAGGTTTACACTGATGAGAAAACAGGAGGCCTACCCATAAAGCATGGCCTTCCATCTCTGGTCCACCATGCTTTACTGCAACTGAGAGACCTGCACACACCCACCACACATACATGCTGCCTGTGCTGCACTCCTTCTGTGTGTGTGTGCGTTCATTTGTAAAGAGCAGGTGTGGCCCATGTGTCTGCTGTCATGTGACCCTTGTGTGTCGTGTGATACTCAGGACCATGGACTGGCAGTGCAGGCTCCTCACCTCTCCCCCCCTCCCGTAGGATGTTACCTAATGAAGTGCGTCCTCTGTGCCTTTCAGCTGTGGCAGCTGAGAAGGATGGGACTCCGGTCTTCAAGTTCCCACGGTGGCGTGTGAAGGGCAAGCCCATCCCGGAGGTGGTGGAGGCCTACAAGGCAGTGGGAGCAGAGCTCAACGTCATGCCCTTCTGCTCGCAGTTCATCCCCATGAATGTGATCGACCACCCTGCCCACGGATCCATCATCTATCACCCCTCTATCCTGCCACTGCACCGCGGTGCCTCCGCCATCAACTGGTGAGAAGGAGAGGAGGTTGGGGGTTGGGGGATAAGGTGGGGGTGGGGGGGCTGAAAGTAAAGGGTGTCTGAGACAGGTGTGCGAGACAGAATGACAAAGGGAAAGGATCGTGTGAGAGAGGGAGTGAGACAGGGAGAAAGGGTTTGGCACTGTTATGGCCGGTGTAGATTCCAAGATGTAAGGTCACAGAGAGTGCTCAGATGAAGGATCATTAAGAAGCCAGCAGTTGCACAGTAGATGCAGGTGTGTCTTTGGTCTTCCACAGGGTCACAGGGTCAAGGGTCAACACTCTCAGTAGGTGGACATTACACACATCCCTAACACTACGGGCACAATGGGTAGACAGAATTTAATCAGTCAGTGTGTATGTTTGGTAGTCAATTGGCTGAGCGGTAAGGGAGTTAGGCTAGTAGTCAGAAGGTTCCCGGTTCATATCCCAGCCATGCCAGCATGACTTTGTGTCCTTGGACAAGACACGTGCTGTAAGTGGTTCTGAATAATAGCGTCTGCTAAATGACTAAATGCAAATGTTTGCCTTTGAGATAAACATGTGTACATAGAAGCAAACTGGTTGGTATGAGTTTGAACTTGTTCTTTCTGCAGGAAAGTTTAGCAGGTATTGATCGCTGTCTGTGCCGGAAAATATCAGTTTTTTCCAACCCTGTAATGTACATTCCTGTGTGTGTTACATGTGACCGAATATTAGGTGGTTTTCTGACTAAGTATTACAGCTACTTTACTAATTGAAAATAGGGGCGTTCTACAACACTAACTTAAAGAGAAGTTACTATATTTCTCCCACACACCTGATTCTGAATGATCTTTACCAGGCTTCTTGTGAGCCCAATAATGACCTATCTGCTTAAATCAGGAGTGTTGGTGGAGGGAAACATTGCAGGACAGGGGGTCCCTGAGCAGCCACAATGAGAGCTACTGCCTGACTAACTAAGGTCTGAACTACCTTACAAAGTAACAGTAGCAAAGCCATAGTTTTCTATCACCTAGGTTAAGGAAAAGTGAAAGAAATTCCAACAATATTGAAATGTTGTACTACAAGTTATGACATATAAGCAAGAATGTCCAAAGATGAAGGTGTAATGGTACACAGGTGCAGTGCATAGTAAAAGTAAATAGAAGTATGTGATTTGGGAAAATGCATTTTTCACAGTATCACTTCTTCTGTAACGTCTACAACAGATCCAGCCCTTAAAGCTATATCACAGTCAGAAATGGTCCACTCCCTCTTCATTTACTCCCTCAGTGGTTAGGAGGTAGACTGGAACACTTACCAGCCTATCTCTGTTACCCATAGACCAGGGGTCTCCAATCCTGGTCCTTAAGGTCCTGAAGGTTCTTGATGTTTCCCTGCTCCAGCACACCTGATTCTAATGAAGGGTCGTTATCAAGCTCTGTGGAGGTGTGCTGGAGCAGGGAAACATCTAGAACCTTCAGGACAGCCGCCCTCCAGGACCAGGATTGGACACCCCTGCCATAGACGGATACTATATTCACCCTGAAAGATTTCTCCACACAAAAAGGAACATCAAATATATATTTGTAAATGTTATCCTCTATGTGTTGTGTCTGAACCAGTTCTGTGTGTGTTCTACCCAGGACCCTGATCCACGGTGATAAAAAAGCTGGCTTCTCCATCTTCTGGGCAGATGACGGTCTGGACACTGGACCCATACTACTCCAGAGGGACTGTGTGGTGGAGCCCAACGACACTGTGGACACCCTGTACAACCGCTTCCTATTCCCTGAGGGCATTAAGGCCATGGTGAACACTGCAACACTTAACCGCCACACACATACTTCAGTTTCTCACTATCACAGGGAAGAACCAGATCCATCCATCTATCCCACCATCCATCCCTTCCATCCATCTGATCCATCCATCCATCTATCCCACCATCCATCTGATCCATCCATCCATCCATCTGATCCAGTTTCTTTCTGTTGGTTCATGATCTGATGCCTTAAAGCTTTCTCTTGCCTACTCTTTTGTCTCTCTCCTTCTATTGGTGTCTTGTTCTCCCACGTCTTAGTGAAAGATGCAGCCCACATCCTTGTTGAACACTTTTTGAAACTGTGACTGAGCTCAGCGGTGTGTGTGTGTGTGTGTGTGTAGGTTGAGTCAGTCCAGCTCATCGCTGATGGGAAAGCTTCTCGTATCCCCCAGTCTGAGGAAGGAGCGAGCTACGAGGGCATCCAGAAGAAGTCCAACTCCAAAGTAAGAGCCTACACACACACACACACACACACACACACACACACACAGGGGCCTCATAGACACATAAAACAACCCGCAATTTGTTTAGTTTACTGTATGGTTTCCCAAATAAAACAGAAATGGCTTTGCTTATTGCAATACTTACAATCCTTTCATATATTTATTCATTTCACTTAAATGCTGAGAACTGTTATGTAATTAAGTTTAGCTTTATATGATACTATCCGATGTCATGAGGAGTGTCATTTATTTTACAGTCCTGAAGCGTCCTGTTTCTAGAGTGAGTGAGGGGGGGGGGGGGGTGGTGCCAGAGGAGGGGGGGGGGGTGCCAGAGGAGGGGGGGTGGTGCCAGAGGAGGGGGGGGGGGGGGTGCCAGAGGAGGGGGGGTGGTGCCAGAGGAGGGGGGGTGTTCAAGTTAGGAAGTTGGCAAAGAGATGTTGCAGTCACCAGATACTGGCTGGGATGTTACATAACATTCTTGGGGTGGTAGTGCAGGGTTATTTAAAACGTAGCACCTGTCCATGCAACCTGCCAGCCATCAGCCAGCTGTTTGGCTCTCGTCTGCTTTCTCCTGTTTGAAAGAGCATTTTGAACCAGTACATGTGGCTCTTCCTCTTCCCCAGGTCAACCTGTCTCAGCCAGCAGAAGTCATCCACAACTGGATCCGAGGCCACGACAAAGTTCCCGGGGCGTGGACGGTCATTGATGGTCAGGTGTGCGTGATCCCTGACACACACACACACACACACATGCACACACACACACACACACACAGCCACCTCATTCGCAACACTCAAAATTCATATGTTCTGCCTATATTTTTGATCTTATCCTGACGATACCTTTTCCAGTGTATTTTTTTGATCAGTATCTTGATTATAGAGATATTTTTTACCTTCACTCTATCTTAACCGTGAGTACAAGAATTTAATATTTTAAAATCAGTTACAACTGCCCAAAGAGCAACAAGCCCCTAAATAAGAGTCATTGCGATCCTGGAGCAAACTAACATTCACATTCGCTTTTTTAGTGTAGAATTGACTGATCAAACTGCGAAATTAGCTATGAACTATGTAACAAGACATGACTGCTGCTTAAGACTATGCCAACTACTGGGCAAGACTTTCTGTGAACCAAATCATAATTCTGAGCCTACAGATCAATAGATAATCGCTTTCTCTCTTAAAACATCCTCCTCAACCTTCACAAATATTTTTTTTTATGATTCTCACACCATATAAAATGACGTGGCGGCCATATTTGATCTGCAGGTCTTGAGTTTGACACATCTAGAGCAGGGGTGTCCAATCCTGGTCCTCGAGAGCCGCTGTCCTGACAGTTTTAGATGTTTCCCTGCTCCAGCACACCTGATTCTAATGAATGATCATGATGAGGCTTCCACAGAGCTTGATTGATTAGAATCAGGTGTGCTGGAGCATGGAAACATGTAAAAGTGTCAGGATGGGGATCTCAAGGACCAGGATTGGGCACCCCTGCTCTAGAGTGTCACAAATGCGTCATTGCTAATGTGAAATGAATTGACATTAAGCTAGTAGCGAGGTCCCTTGTGGTACAAAAGTGACTTTCTGACAGAAAGAAACATTAGAAACTCGTAAACACTCGTGCAATGGAACATACATTCCACTACAAGCAACGCAATCGACACCAAGACGGAACATTTTGACACTGGTGTCTATGTAGTCCAAGTTTTGAAAGGCCCTTAGGGGTGAGAAAATAAAAATAACTAGAGAGTGTACAATTTCTGTGGAAATTTTGAAAGTGTGCTTGCAGCTGTCCAGAGAGTCCTGCCGTTTACTGACTTCAACCATTCAGTGTCTTTACATTGGTTTTAGACAGCAAAGAGAAATGATGATTAATTCCTAGTTTGTATTTAAAAAATGTAACTTGTTACCATACAACCAACATTTAGACCAGTTGAAAGTGATCGGATAGCTTGCAGTACCATGGTCTGTGCTGCAGGGATGTCTGTTACTAGGTGGTAATTATGACTGTTGTCAGTAACAATGTAAAATGTGACCTTTATGTCTTAAAGAGCAGCCTGAGGAAGCTGGCTGCAGTAGTGCTAGATTGTGCTATTAGCTAGCTAGCACTAGCTTAGAGAAGTTGAGATTCTGGCTAACAAACAAGCTGCCAGTACCACTAAATAACCATTCAGCTACTGGGTTCCATGACGACAGTAGGCCCATGAGACTGCTCACCAAAATAAAGGGGAACCCAATTGTGGAGAAGATTAACACCTGTTTTGTATACCTTAGCTAAAAGTAGGCTTTTGGCTAAGGCAGTAATGCTGAAGTCTCTCTAACATTGCTGTGTGGCTGACTACATGTGCGTTGTTGCTAAGGTGGGATGACGTAGTGATGTCACACTAGCAAGGAGTTCCCAGATGCAACGAAACGTCAATAAAAATCCAAGCAACTCAATCGAAAGCAAGACAAACATTTATAAATCTTTCCAAGAGAGCATCGGCCACTGATCATAGCAACGTGATAGACCTCAACACCTAGCAGGCTTATAGATGATGGAGGAGACATCCACTCGTGCTCTCATTCGTCAATCGCACGCCGGGAACCAATCATGTGCCTTGTTTGAGGGCCCGTGGGTTGTACAAAGCCTCTGAGAGAGCTTCTCTCTGTCTAGCATCCTGGAAATACATGTCTCTCGCGCATCGCAATGAAGCAACACTGCTTTCTGCAGAACAGCTGCCGATATGGCGGTATTCTTTCATTTTTATTTTTAGATTAATATTTTTGAAAAATCCACAATGCGCTGAGACCGCGAAACTTGAATCGCAAAGTGGCGAGGGGTTACTGTAGTCCAAATATCGAGGACGTTTTTGGGTTGGAAAAATAATAAATAGATGTATATATGTGAGATTACAATAAGTTGTGCCATTGCCAAAGGCAAGACACCCAAATGAATAAATATATATTACTATAACCACAACCAAGGGCCTGTAAACATGAGAGGGTCCAGTAAGAACCATACTGTTCAAACGATGGAAGTGGCTGGCCACCAGGGTTCCAGAACATCTAGTATGCAGCCCAGATGCTGCAGAATGTATCAAACAAAGGTGCTCCAACCAATGGATGTCTTCTATGTACCCACCCACCCTAACAGCACCCACCAGCCCTCCACTCAGACCAAGAACAAGAAGCTACATCTGGGGATGGATGAGCTCCTTACTTTCTATGGGATCCTCGTCATATCTGGGTACAGCTGTGTTCCAAGAAGACACATGTACTGGTCACTGATGTGCATAATGATAGCATTTCTGATGCTATCACTGTAAGTCATGTTACGCAGTTGGTGAGGGTGTCGGGCTAGCAATCAGAACGTCCCTGGTTTGAACCCTGGCTGTGTCAACATGATGTTGTGTCCTTGGGCAAGGCACTTCACCCTACTTGCCTCAGGGGGAATGTCCCTGTACTTGCTGTAAGTCGCTCTGGATAAGAGTTTCCGCTAACCGACTAAATGTAAATGATGCAATGTGAAGAAAACGTTTTGATAAAATAATGTGCTTGAATTAACTCATTTTTTAAGGTCAGACCCATCTTTTCTGAGCTCAACCAGTCATAAAAAGTCCCGCCATTTCAAGAATGGTTGTCCGTAGATGAAAGAAGGATTCCGTATTATAGTCGACAATTGGATGTAGCAGTTTAGGTAAGCCAATCCGTTTTGATTACAAGGTATGGAGTCATGCATCATCCAGTGGTCACATGTACCACATGGAGCCATATGGTGGATCCCACACTCTCCTCCCTTTGACCGGGCTTGGACAGGGACCCATAGTCCTGCAGAAGAAGCTCAGGTGCCTCAAGTTTGCACGTTTATTCATGACAACCTCTTCACTTCGCACTCCTCGATCACATGACACAAAGAGGATATGGCAGCTCTGGAACAATGAAGAAAAACTGTCCCATTCATGCCACAGAAGGACCTTTTGAAGTTACCCCACGGAGCCTCTGAGTTTCTGACTGAAAGAGACCAGTTGCTGGTCCGTTGGAAAGACAACAGCATAGTCAAAGGTTGCAACAAACATGGAAGGATAATACAGTGAGACCTTTTGTTAAGAGTTGGAAGAAGGAGCGGCTTACATGTGACAAAGTCCCGCAACCAAGATGCATCAATCATTACAATGAGCACATGGGCATTATTGACCTTCATAACCAGCAGGTTTCCATATTCCATATCTCAATCAGGTCTGAGAAGTGGGAGTGGCCTGTCTTTGCAGGGTCTCTGCACAGTGCCCTTGTAAACAGACATTATTGTACAGAGATGTTATGGAAGGGATCATCTTCTAGTAGCAGTTTCTTATGCAGAAGTTTGGCACAAACCCACAGTCATGGAAGGAGATCTCCTCTGGGCGCTGCTGTGAAAGACCAGGTGAGATTATCACTGCACCTTGAGCGCTTTGAGATGTACCATGGACAGTAGAAAAGGAGATACAAAATGAATGAAAAAGGCGGAAAAATCTAATTAAAGAAAGAAGTATAACCCAAGCAGAAAATTTAAGTTGATGAAAATAAGAAAAGATTAACACAATAACTAATTTTTGTTGAATGTTTCACTAAATGAAACAATGAAGTTCTAATGTTACAATGTTAACGTTTCAATACATGTTGCAGTTTGCACTTAATATTACAATGTTTTATACAATAAAGTTACAATGATGAAATACGTCAATTGTTGATTTTTGTCTCTCAGCATTCAAACTGGTGTATAAAGGATATTAGGGATTGTATGAGGGATTTCGAAAAGGTAAAATAAATCCCAATGTTGGGGCATGCCACTGAATGTTCTAAATGCATTAATAACCGGGCTGGATAGGGTTATTTTGATAACTGCATAGGAGAAATATGTTACTTATACACAACACACTATCTCACCAGTCACAATTGTGACCAACCATAAAACTTACTTTTTCACCTGTTTTTCTGGTCAATAGGGGAATAAAAAAAAATAATATATTGTTTGAAAGGTTTACTAATGACACATGATTGAAATATGTTCATGTCTGGAAAAAAATAGGGATTAAATGTGTTAAGAGTTACGACTGCACTGTGGCCCCCATGTGTCTAAATCATGCTGTGCTGTTGTCTGTGTTCAGCCTGTGACCCTGTATGGCTCCTCCATGTTGGCTGGGTCGGTCCCGGCGGGTCAGCCCCTGGACCTGGAGGGTTCATCCCAGCCTGGCCTGGTCACCAAGAATGGACTGGTTGTGTTTGGATCTGATGGCAAAGCAGTAAGTCCCACATGCATGGACAACACTAACTGGTTTCCTTTCTCTGTGCCAGTTTGGAAGCCGTACATTTGTTTTCTCTATTACGTCTCACTTTTGGCCCACCCCATCCCTCTCTCTCTCTCTCTTTCATAAAGTCTCTCTTTAACTCTAAACTGGGGAGGCAAATGGGGGGTCAGATGGCTCAATGGTTAAGGCGTTGGCCTCATGATCGGAAGGTTATGAAATCGAGCCCCGGCTGTGGCTATATGACGTTGTGTCCTTGGGCAAGGCACTTCACCCTACTTGCCTCAGGGGGAATGTCCCTGTACTTACTGTCGCTTTGGATAAAAGCGTCTGATGAATGAATACATGTAAACTGTTTCTCTGTTTCTGAACAGCTCCTGGTGAAGAGTCTCCAGTTTGAGGATGGGAAGATGATCCCAGCCTCCAAGTACTTCTCCTCTGGGGAGAGCACAAGTGTGGATCTGACTGACGATGAGAAGAAGATAGCAGAGGAGATCAGGGTACACTGGTGCCTGCCAGCATGTCCCAGATGACTAGTGCTGCCATTAGCAATGTGCAGGCAGTTTCAGTAAACGCTGATCTATACTGAAAATACATCCACTTTATATTTTCTGTTAGCTAGCCAGTCCATTTGAAAGCAGATGAATCGGTTGTAAAAGCGAATTTGCTTTTATAACTGAACGGAATTTCTATATTTTCCATACTACACTTAGTTTAGTTTAATTACATAATTAAATTAACTATTATTAGTAGTAGTAGTACTAGTTCCTTACTGTACTCCAATGGTTTATAAAAACGACAAAAAATATTTAGAGTGCCTTGTTCTCAGAATATTTATAGGAAATTTGTTGCAGAACAGAGGACCAATAAGAGTAAAGGGGCTGGAACAAGAAAAGAGAAAGAAAAAGTGGGGGAGAATTGATTACATTTGTCATTATTCTATTCTGAAATGCTGATTTATGAACTCTGATTCCTGGCATTATTAAAGAGATAAGTAGGCTGCAGAAAGGGATTGTCTACAATTTTAGACAAATCCTTGGTAGTGGGGATGTGACACATGTAAACCAACATATTACTGTTTTTCCCCAGTTTTCCACCCGACAGAATGCGTTTGAGAAGCCTTGAAAAGCAGTGAAGCTTCTTGTGTCTGTTTGACTGTGTGTGTGTGCGTGTGTGTGTCGTTCCCTCAGAGCATCTGGAAAGGAATCCTGAGTAATGTGGCTGTTATCGAGGAGACCACGGACTTCTTCAAGTCTGGGGCCGCGTCCATGGATGTGGTCAGGTGAACGTTCTTCTAGTTACCATCCAATCTGACTGACCCTCTCAGCACATAATGAACTGTCCACCCAACCCAGAGGGACCTTGCCTGTTCCTTGATGATCTTGTCCACCCCAAACGCTTTTTGCCTTGTGGATACACACATATTCATTCAGTCCTCCCCTGATTCCCCCTCCTCTCCTTCTCCTCTCTTCCTCCTCTCCTTCTCCTCTCCTTCTCTCTCCTTCTCCTCTCCTTCTCTCTCTTCTCCTTCTCCTCTCCTTCTCTCTCCTTCTCCTCTCTTCCTCCTCTCCTTCTCTCTTCCTCCTCTCCTTCTCCTCTCTTCCTCCTCTCCTTCTCCTCTCCTTCTCCTCTCCTTCTCTCTCTTCTCCTTCTCCTCTCCTTCTCTCTCCTTCTCTCTCCTTCTCCTCTCCTTCTCCTCTCCTTCTCCTTCTCTCTCCTCTCCTTCTCCTCTCCTTCTCTCTCCTCCCTCTCTCCTCTCCCTCTCCTTCTCCTCTCCTTCTCCTTCTCCCTCTCTCCTCTCCTCCTCCTCTCCTCCTTCTCCTTCCCAGGCTGGTGGAGGAGATCAAGCAGAAGTGTGCAGGTGTGCAGGTGCAGAATGAGGATGTGTACATGGCCACCACCTTCGGGGACTTCGTCCAGATGTTTGTTCGGAGGCTGAGAGGAGAAGACCAGGAGGAGGAGCAGGTCGTCAGCTACGTGAGTCACAGGACAGGTTGCTGCTCGGTGTTTGCTGACGCTGAGAACTTTCTGGGGGGAAAGCACTTCTACATATGTTACAAGAAGGCTTTGTGTATTAATGGGTGCAATGTTTTAATTCGTTTCCACCGCCACTCCCCCACTTTTTGACCCCTAGGCCACTAAAGAGATCAACAACATGACAGTGAAGATGCCGTATCAGTGCTTCATCGACGGGAAGTTTGAGGACGCAGAGAACGGCAAGACCTGCGACACCATCAACCCTGCTGATGGCTCTGTGAGTCTGAACACACACACACACACACACACACACACATCATAGACACTCACATAACACACAAGCAAGCCAACACAACGATACAGTGCGACTGTCAATGTCCACTCGCTTCTCCAAGGTGATCTGCAAAGTGGCGTATGCTTCGGTGGGAGATGTGGACCGGGCGGTGGCAGCTGCCAAGGAGGCCTTCGAGACAGGACCCTGGGGCAGGATGAACCCCCGGGACAGAGGAACGCTGCTCTACAAGTGAGCTCACGTCTGTGCAGCAATGTGACGGACTTCAACTTTTTTTTTTTGAGGACATTTATGCTCTTTCTCCCACCCTCCCCCCTCTCCTTTCTCTCATTCGTCCCTCGCTCTGTCTCTCCCTCCCCTTTTCTCTCTTATCTTTGTCTTTCTCCTCCTCGCTTTCTCTATGCACCTTTCTGTCTCTCATCTCCTCTATTCTCTCAATCTCTCTCTCTCTCTATGCCCCTCTCACTAACTCTGTCCCCCCCCCCCCAACTCTCTCGCCACTCTTTTGCACACACTTATTCTTTCTCTCTTTCCCTTTCCCCCTCTCTTTCTCTCTTAAGACTGGCTGATCTTATGGAGGAACACCAAGAGGAGTTAGCCACCATTGAGTCAATGGACTCCGGGGCCGTGTACACTCTGGCCCTCAAAACCCATGTGGGAATGTCTATCCAGACCTTCCGCTACTTTGCCGGCTGGTGTGACAAGATCCAGGTGAGGCATCGGCTCCAGTCGTACTTTTTGTGGGTTCCTGTTATGATTGACCAACTCTCTACTGGCTCGTTGAGCAAAATGCACGGTTGCCGAAAACTTTTGGGAAAACGGAGGGAGGGAAATATTTGTTTCTCAAAATACCCGGCTACGTGTGCACATAGGGGGGGTTTGTAGCAGGAAACCTGGAGCAAACATCTGTGAAAAACAGAAACCTGACCCGGATCAGGCCAGGGACCTAATAGTCCTACTGTAGTCTTATTATATGTCATTTCCTGTTCCAGGGCAAGACGATACCCATCAACCAGGCGAGGCCAAACCGAAATTTGACCTTCACCAAGAAAGAGCCCCTGGGGTGAGAGGTCAAAGTTCACGTTTGGTAACCCCCACAACCCCCTGTGCTTAGATAGGATCACAGGTGATGACAGTATTGGCAGTAGTATTACTGTATCAGCAGTAGTACCATAGCACACGCTGACATTTTGAGGGGTGCGTTTGTTCTGCGCCAGGGTGTGTGCCATCGTCATCCCCTGGAACTACCCGCTCATGATGTTGGCATGGAAGAGTGCTGCCTGCCTCGCAGCTGGAAACACACTGGTGCTAAAACCAGCACAGGTGAGGACGCTCACACAGTCAAGATCACGTTCTACAAGTTAGATAGAGTTCAGTTCAGTGCAAGTTTATTGGAAACTTGTCTTGCAGCAGGTAAGAAACATACAGATAGCACAACAGTTAAAAGGCACATCCACATAACACAGACTAGCTAAAAACACTGTTACACTAAAACTCATCTAAAACTTGCAAGAATTGTGCAAATGTAGTAACCTGATTGCACTTGGTACAAAAGAGTTCTTTGTCCTATTGGACTTAAAACAAGGAACTCTGAATCTCCTGCCTGAGTGGAGAACCTCAAAAGAGCAATGAAGGGGGTGATTTACCCAGTCCAGAATAGCACCAGAGCGATTTACAGCAAGTTCCCCCTGAGACAAGTATGGTGAAGCGTCTTGCCCAAGGACACAACCATGTGTAGCCACCAGGAATCGGACTCACAACCTTCCGATGACTAGCCCAACACCTTAACCGCTGAGTCATATAACTCTTTCAAACGTTTCTTTAACTGTTCAGGCTTAAAAATCCTGACCCCTTGAACATGCAAAAATTATTTAGAGCTGCATGATTAGCTTTTGAACATAAATGTGTTTACCACTTCACACATGTGCTTCTCCTTTACAGTGTAGGGGAAAAGGAAGTCTATGATATTTTTCCGAAGTGTGTTTATCATTGTTTAGAAACCTTCTATCTATATTTGCATATAGATAAGTGGAAACTTGTCAGGTGTTTGGAAATTATTAACTAATTAGGCAGAACTAAAACCTTAAGATTGGACTGTTTAAGATTGTGGGTGTTCTTCAACACAATATTCAGCAGCGTTGACGTTTTCACAGTTTTACACACCAGGCTCATGAGAAAAATAAGAAATTATTGATAAATACATTATGTTCACTGTCTTCTCTTAAAAAAAACAAGATTAATATCAATGATTTGCTTGAAACTTCACCTTAAACACACAGAAATATCCTCTGTCTGGCAGGTGACTCCCCTGACCGCATTGAAGTTCGCTGAGCTGACAGTGAAGGCCGGTATTCCTAAAGGTGTCATCAACATTGTTCCTGGATCAGGTAACAGCATGAAGTTAGGACTGAATCTGTGTGCGCTCTGCAGGAGTTGACATGAGATCATTGTTCCCTGCTGATTTCTCTCTCTCTGCTGTCTCTTCCAGGGGGCTTGGTGGGACAGCGTCTGTCAGATCACCCTGACATTCGTAAACTTGGCTTTACCGGCTCCACTCCCATCGGCAAACAGATCATGAAGAGGTACAGGGCAGAGGATGTTGGCTGGGTGTGCAGCTGTGCTGGGTGTGCACCTGTGCTGGGTGTGCACCTGTGTTGGGTGTGCACCTGTGCTGGGTGTGCACCTGTGTTGGGTGTGCACCTGTGCTGGGTGTGCACCTGTGCTGGGTGTGCACCTGTGCTGGGTGTGCACCTGTGCTGGGTGTGCACCTGTGTTGGGTGTGCACCTGTGCTGGGTGTGCAGCTGTGCTGGGTGTGCACCTGTGCTGGGTGTGCACCTGTGCTGGGTGTGCACCTGTGTTGGGTGTGCACCTGTGCTGGGTGTGCAGCTGTGCTGGGTGTGCACCTGTGCTGGGTGTGCACCTGGATGTGCACCTGTGCTGGGTGTGCACCTGGATGTGCACCTGGATGTGCACCTGGATGTGCACCTGGATGTGCACCTGGATGTGCACCTGGATGTGCACCTGTGCTGGGTGTGCACCTGGATGTGCACCTGGATGTGCACCTGGATGTGCACCTGGATGTGCACCTGTGCTGGGTGTGCACCTGGATGTGCACCTGGATGGGCACCTGGATGTGCACATGAGCCTGATTAATGTGACCTGTCCATCAGTCTGATTCCCCCCCTTGATGTGTCGTCCCTTCTGGTTGCAGCTGTGCTGTCAGTAACTTGAAGAAGGTTTCTCTGGAACTGGGAGGAAAGTCTCCACTCATCATCTTTGCTGACTGTGATATGGACAAGGCCGTACGCATGGTGAGGGAGCGTTAGAGACAAGCACAACAGCATGAATAATCACGTCTTGTTTTTCTCTCTTCGTTTGACTCTATCATATCTTATCCTCAATATAACCTAACCCCTCCCTCTTCAGGGTATGAGTTCAGTTTTCTTCAATAAAGGAGAGAACTGCATTGCAGCTGGGCGCCTGTTTGTGGAGGAGTCCATTCATGACGAGTACATTACCAGAGTGGTACGTCATTCTTCCAAACATTCCAGAACATTCCAGCTTCTTACCCAACACGTCTACAGCTGCTGATCTACTTCACCTCCTCACTCCTCTACTTCCTCACTCCTCTACTTCACCTCCTCACTCCTCTACTTCCTCACTCCTCTACTTCGCCTCCTCACTCCTCTACTTCACCTCCTCACTCCTCTACTTCCTCACTCCTCTACTTCACCTCCTCACTCCTCTACTTCACCTCCTCACTCCTCTACTTCCTCACTCATCTACTTCACCTCCTCACTCCTCTACTTCCTCACTCCTCTACTTCGCCTCCTCACTCCTCTACTTCACCTCCTCACTCCTCTACTTCCTCACTCCTCTACTTCACCTCCTCACTCCTCTACTTCACCTCCTCACTCCTCTACTTCCTCACTCATCTACTTCACCTCCTCACTCCTCTACTTCCTCACTCCTCTACTTCGCCTCCTCACTCCTCTACTTCACCTCCTCACTCCTCTACTTCCTCACTCATCTACTTCACCTCCTCACTCCTCTACTTCACCTCCTCACTCCTCTACTTCCTCACTCCTCTACTTCACCTCCTCACTCCTCTACTTCACCTCCTCACTCCTCTACTTCACCTCCTCACTCCTCTACTTCACCTCCTCACTCCTCTACTTCACCTCCTCACTCCTCTACTTCCTCACTCCTCTACTTCACCTCCTCACTCCTCTACTTCACCTCCTCACACCTCTACTTCCTCACTCCTCTACTTCACCTCCTCACTCCTCTACTTCACCTCCTCACTCCTCTACTTCACCTCCTCACTCCTCTACTTCCTCACTCCTCTACTTCACCTCCTCACTCCTCTACTTCACCTCCTCACTCCTCTACTTCCTCACTCCTCTACTTCACCTCCTCACTCCTCTACTTCCTCACTCCTCTACTTCACCTCCTCACTCCTCTACTTCACCTCCTCACTCCTCTACTTCCTCACTCATCTACTTCACCTCCTCACTCCTCTACTTCCTCACTCCTCTACTTCGCCTCCTCACTCCTCTACTTCACCTCCTCACTCCTCTACTTCCTCACTCCTCTACTTCACCTCCTCACTCCTCTACTTCACCTCCTCACTCCTCTACTTCCTCACTCATCTACTTCACCTCCTCACTCCTCTACTTCCTCACTCCTCTACTTCGCCTCCTCACTCCTCTACTTCACCTCCTCACTCCTCTACTTCGCCTCCTCACTCCTCTACTTCACCTCCTCAATCCTCTACTTCCTCACTCCTCTACTTCACCTCCTCACTCCTCTACTTCACCTCCTCACTCCTCTACTTCACCTCCTCACTCCTCTACTTCACCTCCTCACTCCTCTACTTCCTCACTCCTCTACTTCACCTCCTCACTCCTCTACTTCACCTCCTCACTCCTCTACTTCCTCACTCCTCTACTTCACCTCCTCACTCCTCTACTTCACCTCCTCACTCCTCTACTTCCTCACTCCTCTACTTCACCTCCTCACTCCTCTACTTCACCTCCTCACTCCTCTACTTCACCTCCTCACTCCTCTACTTCACCTCCTCACTCCTCTACTTCACCTCCTCACTCCTCTACTTCACCTCCTCACTCCTCTACTTCACTTCCTCACTCCTCTACTTCACCTCCTCACTCCTCTACTTCACCTCCTCACTCCTCTACTTCCTCACTCCTCTACTTCACCTCCTCACTCCTCTACTTCACCTCCTCACTCCTCTACTTCACCTCCTCACTCCTCTACTTCACTTCCTCACTCCTCTACTTCACCTCCTCACTCCTCTACTTCACCTCCTCACTCCTCTACTTCCTCACTCCTCTACTTCACCTCCTCACTCCTCTACTTCACCTCCTCAATCCTCTACTTCCTCACTCCTCTACTTCACCTCCTCACTCCTCTACTTCACCTCCTCACTCCTCTACTTCACCTCCTCACTCCTCTACTTCACCTCCTCACTCCTCTACTTCACCTCCTCACTCCTCTACTTCCTCACTCCTCTACTTCCTCACTCCTCTACTTCACCTCCTCACTCCTCTACTTCACCTCCTCACTCCTCTACTTCCTCACTCCTCTACTTCACCTCCTCACTCCTCTACTTCCTCACTCCTCTACTTCATCCTCTGCCTTCCTCCATCTCTTTCCCCTGCCAGGTGGAGGAAATCAAGAAGATGAAGATCGGGGACCCTCTAGACCGCTCCACGGACCATGGACCCCAGAACCACAAGGCCCACATGGACAAGCTGGTGGAATACTGTGAAGTAGGCCTGAAGGAGGGCGCCACACTGGTGTGTGGGGGTCACCAAGTAGACAGACCAGGTACTCAGAGGAGGGAGGGATATTTTACACATCTTTGTGGCAGAAATACAGGATGACTGTACTCTCTGTCTGTGGTGGGTCACTGTGGCTGGAATGTTCCACATTCAAGCTGTATGAATGAGTTCTGGCCAAGAACTCCCACTGATATATAACACTTCTACCTACCGACCATTTAATCCTACTTGCACTGCCCAAGCCACCTTAACCTCATGTGCACTACTGTGTACGTACTTCTCACTCATACATATATATTCATGTTTTTATATTTTTATTCTTGTTTATATGAATTTTTCTTTATTATATTTCCTTTTATACTTCAGATTGTTTTAAATGGTTAATTTAGGATCAGTATACGTTTATTGTTTGCCATCCTGCCACACTTAATTCCATGTATGTACAGATTTACATGGCGAAGAAACCCAATTCTGATTCTGGAGAGAACCGTCAGCCAGCCACATGTTAAACCTTCAAGAAAAAAATACTTACATTTTCTCTCTTCCAACAACAAAACCATTCACACTTATGTTAGCCCAACAAGCACACTATTTGCTACATTCTGACATGTTAGTGTTTGTGACCCTTGTGGTGTTCATGTTGCTCCAGGGTTCTTCATGGAACCGACGGTGTTTACAAACGTTGAGGACCACATGTTCATCGCCAAAGAGGAGTCCTTCGGTCCCATCATGGTGGTGTCCAAGTTCCAAGAAGGGTATGTGGTCTACATGTGAGAGTCCTATTGAAAACTCTCTCTTTGCATCTTCTAATAGATGTATTGAGGCAGTTCATTTGTGACAACACAAGAGACTGTCATTAGACTAACTCTTGTTCAACTAGCATTCTCGCCTGTGCTTCTGCAAGGACGTTATAGTAAAAAATCTTTGACAAGCATGCTAATGCTTCTTTCTAAACCCCACCACTCCTCCTCCCTCCCTCCCTCCCCACCCCTCCCTCCCTCCCACCCACCCCTCCCTCCCTCCCCACCCCTCCCACCCCTCCCTCCCGACCCCAGGGATGTGGACGGCGTGCTTCGGAGGGCCAACGATACAGAGTTTGGCCTTGCATCCGGCGTGTTCACGCGCGACATAAACAAAGCCATGTACGTGAGTGAGAAGCTTGAAGCTGGGACTGTGTTCGTCAACACGTACAACAAGACCGACGTGGCTGCGCCATTCGGCGGCTTCAAACAGTCGGGCTTCGGCAAAGACCTGGGTGAGTCTGGGGCCAACAGAGTGGGGTGAGTACGGAACAGAAGAGGGATGAAATCTATCTTCTTTTCTCTTCCTTGTCCCTGTAGGAGAGGACGCTCTTCTCGAGTATCTGAGGACCAAAGCAGTGACTGTGGAGTACTGAGCCAACACAGCCCTTCCTAACAAACCCACCTTCAACTGACCAGGCCACTCAATACTAAGCCCAGCTTCTGCTCCCAACAACAGATGTGAGGCAGGGGAGGGGATCACAGCCCCTCTGGTACTGTACAAATCTACAGTTTTTAGCACTCTGCATGGGAACATCAGACACCTTGACTTGCAAAACAGAAACTGCTCACCACGAATCCCAGAGGCAGGTTTTAGTGTCCGTGATGCGAGCCACAGTGGATCCTGAAAGATCAGATCCTTGTTGTTTTCAAGGTTTCATTTCTCAAGTTGTTTTTTACTGAAGCACTTGAGGCAAAACAAGCCTACAACTTTCAGCATTTCTTTGCTGTTGTATTTACATATTTTCATCGTAGCTCTACAGTCTTACCGGGCTTTGGTGCTTCATCAAAGCTGTTATATGTACCGTTATTTTGCTGAATACATTGCAAATCTTTTTCAAAATTTCTATTATTTGTAAATATTACAGAAGAGGAAATGAATTGTTATATATTTTTGACACTGTATTCAGTCAGAAAATGAGAAGTTTTGTCACACTGTCAGATCATTTGTTTTAAAACACCAAGCTAGTGTCCTGGGATTTTACTGTTTTTTGTAATATATCAAAAACAAGAACGGAGAAGAAATAAAACAGTAATGTACAGTATTATTAAAACGTCAAGCTCTAAGGGCTACGAAACCCTGTGTTTCCATAAGTGCCATTGTTTAAGCACTTGGTAAATCTGGACAAAAAGGGAGACTATTGTTCCCTACACTCAGCACCTATTGATCAGTGTTCACCTTAACATTTGCATTGGTGAATAAATTATCTTCTCTTTCAACATGACTTTCTTGTTTCCTTGGTGATGAGCGGGTTGTTGTATTGTCTAAACAACTGCAAAATAATTATGGCTGTCTGTTTCACTGCTCTAATGGAAGAGGAGTACACTGGACATAATTAAACACATCCGCTGGAAGGGAAGTTATTTGACTCAGGAATGATCAAAGTAAAGACCTGAAATATATACTTCATAAATGAGTTTAGTCATTTACAAGCCAAATGTATTATCAAAACAAAGGAGTTCCAGTCTTACCCAAACTACCATGATTATCGTGAATCAGAAAAAGAGCAGAAATACAAGCAGAACAATGCTCCATATGGTTTATATATATCCATTTATACCCAGCTATTATCTGTAGGAATAGCCAACCAGACCACGTATGGACCATTGCTTATCAACATATGACTGGAAATGCATTAGTTAGTCACAGAGGTGTGAGAATCCTCAAGAAAAGACTCGGTTCAGAAACTGTCCATAGATGAAGGTTGATGAAGGACATCATTCATCATTATCATCATTATTCATCTTCAATCATATACCAAGCACACACAAACAATTCTGGATTCTAATACGTTTATAATGAAATACAACAATATTCACATATTTAACAAAAACTGGAGCTTAACGATCAAGCATCCTCAAGTTACTCATTAATGTGTCTAATTACAAAACCCACAATGTAATGCAGATGATGCTAAAGGCTTTCATCGATTTTCACAAGGCACAGGTGGGTGATGAAAAATAAAATCTGGATTCTTTAAATGGCTTTGCCCCATTATCTACGCAACTTTTTTATATATCCTGTCAGTATATACAGTACAGCTCAATAATGTATCTCCTAAAATAATCAAATATGTCTGAAGTTTAGCAGCGTGACAAGATTAACCAGGGAGAGACATCCGAGATCTTAGATGCTTCTAGATCCTATCACAATCACTAACACAATTCCATTTAAAACGCTGCAATTACTTTCAATTTACGTCAATTATATTTGGCTCATAACAAAGGTTTATCCTTGTGGTACATTGTGATGTTTCTTCTTCCATGATAACTGCAATTCAAATCCAGCAAGTTTCCTTGAGGTGTCCATGATGAGGTCTGCCATAAAGGATCCATCGACATGATCTCAAGTGCAGATCCAGAGTCAGTAGTAACCAACTCATACCAGGAGAGCTGACTGAAGGAACTGATCTCCCAACAGCTGATCGACAAAGTTAAAGTTCCTAAATGGCCATAAGACCTAATCCTCCTTATTGTCCAGCACTTCGATGTCAACTTTTCTCTTCCTCTGGCTGCTGCCGGGCAGTTTCAGACTCTCTTCAGTCAGCTCGTTCTCATCATCAGAATCTGATTCGTCGGTCTGTGATGAATCCTCAGAATCACGATCAGAAGCGCTCATCTCCACCACTGCCACATCCTGACAGAGAAAAGAGTAAGAGAGAGATAAGAACAGCACTAAAATGATGTACCTGTTTTGATTAGATTAGATCAACATTTATTTGTCCTCCAGGGGGGGAAATTGCAGTTTAAACTGAGTCATAACTACATGGGAGTTCAGACATTAGCTTGGCTTGCTATTCAACAAACTACACTTCTATATCTCTCTGAACTCACCATTTCTATGATCTTTTCGTCATCCTTCACATGCTCTATGTCATAGTGGCCCGTGGGACAGTGCTCCATCGCCTGTTTCAACGTCTCATTAGCCTGGGCCATCTGCGGAAGGAAGCTCTGAAGTCTGTCCAGAACTGAAAACACCAGTTATCAGCTACTGACCACAGCTAACATTGTTTCATTACATTACATGTTGTCAGTGCAGTCAATAATGTGCATGTAAGCGTGTACAGAGAAGACTCACCACTACTTCTAGGGATCCTCTCAGTCTTCAAAGAGGTGCCAGTCTTCGAGGACTTAAGAAGAAGCTTGTCGTGGAAACCTGTTGAATGAATGAATGAAAAGGTTTATTTGGTTGTCCATATTCAAGAGTATTATATACACACATACATATACAGATATACACACACACACACACACACACATATATATATATACACATACACACACAGAATATAGTAAATTACATTTACTACTGTATTGGTTGCAACCAAAAAGGATTGGGCTGAAGCAACTTGCTTATATAAACCCATCCTAAAAAAATAAGGATTACTGTTCAGAAATAAAGGTTCATAAGCGATGAAGACCTGTCTGAACACACTATCACCATGTCTACACACTAGCTAGCTAAATAAGAGCATTTACCAAGATGACTCAAAGGAAAGGAAACAGTTACGAACCTTTGCCGTCGCCACAAGACAGCAAATCTTGTGATTCCGTCTTCTTAACGTTTAAATCTAATTCCATTTTAGCGTGATTATTTCGGTGCCACATGCGTCTTTAGACGCTTTGTTGATTCCAGTTACTTCCGGGTGAAAGGTCAAGGTGCGCTCGGCTTGAAACTTTGAAATTAAATTAAAGGAAATTGAAACGTGTGAGATTTACGCCCTAAAGACAAACAAAGGAGAATTTGTTGATAAATAAAAATCCTGGACACTAGCAGAGAGTGTTTAAATATATTAACAATCGTTATTATCTTCATTGATGATATCGTGTGGATCATTAATTTATATTTAATCTTCCTGAAGAATGCTTTAGTAGCTTGGAAAAGGTGACACTGAGATTTGCAAAGCGTTTGTACCTCAAATTAAATCAACATTCAGGAGCGGGCTAGAAACACATGGAGCCGCCCAAGGCGTAATCTTACACACCGCTTGCACACAAAAGGAAAAAATCTTAATAGCGACTTTAAATGTTGGAGAAAACAAATCTAAAGGTTAAAATCACATTTTGCAGTCGGCCAGGTGTTAAAAACAGTTTCTGTTTCCGGCTAAGCAGTCGGCTTTTCCGGTCATTTTTATTCTATTAACTTTAAGTTTACAAAACTTCTCCACCAATTCCAAAACATTGCTCATACTACTATCTCAGTAGTTCTATCTCTTAGTACTATCTCTTTTTGATGCAAAGTTTGAAACCAGTCTGAAATGGATAAACAAGCACCCTATTTATTTGCTTTGGAGTTGCCTGGAAATGTGCTCTGTACCATAGACATTATAAACATTATAAAATATATTTTATAATGTCTATGCTTTGTACCTGTACAGATGTCACAAGACACTTCATGTTCAGTAGGACCATGGATACACCCATGAATAGGACGCATGTCTGGACTGATGGTAGATTTCAGTGGCTCTGACATTCCTGATCAGAGCATACTTTAATATCAGAGATTAAAATACTAATATAAAGATCTGGTCTCTTGTGAAAACCATACTGGATGCCTGTGGTCTTCGGGCACTGGATCACATAATGTTATGGAAATCACAACAAGGGCTCAGGAATACTTCTAGAAAACATTGTTGGTGACCACAATCCACCATGCCATTCATAGGCTAACACTGGTGAAACAATAAGCCATATCTAAACATGGTCCAGAAGCCCAGGAGGTTTCTGGGCCAAGGCTCATTTAAAATGGACAGTGGCAAAGTGGAAAACTGTTCTGTGGTCAGACTGATCAAAATGTGAAGTTATTTTGGGAAAACTGGGCTAAAGAAGACAAGGACAACCCAAGTTGTTATCAGCGCTCAGTTCAGAAGTCTACATCTGGTATGGGGTTGCATGAGTGCGTGTGGCATGTTACACATCTAGACAAGAATGGGACAACATTCCTATTCCTAAACTTGACAAACTTGTCTCCTCAGTTCTCGCCTTGTCCCAATCTTTTTGAGATGTGTTGATGCCATGAAATTTAAAATCAACTAATTATTTCCCTTAAAAGGATACATTTTAAATTTCTTTACATTTGATATGTTATCTATGTTGTATTCTGAATGAAATATTGAAATGTGAAAATTCCACATCATTGCATTCTTTTTTTCTGTTTTTACAATTTGTAGTGTCCCAACTTCCTTATGTTTCCTATATTCTTTTGCAAATAACAGTTGCTTTAATAGTGACAGCAGCCTATATAAAATAAATCCTTGTCGATTTGGCTTTGATTTGGCTGACATGGTATGGCTCTGATATGGCTGATTCTGACATAATGGCCGTATAGATAACATCAATTTAAATGACTTCAGCACTAATAGTTGGCCCAGTGCCCGAGAACATGAAGTCCCGTACAGCTGCACCTCTGTTCATATAATCAGAGGACACTATGACGTCATTAGGACTGGAGGTGTGATGTGGTCTGCGCCTGCGCGCTTCATCACAGCCCGTGCTGTGTGGCACATTCCCCGTATCCTCAGTGGCGAGTCTGACTGTCAGTGTCAAGGGACGAACCCCTCCCCTGGAAACACCTTCTGCTATGAAATCGTCCGATCCGAGAAATAGTGTCAATTTTTCCCTACGTGACGTCCTTTGCTGAACTTCTGGGTAAAACATGTTTTATTACAATCTGACTGATGGTTCAATTCTACGTGTTAGAAGGGCTAAGCTATCATTACGTAGCTAGCCAGCTAGCAACTATCCAGCTCGCCAGGCTAAGTGAAGAATTATGTTTTTAATAAGGTTAGCTGAAGTTCTAGACTAGAGGCTAACTAGATTTGTAATTAAACTTGTGTTTATTGATTTATATAGCTATATACACATATAACGATTCTATTAGTCACAAACATCGCTCTTGGTAATGATGGGATAACTTCATACTCTTTAATGATTCTTGCTGTTAGTTTACCAGTAAAAAAAAAAGTTGATATGATAAACATTCATATTTAAAAATATTACTTTAGCGCTGATGTGAACCCTCGATTTATTTGCTTATTAACAGTCATCCGTCTCAAACAATTCCCCTTTTGTAATGTTATACTTCAGTTGAATGTTACGGAAGACCAAGTTTGTACAGAACCTTATGGAGCAGTTATCATTCACAATCCTGACTTAAATTACCTCCTCCTAACAACTCATCTCATCTGAATGTGTTTGTTCGCCATGCAGTCCTACTTCCTTATCTCTAGTTTATTGCATAGGCAAAGCTAACACACAAAAATCTAATTACAATGGCTGTAAGTCTCACGTGTGGTTTAACGAACAGGATTAGCCCTCTCATTTCCTTCTCCTAACTTCTGCTTCCCAGCTGACGTCTAAAACATTCGATCAAACCGTCAGACTAACTTTTACATGTCTGTCTGTCTACCCAATGTAGCTCCAGCAGCTCCCCTCTTACACAGTCCGGATGAGAGGAGATGAGGCGTCCTAGTCCCAGCGTGCAGCATGAACATCCACACACTGGGGGGTGCCATAGCCGACTCTCTGGGCCCTAGCCTGGCCGTGCGTATGAGCGGAGCAGGTGGAGGGTGGAGCGGCGTGTCTCTGAAGCCTGTTGGGCGAGTCACCTCTCTGTTCCAGACCATGGTACCCACAGGATACACCAAGCTCCAGGAGGAGAGGCTGGCTCTGGCAGAGCTGGGGCCCAAGCCGGAGGGCTCCAACCAGAACGGCTATCGAGCCGAACCCCCCCATCAGGAGGTCCGACGCCATCCGGAACGGGCCGCTCGCTGCTCCATCAGCCTGTCAGACTGTGGCGACGGCCGCTACGCTGAGACAGAGCCCATGCTTCCAGAGGGACGACTGTCAGGGGAAGAAGCGGATGAGGAGGAGGGGGGGGATGACGATGAGGAAGAGGAGGAAGGCCAGGGGTCCGCTACCCGCAACATGCCCAAGGAGTCTCCCCTTGCCATGGCTTTGCAGATCCTACTGCCCTTTCTGCTGGCTGGGTTTGGCACAGTGTCAGCAGGCATGGTGCTAGACATTGTTCAGGTGAGATGTTACTGTGCATTCATTCCTGCATACCTGTACTTTTCATAATCAAATCTATATGTTGTTTTATCATTCTGACTCGCCATGGTTCCATTGTTGTCAGGCTAACAACACCAGTTGTTGATAAAGGGCAATGCTGCAGAGACAAATAGGCTCATTGATGTAGTGATGGAAGAAACTAAGGACGTATTCTCTACTAGTGTCAAACGTTCTCTTTTCCTTCTCTTCCTCTCTCCTTCCTTTCCGTCCGTTAGCACTGGGAGGCCTTCAGGTACATCACAGAGATCTTCATCCTGGTTCCAGCCCTACTTGGCCTGAAAGGCAACTTGGAGATGACCCTGGCTTCCCGACTCTCCACAGCGGTGAGAGGAATATGCACATGCACACCTCCATGCTCACTCCCTTGACTCTCCGTTGTTTGTACAGTTGCTGTCACCTGCCTCAAACCCAAACCCTCCTGAAACCCAACCTCACAAGATAACACTTGTCATCAGCCCTGCTCTTGTATTGCCAGGTCTTGTTATTCCGTTTCTTAGGCTCATACAATACACAGCATCCCCATTACACAACACTCCCAACATATCATTACACTGCATTATTTTACAGCTCAGGTCAAATGACAATGGAAAATTCAGTAGCCTTTGTAGAGTATTGGCTCAGGGGAATATAAAATGGTTATCTTAAATGACGGCCTTTGCTGCGGCTTTGGCCCTACATGCACAATAATAATAAGTGTGTCAAAATGTTGGTTTTGGTCCCGATTGAGTTGCTTGTGTCTGCAGTGACCAACTAGCTAGCTGCAGTCACAAGCTTTACAAACATCACAAACCCACATGTGATTACTTACAGTAGAACATTATTAGCTTGTTAAATTCTGGGAGATAGTTGGTTACCTCAAACAGCAAGATGGCTTCCAGGCTGTGATGTCAGCACCTTATTTCTGTACATCCTTCGACTGGTTAGCTACTGCAAGTCCCACATGCTGGTAGTCAAGTACTTAGCTTAATTGTAAAACCGGTCGGGGCTCCTTTCTGCATCCTTGTCAGTGTTGTTTTCCCTGTATTGTGCTGTTGAGCTAGTATTGTGGTGGGACTGATGGATCGGTAAAGCAGTTAACCACGAGGGCTATCATATGATGATCATACATTCTGTACACCGTTGAAGGAAGTGTCTTGTCCGTATATTCATAAACGGATTGACTAAAGTCAGTTGAGTTCTGTCTTTTAATAAGCATTTGTCAATCTCTGACAATAAATCAAGACAACACCAGGGTTAGTTTGTAATCATGTCTCTCTCTGACAGCCGGTGGACCATCTTTAATGGGGCACAAGAATGTAAACATAGACAGTGACAGTCAGGCAGTAATGACGTTACAGTCTCAGAGAAAGAGATTCACAGCTCCCAACTCATGACCACTGACTAGAGATCATAGTTGGAGCTCTCTTTATACCAACTAGTGTCCAATGACAGCTTCTATTGATTAGTGATTAATGTAAGCACACAGGAAATCCCAGTCTCTTCCACAAGACCAAGCGATGCCATTCGATATCCAAACAGTTGGGGGTGGATAAGCATGTGGTGGTTTGCTCCTACTAACAGGGTCAGTTTGCATAGAGTACTGTTTGACAAACCATGAATAACCTGGAGGTCGACCTGAACCCCAGACTGGACTCACCACACAGTCACACAGGGTCAGAGCAGGCTCTACCTACAGCTAAAATACCCCCAGGGACAACAGCTTAGGGATATATTAGGAACATTCCTTGT
This sequence comes from Protosalanx chinensis, assembly GCA_030340685.1. Lineage (NCBI taxonomy): Eukaryota > Metazoa > Chordata > Actinopteri > Osmeriformes > Salangidae > Protosalanx > Protosalanx chinensis. The sequence goes on from CM059335.1 coordinate 10,010,071, forward strand.
TTTATAGTTCTTTTATAGTTTTTACGGGATTTCATGAGGAATTGTATTTTTATGATTCTGATTCAGAATACTTCATTAATCCCTGAGGAGAAACTCTTTAGCAACAACGGCACACGGTCTCGTCAAAGCACACAGGGATAAGGGTGTGAGGTAAAAGATTAGAAGAGTGTACACAGGGATAAAGGGGTGGGAGCAAGATAAGTAAGTGAAAGCACATAAGGGGTAAAGGCTGGGATAAATCTGCACGGACAGGCTATACAATTTTACAGCTATTGCTCTTGCAGAACATACAGTGTTGTGTTTCAGGATATACAGGATTTTTGCAGAATATACAGTGTTATGTTACAGGATGTTATGTTACAGAATATACAGTGTTATGTTACAGGATGTTATGTTACAGAATATACAGGATATACAGCTGTAAAGTACTGCATACATTGTCGAGTTGCAGTGGCTCACATACTAACAATGGTGTGCGGAGTTGAAAAGTTTGATGGCTGCAGGCAGGAATGTGATGAATTATATATTTACCTACTAGGTAATTGACTACTATGCCTAGTTCTATTATAAATAATAACTTATGTTGTTGTTTTGCTGTTTGGTTTCTGTTCTCAGGTGAATGTGGGAAAGATGGACTCTCCAATAGAGAAGTGGAATCTGATAATAGGAAACCTGGCTCTCAAGCAGGTAATCACCACTCAAACACCCCCACACCCTCCCACACACACACACACACACACACACACAGTCTGTTGCACACAACTGATTTCAGTGCTAATGTTGTTCGTGTAAGAAAATACAGAATGTTTTTCAAAACCAGCTGTCCATGCTAGGCCCTTGTGAACTGTGTATATAGAAAACAACTATCTAGCCAAGGTCCACCTCCATTTTCAACCCACACTGTGAGGTACAAACAGTGAGACATATCTGTTCCTGGACGGAGGTCCTCAGTCTCACTTTTGTCCAGTGGTTAAAAAAAAGAAGCATTTGCAAAACTACACTCTAACATGCAACTCTACATATACAAACATGAATATCCAGTAAACACTACATAAGACTTGCCTAACATACAGTTTAGAGAGAGCACACAGCAGATCAGTGGAAGGTTACTGGTACTACGATCAGATTTTCATTTGCACCGCAGTAAATCTGCTATCTTTGTCCTCATACTCGCAACAAACACTGTGGAGCTTTGGATGGGAAATGACCCATAAAGTGTTATGTAACATTATAGGAGGACGACAGGTTTATTGCTATGTTAACCAACTGTTGCGCAACTTCCTCAACCTCCTTCTACCTTTCTGTCTCTTTCTCGTTCGTTCTCTCTCTGTTTTTCTCCCTCTCTCACTAGTGTGTGTCCACTACGGCAATGTAATGCTTTCGTATTCATTTTTAAATGGAGCTGTCAGGCAAAAAACTGTCCTAGGTCCAAAACTGTCCTACCTGACATATCATGTGTATTAAATCGTGTGTATTAAGACGTGATATTCTGAGGATGAGAACCCAAGCCTTCACACTTGGCCATGACACGGACTACAACAGTGACCTTACAGAACTACAACTCTGCCTTCAGCTGTCTGACAGGCCCTGAGAGTGAACAGCAGTACAGCTGGAGTGGACTTACCGGACATGCACTATTTTTTTCCTCTCTCTTTCCCTCTCTCGTACACACACACACACACACTTTCTCTGACTGTCCCCTCCCTCGGCCCCTCCAGGTCCAGGCTACAGTGGTGGGCTTCCTTGCAGCAGTAGCAGCTGTGGTTCTGGGTTGGATCCCTGAGGGAAAGTTCCAGATGAGCCATGCGGTGCTGCTGTGTTCCAGCAGTGTGGCCACGGCCTTTATAGCCTCCATGCTGCAGGGTAGGAAAACACACACACACTTACTGGACTCCCCTTGTTTTCATCCCACAGTGTGTGTGTGTTGAAAACAAACAAACTCACACAGTGGGTTTATCAAAAAGATTGTGTGCTAAAGACACACACACACACACACACACATACATACAAAAACAACCAAAAGAACACCAACAACAAAAAACACCTGTTGAAGATTCCCAAGGAACTGCCTCCTGTGATTTGCCTAATGTTTCCTAACTCCTCCCCCCTCCTCTCAGGTTTCATCATGGTGGGTGTGATTGTCGGCTCCAAGAAGACCGGCATCAACCCCGACAACGTGGCCACGCCCATCGCTGCCAGCTTCGGTGACCTCATCACCCTGGCTATCCTGGCCTGGATCAGCCAGGGCCTCTACAACTGCCTGGGTACATGATCCTACATGATCCTACATGATCCTACATGATCCTACATGATCCTACATGATCCTACATTATCATACATTATTCTACATTATCATACATGATCCTACATAATCATACATGATCCTACATGATCCTACATGATCCTACATGATCCTACATTATCATACATAATCCCACATTATCATACATTATCATACATTATCATACATAATCCCACATAATCCTACATTATCCTACATTATCATACATTATCCTACATTATGGTTCCTATGTGGAGTTAAGATGTGGCATCATGTATGGGACCACTTCAGAGACAGTGTAGTTTCTTATGACACTGATAATATTTGACACTGAAATGAGGTAAATCTTGTAATCCTAAAGTTAGGGATACAGTTTGTTGCCACTAGAGGTCAGTGTTGTCCAGTTATTCTCTAAATCTGTCAGTGAATGTTGGCTCTTCTCTTTGTCTTTGTTTCGCACACGTTTCCGTGATTTAATGAACACGCCACCCAAATGGACAACATGTAGCCATCAGGGTGGATGGTCCATTTGAGTGAAATGAGCTCCGGTCTTCAGGTCTCAAATGAACTGGCATGGTAAAGCTGCTCAGGCAGCAAAGTGGGCTCAATAGTGTGCTGACCGGCTGCTGTACTGTTGCGTACATACTTATACCAGGTATAAGTGGAGATCATGTCCAGTTTACTCGCAGCTCAACTAATCCTAGCCTGACAGTCAACAGAGCTGCAGTCATGTTGATGATGAATGTGTAGCCCGCACCTTAGAGGCACCTTAACATGGCGGAGAAATAGCTGAGTCCAGGTGAAGAAGATGTGAGGGTGCTTTACTAGGCTTTTTTAAAAATTTTAAGATACATGTTTTCACTTTACATGAATTTGTACGTCCGCATTGCTGACTATCTAAAGCACGGGTGTCAAGATCCAGTCCTGGAGGGCCGCTGTCCTGAAGGTTCTAGATGTTTCCCTGCTCCAGCACACCTCCACAGAGCTTGGTAACGACCCTTCATTAGAATCAGGTGTGCTGGAGCAGGGAAACATCTAAAACTGTCAGAACAGCGGCCCTCCAGGACTGGAGTGTGACACCCCTGATCCAAAGGAACCATTTCCTGGGTACAATTTCAAAAGTCTGATTTCTTTTCCTCTCCCCCTTCATCCATTTGTCCAGATTCGTATCCATACGTGTCGTACATGGTGTGTGCCTTCTTCCTGTCTCTGACCCCACTGTGGATGGTCATCTCCTCCAAGCACCCGGCCAGCCGAACGCTCCTGTACTCCGGCTGGGAGCCTGTTATAACAGCTATGGTCATAAGCAGGTGGGTGTGTGGTGCATGTTGTGTGTGTGGTACATATCGTGTGCGTATGTGCCACACTGCAGAAGAATCGGCAGTGACTCACTATGGATGACTCATAATAACATGCTTGTCTCTCAACAAGCTGTGACTCATCAAGCAATTGGAGTACTTAGGCAGACACAAACACATTATCTCACACACACGCGCACACACACACACACACACACACTTGATATTCCCCAGACTGCGCCTGAACTAAAACCTACTTGCACAATGTCTCAATGCACAAGCACATATATAATCAACGACCGCCTTTGAAATGATGTCAAAGCAGACTGTGTTGTGTGTTTTGGCAGCATCGGAGGCCTCATCTTAGACAAAACCGTGACAGACCCCAACTTGGCAGGGATCGTAGTTTACACACCTGTCATCAACGGTAAGTTACCTAATATACTCTGCTGGCCTGATGATGGAAACATTACATATGAACCTGATCGAAATAAAACCATGAGCTAGTGTAGAGGAGAGGGTGGCAGAGATGAGGATGACTTGGGTGGGCACAGTGGAGGAAGCCTAATTCACAAATCGATTTATCTTCAAGCGTGGGGGTTGGGGGTGTCACATGGCTCAACGGGTTAAGGCGTTGGCCTCATGATCGGAAGGTTGTGAGATCCAGCCCTGGCTGTGGGGTTGTGTCCTTGGGCAAGACACTTCACCCTACTTGCCTCAGGGAGAATGTCCCTGCACTTACTGTAAGTCGCTTTGGATAAAAGCGTCTGCTAAATGAATAAATGCAAAAGTGTGCTGGTGTCCTAACAACTGCAGATAACATTTTAGACCAATAGCAACAAGGGTTACAGTTGTGTCTTGTAATTGGTATTTTAGATACGAACGTCAAATAGCTTTTGGATTTAGGGTGTATATGTGATGACAACAACACAACACAACAATTGGCAAATACTCAACAAATAGAGAGACGCACTGTACATGGTAAAAGTCAACACATCACTAAAAAGCTAAGGTAAAAAGATAAGTCTTTAGAGCCTCTAAGACAGATATGGACTCTGCCTGATTTAGCGTCTTACATTCCCCCTACACACAGACAAAAACATACCCACAGATCTATTGAGGTGTAACCAACCAAAACCTTTTAAAAAATGCAGGGGAGAGGGTCTGTGGGGTAATGGGGGAGCCTTGGAGGTGAAATGAGGGATGCTGTTGTTTATTTGTTCTGGTATGTCATACACATCCACAGGATCCAGAGCAGGGAGGTGTTAAATGTCAGGGGAGAGACATAGAGGACAGAGATTGGATTAAGTGGACATGGCCTAGGGGACAGGAGAGGTGTCTGTCCTCATTTATCACCGCATAATCAGGATGACACACATGGAGGGAGAGAGGCAAAAACAGCACCCCAAACAGTGACACTTTCATGAAGTCTAGCCTGGTCCTACCAGACTCTTCCACATTTCAGAGGGTTTTGGCTCTCTGCTTTGATGAGTGTTTACTTCCTTGACGGCGGTGACTCTTTTGAAGACTTTTGGATCTTCCCAAAGCCACTCTGGGTCTGACGTAGCCCACTGCTATTGTTCGCCTTAGCCAACTGCTTCACCACAAGAAAGGTGGGGAGGTGGGTCACAGCATCATGGCCACCAACAAAACTCAGCAAAGATCGTTCTTGCTCTGGCTTTAAACTTCTGGATAGTCGGCAGCGTTGCTACAACCGATCAAATGATTTGGCTCATCTTTCTCCGCCGCTATTACAGAACTACAACTCAAACTAGTGTATTAATTCAATTAGTAATTTAGCAGACGCTTTTATCCAAAGCGACTCACAGTAAGTACAGGGACATTCCCCCCGAGGCAAGTAGGGTGAAGTGCCTTGCCCAAGGACACAACATCACATAGTCACAGCCAGGGTTTGAACTCACAACCTTCCACTCAGGACGCCAACACCTTAACCGCTGAGCCATCTGACTCATCTGATGTACAACATCAACGTCACTGATCTCAGCCCCTCCCTCTACTCGCTGATTGGATCTGGACAAAACTTGGAGTGGAGATAACGGACCAGGCTACCGCAGCTCCAGACCTAGTACAGAAACATAATGAATCTGGAGTGGGATTAGGTAGGACCACACAGAGCAAGCCCATGCTAGGACTAAGTCCTAACATTGTTTGCTGTAGTATGGTGCTTCCAGGCAGGGTAGGCAAGTTGCACGAAACTATTTTACCGTTTTCTTTATACAATTCAAACCAGAATTCCCCAACTCTTCCCTTCAAACTCCCACATAACTACAGTAACGTGCTGTGAGTGAGTGGTAGCCTGTTCAAGCGATACTCAGGCTACCCCTTAATGATTGGTTGTGTTTATTACGGTCATGTGACCCCCACGGATGTTGGAAGATTTCATATTACCAACAAACTTTTGAATATTGTGGTTGATGTAAAGTTACTTTTGGCAAATATGACAGAAAGTGCTTAAACCTAAATCTCTGACTGCTGTGACTAAAATAATGGAATGCTTCTGTGTGTATTTCATGATTAGGTAGAGGTTATCCAAGTGAAAAAAAATGTGTATTTACAAAACACAAGTACAAACATACTTACATATATTTAAGATGAGGTAAAGTTCAGAATATACAGTAGAATACAAAATGCAAAAAAATAAAGTACGAGATAGAGATTTAAGATCAACATTGCACTTAAATAATGAATTAATTTATGTATTAAATAATACATGAACCAACTACAGGACTATAGGAGAATCTACTTAACGGTTGGGTACTGTTACCTTCACAATATATTTTTTGATACTTTATATTATGATAATCTATCAGTATTGTCAGCAGGCTACTTTTCTATAAATGGTTCTATATTGAGCACCATGATTCATTTGGCAGGTGTTATTATGTACTCTAGCACTTTGAGATTGAAAGGAGACAATGACAACAAGAAGCTGAGCAGAAAACTCTGTCTCACTTTTTATCCCCCTTTATCCCTCTATGCAGTAAGAATCTCACTGTGAATCCAGTTCGCCATTGATTGTGTAATTCCTAAAATAAGATAAGAAAATCCTTTATTCGTTCAGCAGGGGGGAAATTGCAGGGTACAAAATGGCAGTGCAGAACAGGGTGATGAGTAAGAAACAAAAGACAAAAAGGGTGAAAAAACACCCAGATTACATTCCCTTCTACAAACTAAGCCTAATATATTGTGTTTGTTTCCAGGTATTGGGGGGAACTTAGTGGCCATCCAGTCCAGCAGGATCTCCACTCACCTCCACTTCCACAGCGCCCCTGGGGAGGTCCCTGAAGAGGCCAAGGGCTGCTACCATCCCTGCCGCACCTTCTGTGGCACAGGTACAGCCCCAGCCATACCCCCCATCCCTTTAGATATCCTAATAACGACCTTGTCCTTAGTACCGCATATCATTGGATGGGGTCATTTGGGGGTTTTGTGTCAGAGCAGCATGTGTTCAGACCTGGCCTTGCTTGTTGCTGTTTCCATCTTCTGGGCTGTCTTCTATCCTCCTCTCATGTTTACAGTCGCTCTCCTCAGGTGCCAATCATCGTTCAGCTCAGGTGCTGCTCCTGTTGGTGGTCCCTGGTCACCTGATCTTTCTCTACACCATCCACTTGATGAAGAGTGGACACACCACCCTGACCCCCATCTTCATGACTGTCTACCTGGCTGCTGCCCTCTTACAGGTGAGTGTGTGTGTGTGTGTGTGTGTGTGTGTGCATGGACTTCTTGTAGGTAGGGCTGAGGCAATAAAACAATATGGAAATGTTTCCATGATAACGATGATACGTTTATGGGATGTATTTTAGAGATGGCTAACACATGACTGATGTTGCTACAGCTAGCTAACTCTTACTACAAGATCACACACAGCTAGCTGGTTAAGCTAGTTAGCTGGTTAGATAACCAAGATGTTCCCCGAGACTCAATTGTTGTTGTTTTCTGACATCTAAGAACTTTTGAACTAGAAATGCCAGAAGAGCAGTTAAAATTCTGGTGTTAACAGGATTACAATAGCTGTCGCCTCAACACATATATTAGTCGCTGGCTAGCTGGCTAGCTGGCGTGCTATTGGCGTATATTTGGCCACAAATAACTGAATATTTTGTAAACCGTGCAGCCCAACCATCCATAAAACAATAGCAATGCAATTGGGAATGACATGTAAATTTGGACACCTTTCTTCTCTACATAAACTACTGCAAAAGCTGGAGGGAGCTGTAGCTGTGGCTATTATAGTAATATTAAAATGTGACATAATATACACACTCATATCAGATTTAACAATAATGTGCCTTGCTGGTAGCAAGCAGACTGATTCATATTTAGTAGTTTTTTTGCAGTTCTGTCCTAAGGATAGTATTTTAAAAACTGTGGACATATATGACACAGAACTTTGTCTGCCGATGTCATTTTTTTCGTTTTCAAATGTTAAATGTTTATTACATTTCAGATCGTAAACTTTTTAATGTTTCACATATTGAAATCTGAAAATCGTTGCGGAAGATATTCAGCTTCAAGGACTTGAGATCTATAATAGTAGTAATAATAATAATAATAGTATACTCAGAATTATATTGAAGGGTTCTTGACAAAATCTGCCGATTCACTTCTTAATTAGGAGGTGTGATGGGGTCGTGCTTTGTACAAGCACAGCCTACATATTAAAGCCCAACTGATATATCTGTGGGTGATATTATGCATTATCCAAACTATAGGCATTTATAGTGGCCATTAAATTAATATATAAAAATGTAAATTAAAACTGACAGAACACAGTTCTAGCATGTTATGAGTGTTGGCATTGCATAGTTTGTTCGCCAGAGGGCATTCTACAACATCCTGCTTCATGTTTTTGTGTGTTCATGGTGAGTTTGCAACTGTCATGACACACATTATGTGAAGAACAGTTAAAAGAACGTTATAATTTGTAATGTATATTGGTCGATATATTGGAATATTGGATTTTCTGAATCGCCAAATGTTTGTATTGAAATCAGAAAGGAGAAATGGGTCAATAGATTTATAAAATTGTCAATCCAGCATCAGGACTTGGAAAAACTGTGGATGTGATGTGATATATTTCATTATATTGGAACCTTCTGGTTTGGGTTTGTTCTGAAATGAGCTTTCACCCCAGTACCTTGGTAATTTACTGCAGGGTTGAAGCACAGGATTGCTTTAGTATTTGACTTAACAGTATTTGCATTACTCTTGTTGTAAATGCCACTTAACCTTGTAGTTGTCAATCTATCAGATCAGATACATTTTTCAGTTTGGTTTGTTTGAACCCACTGTTTTTTTTTGCACACACCCATACTTTATCAGTCTGGCTCTGCTGCGTATGAAACCTTATCCTAGTGCCCCCCCCCCCCCCCCCCCCGCGCTGTAATGGGGTTTGGGATGAACCTGCTGCACCGTGATGCAAACCAAATCACATGATGCTCCCAAAACTGAACTGGGCTCTCTTGGAACAGGAACACGCTTTCTAAAGGGATTCTAAACATGTTGGTTATTATATTGATTGGTTTCTTCAACACTTTACATTACATTTATTTATTCATTTAGCAGACACTTTTATCCAACGCGCCTTACAGCAATTACAGGGACATTTTCCCTGAGGCAAGTAGGGTGAAGTGCCTTGCCCAAGGACACAACGTCATGTAGCGACAGCCGGGAATCACAAACTCCCGATCATCACTTTAACTTTTGTAACATGAAAGAGAAAAGAAAAATATACTAAATATACTTTTCACTGGCCTTCATGATGTATGGCTTACTTGTAGGGACCATCAAGCATAGGAAAACAAAATTTGAACTGGTGGTTAAATTTTATTGGCCCTCACACCAGTGCTATTTATAGGGTGGTGGGGTTTCAGTAAGGAGTTAGAGTAAAAGTGGTTGTTGGGTCTTAGGGAAAACAGCCTTTACGACCCAAGAGGGACCGAATTGTCCGCGCAAGATTAGCAATACAAACTTTCTCTCTGTCAATGTAAAGCATTTAGATGGAATCTGAACCTGTAAGGTTAGGATATTCAAGCACTTGTGGCTACATGTCCTAAACATTTCCACAGATGGTTTATCACTGAAGGAGTCTTCACTGCTGTTTGAACTGTTAGATTTAGATTTAGATGAACCTTTATTTGTCCTCCAGGGGGTGGAAATTGCAGTTGACAACAGCAGCAGGGTAAAGTACAGCACACAGAGTTGCAGGGTAATATACAATAATGACAATAACATGTTCTCATGTCAACTAGGAAAGGCTCAGGAAGTTAAAGGCTGCTTTCACTGCTTATTGTGCCCTGGCAGCTGGGAACATGTGGTGTTTGGTTGGTGTGTTTGGTGTGAGAGGGAAAGAATGAGCATTGAGTTGCTCTATGTTTAGAGTTCAGAAACATGACCCATCTACAGTATGGCCCAAGCAGGGTCACAGCGCGTCACAGAGTGGCCACTGTCTGATATCTTTGTGTCATTGAAGAGTAGAAGCAACTCAGACACACACGGGTAAGGAAAAAACAAACTTGCTGTCATGATACGCTAAAACACTAAAGCTGTTTTATATTCACCTGGCTTGGTTTCAAAGCCCACTTTCACGCGTGTTCGTAACGTATTCCGTATTTGAAGACTGCGTATCCATTGTGCTTCCTCTCACTGCTTCCTAGGTCCACATTTTGGTGTGTGTCTCAGTATGGCGTCTTCCAGAAGCCTGCTGTCTGAAGAGCAGGTCCAGTGTTCAGTCTGTCGGTCTGTGTTCACTGAAACTGGCTCCATTACATGTGGACACCACTTCTGCAAGGCCTGCATGGCTGTGTACGGTCAATACGATATGGGGCAGTGTCCTTTGTGCATACAGCAGTTGGATAGAGAACCTGATTTGAAAAAGCTGGACAAAAAGGAATTAGAATTCCTTGACGAACCCGGAAAGGGGGCCAATGAACATGAACTCACAAGCAAAGATCAATCAACATGGATGACAGAATGGATGGAAAATCTAATGAGCCCTAATGGGAAGCGGGTCGGTCCTGAGAATAGACCGGTTATACAGAGGATGTGTAAGAAGCATCTCAGACCCTTAGATATGTTCTGTAAGAGAGACCAGACATATGTTTGTGTCCTGTGCATAAAAACAGACCACACAGCCCATAATGTAGTCCCCCTTCAGGAGGAATTTCAAGAGACAAAGATTCAACTGGACATGGAGAATGAAGGTGTCCAGCAGATGATCCAGGAGAGACTGGATAAGGTTCAAGAGATTCAACTGTCAATACAGATCAGCAAGAAAGATGCAGAGCGAGAGATATCAGACAGTGTTCAGGCCTTCACTGCACTCTTAAACTCTATTGAGAGGAGCCAGGCTGAGCTCATTTATATGATTAAGCAGAAGCAGAGAACAGCAGAGAAACAGGCTGAAGGCTTCATCAAAGATCTGGAGCAGGAGATCTCTGAGCTGGAGAGGAGACTCACTGAGCTGGAGCAGCTCTCCCACACTGAGGACCACCTCGACATGCTGCAGAGCCTCCCATCCCTGAGCATCCCTCCACACACCAAGGACTGGTCTGAGATCAGAGTCCACAGTGATCTGAGTGTCGGGACAGCAAGGAGAGCTGTGGGTCAGATTGAAGATACATTGGTAGAGGTTTTGAAGAAGTTGTGTGAAGCTGAACTGAGAAGGATCCGGCAGTATGCTGTTGACGTGACTCTGGATCCAGACACAGCCCATCCAAGTCTTCGTCTGTCTGATGATGGGAAAAGAGTCAAGCATGGATATGTCCGCCAAGATCTCCCTGACAACCCACGGAGGTTCGATCCCGTTGTCTTGGTCCTGGGAAAGCAGGGCTTGTCCTCAGGAAGGTTCTACTACGAGGTGAAGGTGGAGGGGAAGTCTGAGTGGGATCTGGGAGTGGCCAGAGAGTCCATCAACAGGAAGGGGGAGGTGACAGTGAGCCCTGCGAATGGACACTGGACAATATGGCTAAGAAATGAAAGTGAGTACATGGTGCTCTCAGACTCCCCTGTCCTCCTCTCCCTGAAACAGAAGCCCCAGAAGGTGGGGGTGTTTGTGGACTACGAGGACGGTCAGGTCTCCTTCTACGATGTGGAAGCAACGTTTCATATCTACTCTTACACTGGCTGCACCTTCAGTGAGAAGCTGTACCCATATCTGAGTCCTTGTCTTAATGACAAAGGGACCAACTCAGCTCCATTGATCATCACCCCTGTCCAGAAGCGTTAGTCACAACCAGCTCTATGGAGTACAGAGTTCTTCATTTCTAGCGAGACCTGGCACATTGTTGACTGCTTGTGTTAATTGTGAGCTGTCACCAAATAAACAAAGTTAGTTTGGGACTGAGCTGAAGTTAGTATATTGTAAACTAGGTTATCGTATACACAAAATAGTAGACTTTTGCTTTTTAATGAAGAATTGTACCCAGATTACACAATGTCTAATGGCAATACAATGCGGAGGACATTGCTTCAGAAACTGTTTGAAGTGTCACCCCAGAAAAGCTTGCTTTAAGCTTCATATCAGCAATTATTTGGAAATCCTTGTCAAAGTACTCTCTGTTGTTTGCTATCTGGCATAAAGATAAGGATGCTGGTAATATGATGTGTCAGCGTCATTCTTGTGTGGATCTTTGTGTGTCAGTGGTGTATAACCCAGTGTATGTGAGATGGATTAGACTAGTGCACAACACCCATCTGTTAGTGACTCCCTGTGTGAGTGCTGGGAGTCCTTAGGGTCCACAGTGTCTGTTAAACCTGTCTCTTGTGAGGAGTGGAAAGGTTCCTACTGTGCAGTCTGCAGATGCTGGCATCTGGAGCTCAGCTTTGCCCTTCTCTCATGCATGCAGTAACAAACACACCATTTCATGCAGTAAAAAGCCTGTGTATTAGTACTGGACAATCGTATTATAATTACAGTGTCACTGCAGTCAAAACATATTTGAATAATTATTAATCAGTACAGATATTCAATTAAGCATAGATATGTGCTAATGTAGCTTTGGGCCAAAGTTTAAGCAGTTGTAATTCAGTCCTTTCTTTAAATAGATTATTTTGGACATCAAGGTTACATTGTGCATGGTACTACAGAATGATGAAATCTGGAAGGCTGTGAAATTTCAAAATCTTCAGTCAAAAGGACATTTGTGTTATTGACACAGAGACAGTGTGGACATTGAATTCAGTCATTTTGTTTTCATCTTTGACTTCACTTCATTTTTTACATAATACTGCTTTGAACGACATCTATCCCATACACCCACGACAAATGTAGTTTTCCCACACACCTAATGTGATGCGTTGTCTAGAAGAAGCATTATTTCATCTACAGAGCACAACTTAATCCTTGTTCACTCTCTGGGGCCAGAACGCACACACACTTGGAAAACAGTAAAGACATTTTTATTTGATTAATTGACACAAATATATTGAGGCACATGTTTACTGGACCCGTTTGTTTCTTCCAAGATTGCAAGGACTCGTATTGAGGGACTTGTTGCTTGGTCAGGTTTAAGCGATTTAAAATTATTGTACTCACTGTGAGGTATATTATGGTCGCTTGCTTTCGTACAGGTACGGTTACATTAAAAAAAAACATCCCAGATTTTCCAGAATTCAAGGTGTATAGCCCTTTCAAAAAATGTCAGGATGCTGACGACCAACAAAGACTTTGTTGTCTGTAATGTGTATGTACAGTTTAACATGCACGCCATGTTTAAGAGTAACCCATCTCCCGGATCCTCTGTTGAGTGTTTTGATGTGTGTTTGTTTCTCAGGTGTTCCTGCTGCTCTGCATTGCAGACTGGATGGTTTACTCAATGTGGCGCAGTGGGAAAGACCCAGACAGCTTCTCCATCCCCTATCTGACCGCCCTGGGAGACCTGCTGGGCACCGCTCTCCTGGCCCTCAGCTTCCACTTCCTCTGGGTCATTGGCGATCAGGATAGCGACGTAGGCGACTGAGCCCCCTCCTCTTCCCCTGGGCCTGATAGTGGTGAAGGGCCACGCCTGTGCCTATTCCACCACCGTGACACCAGCCCACCTCTTTCTTCCCCTTCACTTTTGTACGGCTGAGAGGAGGTGGTATGCCATTTAGCTTGGAACATTCCCTCGCTCCTATTGACCAGAGCTCAGCTTATCAAAGTGCTATCTAAAGACAATGAGGTGCTACAGATGGAGGACAATTCACTTGTTATTTCTCCTACTTGCTTTTGTACAGACACCAGTAACACTGTTGGAAAAACATCCTCTTACTCATGACATTTAGTTTTATTCGTATGTATGTATATTTTGCACCATCATTTGTGTTTCTACTCCGAAGGGGGAAGAGAGGGGGTAACAGGTGGACCTAGTTATGCATGATACATCATCTCCTACATTCTTGATTTAAAATCATGGGAGGAAAGCATTTGAGAAACGTTTCAACTCCTGTGTCTGTCTCTTCTGTCTCGCTGATGGGGTCCAGTCAAACACAGTGGAATAATAAACCACCATTATGTCATTTTGACAATGGACATGTACATGCTGTTTACATGTATTTAGGTATAGAGTAATACCTGCTGACATGATTCCAATGAAATGTGCCTCTTGAGATTCACAGGTCAACCAGGGCTGTATTCCAGCTCGAGTTTTCATTGCTGTTTCCTCTGAAAACAACAAACTTCAAGTAAAAAAAAAACATTGTTTTGGTTTTCATATCCTAATCTGTAAAGCCCCCCCCAAAAAATCGTAAATTGATTTAATTTAATTTGTGTAGACATGTCTTTCCCTAGTCTTCGTCGGAAACTTGTTACTATTGCACAGTGCCTGTGATGCAGTTGGGGATTAAGATGCCAGTGCAACATACAAATACAGATTCCTTCAACTATAAACAGTGCATAGTGTCTATGAAATATTTTATTGATGGGGTGCACACAGATTTCTGGAATTATCGTGCAGTGCCTGTGATGCAGCTGGTGATGACAGTTCTGTTTTGGTTTTGGTACCTATATACAGATCAAAGTTTAAATTCTCTGTCATCACTGAGGTACTTGTTCAAATTGCCCATGTTTACATTAATGCAAATCATTCTGTAGCAACCATTTTTCTGCTATTTCCTGTGTAATAAATTGTTTATGTTATGTTGATCAAAATGTACTACATTGGTTCTCTGTTAAATTGTCTTCTCACCACATACATTTAAACTTTTGTTTCATAAGAGAACTAATTACATGCAATGGTTGAGCCAGTTGTCATAATTCACCGTAGAGCACTTGTACATTTTGTGTCTGGCTAGCTACCAGAACGACAATATAAAGTGAATATAATATCTTTATGGATCAGTGCATTAGCCTAATGTCAGCCTGGTTCTACAGAGAGTCTAGGCTCTCCCCATCGACAAGCGCTAACGTCCTTGAAGGCGGATACTGAAGTTTAAAACTATCTGATCTGCAAGAGCCACTCTGGATCTGCCATAAACAATTGCTAGCATTCGCCCAAGTCAATATCTTCACCACTAATAAAGCAAGTGGAAAATCGAACTTTTCTTGAACCCTGTGGGGAGGAGAGCCACAACATCATGGCCACCAACAAACCTGAGCAAACATTGTTCTTGCTCTGGTTTTATTTTCTGGATCTTCAGCATTGCCAGAACAGACCGAATGGCTTAGCTAGCATCCTTAACCACAACTTCCGCCATTAACCACAAGTCAAAGTAGCGCACAACCATCAACGTCATTGTGCTCAGCCACTCTCAATCCCGTTTGCTGATTGACAGACAAATGTTTGGCTGACAAAAAAACGACTAATATACAGAAATCCCAGACTAAGTACAGAAACTAAATGAAAACTGAGCAGAAGCCTGAAGGAGGGCGATGCCAGGATAGATCTGGAAGACTGTTTAGATCAATTGCCGACCTCTCGGCGACATGTTGCCAATTAGCAAACGGTCTCCATTCTACATTTTGCTGAGGTAACTTGTACACGTCACGCTGACGTTGGCTTTGATGTATGTTGACTGTAGTCGGTCAGTCTGTGGGAGGCTATCAGGGCCAGCAAGGCCTTCCCAGCTGGCCATCACCAGAATATCAGATAATAATAATTACATTTTCCATATATTTTTCCACAAATATATCTATGACATTATTCCTCCTTGTTCTACTCTTCATTTCATAGCTTTCTTTTTGGTTTCACGCTTGCTTCCAGCCTCAGGTGGAGATTTTGAGGACTGGCCTTCATGTTAGAGCTTTTATCCAATCATATTCAGCCGTCATGTCTTGCCAGGGTCTAAAATCCACAAACCACCCAGGCCAGTAGAAGTGGTCCTTAACTTGCAACTTCTGCACCCCCAAATGGAATGCAGTCAGAGTGTGCAGAATACAGCTGTGCTAATTCTTTTGGTACCAAAGATTTGGGGATGACAACCTGAAATAGTTTAACTGCATCAGAGTTAATGGGTGGTTGTCTCAAACAAACTTCCTGGACCTGCAACTATTGCCAAGACTGGTGCAAACTTATGTAACTCATCAAGAGCTTGAGGACACTCCCCCTTAAGAGCAATGACTTGTTGTAACTCTACATTGTTGTCTCATCTCTGACTCTGCATCAGTTCGTCTCCCTCATTGGGATCTGCAGGCATCCTGACACTGTGTTGTACTGCACGTATGGCAGCCACTGGATAATCCCCCACTTTAACTTCTATCATCGAGATGAAAGGCAGGAATGCTTCAAACCTAGACATGGATTTTGCATGAACTTGCCCTGAGCAATGCACCTTGTACAGGAATCTGGCTGACTGTTCCAACGACCTAGCTAGCTCTACCTCTATACCCTGGAAAGTATGCAACCACCGCAAAGAGTTGAGGGTATGGGGGCCGACATCAAACCCGACTTAAATCATTCAAAGAATGACTGGCGGTGTTCTGCGCGTTTAAACCACCGACCTTTCTCAGTCAATTTATGCAGGGTGCGAGCAACATCTGCAAATTCTTTCACAAACATGCTGTAGTTAGCCCCAAGAAACTTCTATCCTCAGTATGGTTCTTTGACATGGGCCACTGTTGTACCACTTCAACCTTTGATGGGTTCATTCCTACACCCGAGTACTGAACCTGGCTCACGAAAGGAATTAAATGTACTTTAAGATTAGCGTGGCATAGTTTGGTCAACGCCTCCTTCAACCTTCAAAGTGCTCATGAAAAGTTCGGCCAAACACAATGATGTCATCCGAATCAGACCTGCCAATACCGCATCCATCAATCTCTGAAAGGTACTGAGCCATTACACAGACCAAAGCAGAGCACTTTAACGCATAAAGGCCCTGCCATTATATAAAGATAGTTTTGGGTTTATGCTTGGCATCCATTTCAACCTGCCAGTCCACTCGCAAGGTCGAGGGTGTAAAATCAGCAGGCGTTGCTGAAACTGTCCAGGGCTTTTCCAGTGCAGGGCAGGGGGTAATCCCACAGGTGCCACCCAGGGCCTGGGAGTCAGTTGAACGATTCTAAAGCTTTAACTGCTCCACTACCTCCACCTGTAAGTGGAGAGGAACGCCATGCACCCCTACTGGCAATGTCACTGTCTTAGCTTCAATCAATCAATCATTTATTGAAGGTCACACAACAGAGTTGGTGGAATTTGCTTTCGATACAGCAGTTAAGCTCACATCTCTCATGTGTCAAGTTCCATCAACAGCAACAGAAACAACAACAACAACAACAGAAGCAAACATTTATACAGGTTACATCAAGACAGGGATTCATTTAAAGTCCGTATAGCTGTTGGAAAGAAGCTATTTTTAAATCTGACAGATTTTGTGATTATCGACCTGTAGCGCCTTCCGGAGGGCATAAGTGTGAAAAGATGGTGGGCAGGATGTGAGGTATCAGAGGTGATTCTTGTTTCTCGCTGAGTGATGCGTCTTTGATATAAAGTGTCTAAGGATGGGAGTGTGTGGCCAGTGATCTTGGAGGATTTATTGATGATTTGTTGGAGTTTTGAGCGGTAATGACTGTCCAAATTACCATACCAGACTATTATGGATGAAGTGAGGATACTTTCAATTATGGCTGTGTAGAAATGAAGGAGCAGATTGTGTCGAAGGAGCAGATTGTGTGTGATTTCAATCTGATAGAGGGTAAGGTGAGTCCTCCCCAAATCGAATCTCCTGAACTGAACACTTGACATATTTCAATCTATGGCTAAATCAAGGGTCTCCAAACCTTTCTGGCATAACTCCAGCTATGTCAGAAGTGTATCTGCCATCCAGGCAGCTTGACACTTCCCCTGGCCCCCCTGCACCCACATGTCTCTCCTTACTCCATACCTCAACATTCTGATCCAACACCCCTGCTGTCACTCCTTCCTTTAGGCAGAAAGCATTGCCAGTTACTGACTCAGACTGGCAGAGTGTTCCACTCAAGAAACCACCCAGGCCATCCTAATATTACAATGGTCAGACAGATTTTGCTGGTTCAAACATTCTCTGTCGACCAGGCCCAAATGTCTTCGACCCTGCCAATAATGACAGCTTCCCTACGTGGGTGAAATGACAGCGTCTACAGACACTGTAAAAGGTTGTGGCTTCTCCGCATCTGCTGGCACAATAAAGCAGAATCCTTTATCAGTTTACAATCTTTTTTTCCCTAAATCTACGCCAATCTATGCCAAATCCAAGTAGGATCTCATGAAACAGCACATCGGCCACCAGAAATTCAGCAATTAACACAAGTGAACCAAACTGGCATCCTGTGTGCCACTTTCCCAGGATCCACACATCCCACCCATTCACTGCCGAAACGTCACCATGGTGATCATCTCTTAGTTATCGCCGACCAGGCCCGTTTTGGAATCACTGACAATGTTGCCCCACTATCAACTGACATGAATGAGTCCATCCCACCTAGATTCACTGCAATATACCCAGAATCCTGATGATCACTTGAAGAGGACATTGTGAGTGAGAGTACCATATTTTTTGCACTATAGGGTGCACTAGATTATAAAGCGCACTGTCAATGAATGGTCTATTTTCAATCTTTTTTCATATATAAAACGCACCGGATTATAAGGCGCATTAAGCGTTGCTGCAAGCGGTGCGGCTTTGTAGTTTACCAAAGTCGTACTAAAACATTTTGCGCCTTGTACCACAGGAAATCGCTTAGAGGTCAGTAAGCGAAACCAGAATTAATCCATATATACGGCACTTATAATCCATATTAAAAGGGGCACTGTCGTTTTTTTTTGAAAATTAAAGGCTTTTAAGTGTGCCCTAGAGTGTGGAAAAATACGGTATCTTTGGAGCAGTTTGAAGGTTCGTCACTGCTAACTGAAAGCACCTTAACTGCTGTCACAAACAATCCCATGGGTTTCTCACAGCCTGACCTAGTTCCAGTGCTTTCAGGTTTAGCCACCAAGATGGCCCCTGTGGCAAAATGCAAAATAGAGCATGCATAGTTGTTCTTCATCCCACTGTACATGTCCCACTCTCAACCTGACAGCAAGAAGGACATGAACTTAAAGGCCTCATCCAGGAATTCACCTGGAGGCCAGACCTAACTGTTTGGACCAGTCAGCCACTCCTGATCTGCTCCAGTGAACGTTTCTGACAGAAAGACCGAAAGTCCAGCAACAGTTTGAAAAAGGTGTGTCACTAGTAGTAGATGGCCCATCATCACTATGTCCCCCAGTAATCTGCTCCAGCAACAAAACCTGCCCTCTCTCCATTTGAAATAAATTGTTAAAGCTCTCTCTTGTAAGTCGCTTTGGATAAAAGCATCTGCTAAATGAATGAATGTCAAATGTAAATGTAAATTGTAAAAGCTCTCTCTTGTAAGTCGCTTTGGATAAAAGCATCTGCTAAATGAATGAATGTCAAATGTAAATGTGAATTGTAAAAGCTCTCTCTTGTAAGTCGCTTTGGATAAAAGCATCTGCTAAATGAATGAATGTCAAATGTAAATGTAAATTGTAAAAGCTCTCTCTTGTAAGTCGCTTTGGATAAAAGCATCTGCTAAATGAATGAATGTCAAATGTAAATGTAAATTGTAAAAGCTCTCTCTTGTAAGTCGCTTTGGATAAAAGCGTCTGCTAAATGAATACATGTCAAATGTAAATGTAAATACTGTGGTCTACCAAGTTTGTACATATTAGAGATAGAAGATCCATCACAGCCAGCAGTGTAATCTACCTTGCTTCTGCTGTGCAGTATAGAGAGTCCCTGCACAGGATATTTATAATGCACAGCTGAACATGGGAGAGGAAAAACAATAATAATCCTCTTTATTATTAACAGGCCCAATGAACACAGTTTGAAGCCCCACGCTTTTAGAAATCCCTCACCAGCCAAACAAGATTTACGATTGTCTGTCACAATCCCCTCTTACATAAAACGCTCATGGGGAACCACAATAAATTCCCACTCCAACCTCACGCTTACGGCACAATAGCAATAAGCATCCATGTTCTGAACATCTAAAATCATTGACTGCATTTCAGGGAACACGAGAGAAAGCTGGAAATGGAGTGATTACTCTGCGCTGCATACAAGGTCTGCATTGTAACCAATATATTGATTCACACCGTGTAAAGTAAATGGCTTTACTTTATATAATGGCTTTAACGTTGTTATATAACAAGGGGTGTTGTCGGGAGAAAAAGTCAGAAAAAGCTATTAAATGGATTTAAATGGATGGTTTTGATTCAGTGAAGTCCAGGGCTCTCATGACCAATGAGTGAGACTGGGTGAAGTCTGAAGACTCAGCAGACAGTCATGGGCAGGAAGGTTTTTTAACGCAGGAAAGAAGTCAGACAATTGTGGGTTTTCCTTAGCAGTTGTGTCTGATGATTCATGTATCATTCCTATGACATTACTGGGATGTTGAAAGTGTTGTTCATAGACTATTTGTGAGTTTTCGACAGAAGTCTGTGATGTAGATTGCTAACACTATCATTGAGAGACTGAACCTGGGCTGTTGGGTTATGGTGCTAATAGCTATTAAACCTAATAGCACAACCTGTGCATTTGTTGATGTGGCCCCATAACACTGCACATCAACACAGACTGATTTTTATGTGTGGGGGATTCACAGGATTTGAGTGGTTGTATTAGTCTGTTTCTGTTCCAGCATGTAGACCAGGGTGTGCAATTAGCGAAACTAATTTTCTCGAAGGGCCACATGTAGATTGCTAACACTATCATTGAGAGACTGAACCTGGGCTGTTGGGTTATGGTGCTAATAGCTATTAAACCTAATAGCACAACCTGTGCATTTGTTGATGTGGCCCCATAACACTGCACATCAACACAGACTGATTTTTATGTGTGGGGGATTCACAGGATTTGAGTGGTTGTATTAGTCTGTTTCTGTTCCAGCATGTAGACCAGGGTGTGCAATTAGCGAAACTAATTTTCTCGAAGGGCCACATGAGAGAGTGAGACCTTTAAACCAAACCAATAGACTGAACTTCATTCTGCTAGATATTACTTTGAATGCTTTATAACAAAACAGTACAATATATGATGATCAGAGTCTGCAGCATAACTAGCAAACCATCAGCGGCCTGCAGCCACTGAATCAGTCAAATTCTATATTTGTCCGCATGTTTAGTCCTATAATACAGATTCAAATTGTAATCCTTCACTTGCCAGTGATGCAAGGATAAGAGCTGTTTTGTCTATGTATGGGTAGTGAGACCATGTTGGACTGGAACATTATTGTCTTACATCCGTTTTGGGTAAGAGAGTGGGTATTTGACCAAGGAGGTCCAGAACTGAGGTGACAGACAGGGTCAGTGTCTGCTGGGTGTAAACACAGAGATTCTTGTCACCCAGGGGTGAGATTCCTCTGAGATAGAAGGATAATGGGAGGGGGGGGGGGGGGGGGGTGGGGTGGGGGGGGGGGGGGTGGGGGGGGAAGAGTCCCCCTCCACAGATTCCATTGAGACACATTCTATTCTTGACCTGCTGACCCAAACTAACCTGTGCTGCCACCAACAATTTAAGCCGGCAGCAATCAAAAACAGAGCATTCTTGGCCCGGTCAGTCTGAGTAATCGGGTGTTTTATCGGCGATCTCTGGCTGAGAGGGATCGATGACAAAGCCGCAAGGGCAGATGACTCAGCCCTCATATCATTCCACTCTTGAGCTGAGAACACCAATCAATACACTTTATTTAGTGTGCGTGTGCATGCAAGAGAGACTTGTGGGGGACTGAGTGACAGTCATTAGCCCAAGGTGAGAATCCCAGCTGTGATGTGTGTGTGTGTGTGTGTGTGTGTGTGAGAACAGGCTTTCCTAAGGTGATACCCCACTGTCAGGGGGTTTGGCTGTCAAAATTTATGAAATGAAACGTACACAGCTCACAGACACTCAGCTCTCGTAGCCACGGTTCAATAACACTCCTACCCCATTACTCCATTAAAAATGTCTACGTTAGTCAACCAATCATTCTAGTCAGATCTCACATCATAGAGCAAACACCGGCTTATCTCTGGCTGAGCTAATACCCTGAAAGCTAACATTATGCTAATAAGATTCAAATTCAATGACATTGTGTACGGTTGATAATCGGTACAGTAATTTTACAGTATGTTTGAGAAGAAGATTATCATGCTTGCCAGCTACGTCACGTCCCAGACTGAGAAGGCAGGTTCTCTGTTGACGTTTGTGAAACTATTGGATAGATTCCAGAGCCACTCTGGATCTGCCTTAACCAATCATTAATGTTTGGTTGTGATGTAGTCATGCGCTGGAACAGGACTGAGACCAATCAGGAGTTAACGAGTTTAACTGATTCAGGTTCAACCCAGGGTTTTCTGTATTACAAGGCTGGATTCATTGTTATCATGTTCAACATGGTAAGTCATGCTAAGATCAATTTGATGATTTGTGATTTTTGTTTTTTTGTAAAAAACCTTGTTTGATTACTGCAGAAATGACACTTTTGAGGTTTGCAGAAGACCACTAGCCCATTTTGATGCCCTACATCCACATCTTGTGTTTGGGGCTGTGATGTCAGTAAAGTTTTCCTATCCTGCATGAAATATGCGGCTCTCGTTTTGTCCATGTTTGCAATTGGACATACGGTGCAGACCCCGCCCCTTTATGTGAACGTGTGTGTGGCGACTCTGAATGCTTTGATGGAACGATGGACCAGTTTGAGGAGTTCCTGCTGCAATGTTCTCTATTTTTCACCAAAAATCTGCTTTTCCGAGTGAATCAGCCAAGGTGGCGTTCATTACCGCTCGCCTTACCAGTGATGCACTTACACTACCAGGCAAACGTTGGGACACATTGTCCCATTCATTTGACTAGTAGTGTAAGTGGGCAACTGCAGTTTGGAGCCATTAGGATGCTTCCACTGCATCCCTGGAGCATCTTCTAGACTGAGTCCTGCATGTCCTCACAGCAACAACAACTCTTCACTCTGCACCAGAGAGAGCACTCAGTATGCCATGTCCTTCCATAGCCAGGCAGGGGTGTCAACCGAATTTTCCCCCAAGGCCACATCAGCATAATGGTACCCTCAAAGGACCAGATGCTGCAATTCCCCCACTGCGGGACAAGTAAAGGATTATCTTCTTTTATGTAAATTTAAGGCAGTATAAATGCAGCAAAATGTAATTACAGATGTGATTTATGGGGTTTTCAGGCTATTTCACTTCCTTAAGGTCTCTGAATAG
This sequence comes from Protosalanx chinensis, assembly GCA_030340685.1. Taxonomy (NCBI): domain Eukaryota; kingdom Metazoa; phylum Chordata; class Actinopteri; order Osmeriformes; family Salangidae; genus Protosalanx; species Protosalanx chinensis. The sequence goes on from CM059335.1 coordinate 10,033,326, forward strand.
TGTATGTAACATTAGTTGGACTGAAAATGGCCGGGATCCACACCGATAAACGATTATTCTTCATAAAAATCTTCATTTAATGTTGAGATGTAATTTTCTTTTTAAAAAGGTCTCTTCTCAGCAGGATCTGGAAAGACTAGCAGGATGACTGAATGGTCAGGTAGTCTGAATGTAAACAGAAGGATATGGTAGGGTTAGATTCCCGGCTGTACTAAATGACGCTGTGTCATCGTAAATATAGGATGTGGATGACACACGGAAGCTGGATTATTAATTAGGGAATCTACCTTTCATAAATCTGCCTTTATAGAGGATATAAAACTAACAGCAGATACAATAGACTAGCAGAATGATGAATTTAATATATAGAGGAGTGACCAGCAAATAAATCAGCACATATGTGAGATGAGCAGCAGAATAATGGCCACAGATAAGAAGATCCAACAGGAGAGTGAGAGATGGATGGTTAAAGCAGAAAGCTCAGCAACGTGATGGACAAGTCTTCAAATACCATGAGGCTCTGTGCTCTACTAGGTGCAGGACCACCTAGTTCCCCCGCCCCCCGCTTGACACAAAAAGAACTCTACCATATATGTTTCAGACATGCAAAAACAAAGAACCACAAGTTCAAGAGCGTGGTGCAGTATGGTAGGGCAAGTGGTCTAATGTTCAAACACAGTGGTTACATTTTCTGGGGCAGTAGATTGTGTCACCTCTGTGATTGATATGCTAAAGGATTTGCTGGAGCAGGGAAACATCTAAAACCTTCAGGACAGCGGCCCTCGAGGACCAGGATTGGAGACCCATGCCTTAAAGGCTACACCCTAAAGACTGCACCCAAAAGGCTACACCCAAAGACTGCACCCAAAAGGCTACACCTTAAAGGCTACACCCTAAAGACTGCACCCAAAAGGCTACACCTTAAAGGCTACACCCTAAAGACTGCACCCAAAAGGCTACACCCTAAAGACTGCACCCAAAAGGCTACACCTTAAAGGCTACACCCTAAAGACTGCACCCAAAAGGCTACACCTTAAAGGCTACACCCTAAAGACTGCACCCAAAAGGCTACACCTTAAAGGCTACACCCTAAAGACTGCACCCAAAAGGCTACACCTTAAAGGCTACACCCAAAAGGCTAAGAAGAGGTCTGTTTTGAATGTTTGGAATATTCTAGCAGGCTTTGTGCACAACAGATGGCATGTGCTGGAATCACCAGGTGGCATGAGGTGCCCATGGATACGCAACATGTGGATCACCATGCCAATGTGAGAAGTGGAATCAGAATGCAGGGGGGAGTGCTGACATAATATTTGATGGTTTGTGTGTGTGCCAGTGTACATTTAAGGCATAGTAACGACACAAGGGAAACCATTTGTCAAAAGCTTTTTAAGTTTCTGCAGAATTTTATTGTGAAATCTGAACAAAGGAGTCAACTGGCTAGGCGGTGAGGGAATCAGAATAGTAATCATGGTAATCAGAAGGCTGCAAGTTCAAATCCCGGCCATGCCAACATGGTGTTGTGTCCTTGGCAAGGCACCTCACCCTACTTGCCTCAGGGGGAATGTCCCTGTACTTGCTGTAAGTCACTCTGGATAAGAGTGTCTGCTAAATGAAATATGTATGTATGAACCAACCTGGTAAAAATCCTCATGGTTTGTATATTATTAATTATGTTGGTGAGCAGTCCTTAAAATAAAGACACAGCTCCATGAGGATCATAGATATGAAGAGAGTCCAGGTGTGGCCATAGTGATAGCCTGAACAGTGATGTGGATAGTTGTTGAAATGCATGAATAAATAATTACAGTACAAGAAGCCTGTTGGAAAGAAACTGTCCATGTTCATACAGTTACAGTACTCTCTAAGGCAGAGTAGGTGCAATGTATCTCCCGAGGAACACACATGCACACATATCGAATGCTTACAGTACTGTTCACACACACACACACACACACTGAGACAGCAGATGAAGATTACAGTACATATGAACCTCTCAAATACCCAATCCAATTCACTCAATGAATCAGTCTGACAACATAATAGAGCAATAGCAGGGAACTCAAAAAAAAGAATAATTACAGTAAGCGCTTAAAATACACCAACACACATACAGAACCCAAACACCATACGGTAAGTGATGAAAAACACTGGAAGGGGCCCACTTATGGTTCAGGGACTGTGGGTTTGGAGATAAGAGAGATAATGAAAGAGAAACCAAAAAGAACTAAGAATTTTCAGGGAAGCTCTGAACCCAGTAGATCTCCTCGGTCCCCTCATCAGCTTTACATCCAGGGTTGGTCACCAGTACTGTGACATCCGTGTGTGTGTGTGTTTCCATATGCCCTTGTAGTTCAACCAATGCTTTAAATAAAGTGCTCTAAAAACTCAAGAGGACTGAGAAGGCACTCCTTATGTGACTGGGTGAAGACATCCATGTAGACCAGGGGTCTCCAATCCTGGTCCTGGAGGGCCGCTGTCCTGAAGGTTCTGGATGTTTCCCTGCTCCAGCACACCTCCACAGAGCTTGATAACGACCCTTCATTAGAATCAGGTGTGCTGGAGCAGGGAAACATCTAAAATTTGCACTACTCGCATCATTTGTATTATTTGTAACATTTGTATTCCATGTTACCTGTATCATTTGCACTACTCGCATCCTTTGTATTATTTGTAACATTTGTATTCCTTGTCTATATGTATCATATCTGCAGTGTATCTTTACATTGTATTCATTTTCATTTTGTTAGTAGGCCACATTTATGTTCTATGTTTGCTCATTCCTGCCAAAGTAAATTCTATGTCTGTTTATCTTGCATAGCGAATAAACCCCCATTCTGATTCTGATTCTGATTCTGAAAACCTTCAGGACAGCGGCCCTCGGGGACCAGTATTGGAGACCCCTGGATTAAAGCATCAACTCGTCAACTTCATTGAAACTGACATAATTTTTGCCAGTGAGCGTGCGTTGAACGCTGCCATGTACATTTGTGATCCGACAGATCGACAGTGGACTGTGAAGAAAAGGTGACACAACAGGAAGAAATGACAACAAAATAATTTAGGACCGAACAATGAACAAGGATTCCAGGCTTTGTTCTTCTGTCAAAGCAGACAGGGATTATGTTTAAAATGAGGTTTGATATTTGAATATTTGTAGAAACATTACAAGTTTGCTGATTAAAAGGTATTTTGAGAATAATTACACATGAAACAGAACAGGGAGTCTCCTATATGTAACAGAATTATAATCACAATTTGTTGAAATGATTATATGACTCCGGTTACCTGGACGGACCTATATCTGAAGTAAGACCTCTACTTCCCCATCACCAGGCTATTTGTGCTTGTGTTCACTAGTACTTACTTAGATACATGTTTATAAATATATGTAGCTTTAAGTTCCTTATTGTCAAACTGCATTTAGGAACGTTGGAAAGTAAGTAACATAAATAGAAATTCGCCTCAGAATAAACACCCTCTGAAGTAAGTAAATGGATGTAAACAAGGGTAATGACTGGGACTTAAAAAGGCTCAAACATACTGGATCCTTCCAGGATGACAGGAGGCCTGTTCTGGGTTCCATATTAGGATCTTCACCAGCTCTGTTTCTCTGAGGCACCTGCCTTTCTCCTGCTGTGGAGGTAGAGACCCTGACCGAAGAACTACCAAGACGGAAGAAGAGAAGGATGACCAGAGAGAGAAGAGAGCGTGAAGAGAAGTGAAGAGAAGAGAGAGAAGAGAGAGAGAGAGCGTGAAGAGAAGTGAAGAGAAGAGAGAGAGAGAGCGTGAAGAGAAGTGAAGAGAAGAGAGAGAAGAGAGAGAGAGAGCGTGAAGAGAAGTGAAGAGAAGAGAGAGAGAGAGAGAGAGAGAGCGTGAAGAGAAGTGAAGAGAAGAGAGAGAGAGAGCGTGAAGAGAAGTGAAGAGAAGAGAGAGAGAGAAGAGAAGTGAAGAGAAGAGAGAGAGAGAGCGTGAAGAGAAGTGAAGAGAAGAGAGAGAGAGAAGAGAAGTGAAGAGAAGAGAGAGAGAGAGCGTGAAGAGAAGTGAAGAGAAGAGAGAGAAGAGAGAGAAGAGAAGAGAGAAGAGAGAGCGTGAAGAGAAGTGAAGAGAAGTGAAGAGAAGAGAGAGAGAGAGAGCGTGAAGAGAAGTGAAGAGAAGAGAGAGAAGAGAGAGAGAGAGAGAAGAGAGAGAGAGAGCGTGAAGAGAAGTGAAGGAACGGATATTGAGAGAGAGCGCAGATGTCCTGCTAGTTTGGGGGCATCAGCCTTCGTGTTCACTGTTTATGCTGTTTTTGCGTGACTCTTCGAGACAGACTGCATACATTATGTGATAGAGTTTGGATGCTGACTAAGATACTGCATGGCAACAACGTCAGCATGCGTGTTTATGCACTAACTGCATTTTTGTGTGTCTGTGGGCCTCCTTTTACAATAAAGGATGTAGGAGAGCTGAAAAAGCATATTTTTCCGCTCTAAGTGGGTGTGGGGGCGGGGCTATGGATGAAGGCCAAACCAGTAGCCTTCTTCTTCATCACATCCAGATGTGGAGTTGGGCTACAGACCTTGTTCCTCCAAAGCAGCTGCTCATTATACCTCAACAGACATGCACAGCTGTTGTATATTAAAAAAGACACAAATTGCTGCCATACAGTACAGTCAGCAGCTGTTCAACATGCATGTCCTGACAAAAAAAAGACATTATTTCTATAACTGACATAATCACTCCTCAACTGTTCCCACATAGACCCAGACAGTAACAAACATTACCCTGTAAAACGTCTAAGATAAGATCATTGTCTATCAGTCTCGCAATGGAGAAATGTCATATCTGTCTAGTCAGAACTGACATAAGTGTAAGTATCATGAGATATGACTCCTCTTCCTGGCTCAAACAAGCTTCTGTCTCACTTTCAAATACGCTCGCTACGGTAAACCTCTCCTCATCTATTTCAGCTGCTTCATCACATGGTGTAAATAGGATTTCTAGACTAGCCTTAGCAATGGCAGTTTGAACCTGCTAGTATGACTGAATTTGGCAGGTTAAGATAGACCATCATCGTTGTTCTTTTGTATTCAGTTGCTGTTATGGTCATCTGTATTGTTGATATGTAGAGGTGGACCTTCGCTATTTCAGTAAACTTTTTCTCCCGGTTTTCTCACTGGTTCTCACTGTTTGAATCTCACTGATGTGAGTTTAGTTGACCCCTTTCCTCCATAGTATTGTCAGTGTTCTAATATTTTTGTCACCAGGTTTGAATACAAGGAATGGGTTGATAAAGCATTAAATCCCACACAGAATAACAAAGCCTTGTAATAAGAGCTCACCTTTTTCTAATCAACAACAAATGCTAATTTGTCAAGAAACGAAATGCAATCTCTCCTCAACCAAGCAATTTAAATACTATTTTGTATTGCTGCTCGCAGCAACATTTCCAAAAGGCAACAAAAGCAAAACAGGAAACAACAACAAATGATTTCAAGCAAATAAAATAAAAAGAAATCTGTTTGTTCGTCAAGAGAAGGAATGTATGAGAGCATGGATGTCGTGTCAACTGGTTGAATTTCAAGAGCAGGGAAGGTTATAAGACTCTCTCTTATGTTCCTCCTGCTAACCCTTTCAAAACTATCTTTCCTCTCCTTGTCTCTTGTTGACCTGAGGTAACCCTCCAGCCCACTCAGATCTTTTTATACCCTATAGCCCAAAGTCTAGAATGTTCTGCGTCAGGGCGGCAAAGAAGGTTCTCAGGCTTTAGGAGTTCATGTTTCTTCCCATGGTATGGAGACCAGTGCTGTGAGCGGCACTACTGTTAAAACTCTTGGCCCCAGATCACAATCATTCTCATTTGACGGTTGGATGGAGCCAAATCAATAGCCAGCTATTGGGTGTGGGGAATGTGTGTGTGTGTGTTTGAGTGTGTGGGGAATGTGTGTGTGTGTGTGTGTTTGAGTGTGTGGGGAATGTGTGTGTGTGTGTTTGAGTGTGTGGGGAATGTGTGTGTGTGTGTGTTTGAGTGTGTGGGGATGTGTGTGTCTGTGTGTTTGAGTGTGTGGGGAATGTGTGTGTGTGTGTTTGAGTGTGTGGGGAATGTGTGTGTGTGTGTGTTTGAGTGTGTGGGGATGTGTGTGTATGTGTGTTTGAGTGTGTGGGGAATGTGTGTGTGTGTGTTTGAGTGTGTGGGTAAGTCAGTCAAGATGGAAGCCAGCCAGCTGATTACTGAAATGCAGGACTCCATCATTGAGACAGAGGGCATGGCATATCAACAGCAGAGAAAAGGGAGTGTTTACGAGTGTTTCGTTTAAATTATTATTATTATTATTATTTGTACAATTAACAAGAGTTTCTCCATCAATTGGGATTAAATAAAAAGTTCCCATGATGCTTTGGGGTCAGGGCGCGTGCAAGGTCGCCATTAGCTGCGTGGAATCCAGGATCCAGGAGCTCATTTACATATAGAACACGGAGTGCCTGTCCTCCCGAGGAGCTCTGCTCCTCTCATCTCTGTCCTTCTTCCTCCTAACACTCACACATTACTGGATCACTTCACTACCCCTCCTTTCTATCCCATGTCAGAGCGGAGTGGACACTTCCTCACAGTCAAGCTGACATCACCACCACCTCGTCTCACATGGACTCCACCTCCTCGCGGTGGTTTTCAAATTCGAGTTTTTTTCCGTGACAAAGGTCCGACCTCTCCCCATTCCCTCGCGGTTTCAGAGGATTTTCTCCTCTCGACAAAGGACCGTTCTCAGAGTCCTCGGTCCTGTGAGCGCCCCCCCCTCTGCTAGTCCAGATGGAGGTAGCTGGGCGTGGAGTAGTTGAACATGAGGAAGTCCATCTTGTAGAGCTGGTAGAGCTGACTCTGCTGCGAGGAGCTCACGTTGCCAAAGAACTGCGCCGTCATGGCGTCGGTGGTGCGGGTGGACTTGGCGTACGAAGGGAAGTGCAGCGAGTCGCCGGCACCCGCCAGACGAAGCACGTAGTTGGCGTCCTCCTCCAGAGTCTCGTACTTGCCCACCAGATCGTAGTGGATGTGGCACGGGTGGCAGAGCTGATACACCGTCTGCCAGTGCTCGTTCAGCGGGCCGTCACGCTGCGTCGCCGGATCCACCAGGTACTCGGCAAACTCGCGGAACTTGACGTCGGCGCCGTTGACCAGAGCGTCCTGCGTGGCGTTCTTGCGATAGCGGCGAACGATGCGAGTGCCAAATCGTCGGTGGAAAGAGGAGTTGTACTTGAGGGTGAACTTGTTGCGGTACGCAGAGACCAGCCTCTCGAAGGGCTCGCGGACGAAGAGGAACTTGAGGTAGGTCTTGAGGCGGTGGTTGATCTCTGCGATGCTGTACTGGTTCAGGGTCTTCAGGTTGGAGGGGATGTGGGCTTCGTTAGATGGGATGTCCATGGGGTTACTGGAACAGAGACACACAGAATAGAGGATCAACGAACAGCAGATTAGATTCAACTTCATTGTCATTACACAGGTACAAGTACAGGGTAACGAAATACAGTTAGCGTCCAAACAGAAGTGCAAAACAGTTAGAATAGCAGAATATATCAGTTAGTATAATCAGAATATAGAGAGTATGTAGAGGGTATTAAAGTGATGTGGTAGCAACAAATATACAGCTGTATTGTCCAAAATGTTACAGTTTACAGTGTTGTATGTATAGTATTTCTTTAGAAAGTTTACAGTGTTGTTACCAGTCATATTGACAAGACTACTAGAACCAACCTCCACCCGTCACACAACACCCCCCCCCCCCCCCCCCCCCCCCCCCCCCCCAGGACGTCTTCACCCTCACCTGTATTTCCCATGTCCCGTCAGTACCATCATGACGCGTTTCCAGTTGGTGCAGGCCACCTTGGGGACGTAGCAGTAGATGAGCTCGTGCTCCTCATCCACCACCAGGTGCTTCAGGTCTCCGGGCGTCAGGACCCTCCGCTTCCGGCTGGAGGCACTGTGGGCCCGGCAGGACTCCACCACCTGGTCCCTCCTGGCCTGGTGGAGGAGAGCGCTGCTAGAGAGCTCCGACTGGAGGGACGAGGGGAAGGAAAGAGAGAGAAACAGGGGAGGGAGGGATACGTTGCATGAGTCATACATTTATATTACATTTAGTCATTCAGCAGACGCTCTGAGTTAGAGCAACTTACAGTAAGTACAGGAACATTCCCCCCTGAGGCAAGTAGGGTGAAGTGCCTTTCCCAAGCACATTTTTCATGTTGACACAGCCAGGGTTCGAACCAGGTACCTTCTGATCACTAGCCCGACTCCCTAACTGGCCTCGCCACATGACTCCCCATTCAGGGTTATGCCATCACGATTTTCAGATTTGGCGATGAGATTTGGGATTTATTTTGTGTTCTTTTACCCATTCGATGAGTAGCTTTGGTTCACTTTGCCAAGATGATGATGATGAGGGGCGAACAAAGGATGAACGAGGGGATGTGGTGAAGAAGATGGTGAGATGCAGTGGAGGGAACGAGAAGGGAGCTGTCAGCTGTCATGTCAGAACTCAGGCTTGATGCATGAACACTTGTCCTTTGTTGTTCAATCTCCCTACTCCTCTCCCCTTCAGGAAGTATAACATGTTAATTCACACATTTCACCATGTTCACACATTCGTCATCTTCCAGCGCTTCAATTAGTGAAGGGGGTGGAAGGGGACGAGACAGAGGGAGGGAGAAAGGGGGACGAGACAGAGGGAGGGAGAAAGGGGACGAGACAGAGGGAGGAGAAAGGGGACGAGACAGAGGGAGAAAGGGGACGAGACGGAGGGAGAAAGGGGACGAGACGGAGGGAGAAAGGGGACGAGACGGAGGGAGGGAGAAAGGGGACGAGACAGAGGGAGAAAAGGAACGAGACAGAGGGAGGGAGAAAGGGGACGAGACAGAGGGAGGGAGAAAGGGAACGAGACAGAGGGAGGGAGAAAGGGAACGAGAGAGGGAGGGAGATAGGGAACGAGAGAGGGAGGGAGAAAGGGAACGAGAGAGAGGGAGGAGAAAGGGAACGAGAGAGGGAGGGAGATAGGGAACGAGAGAGGGAGGGAGAAAGGGAACGAGAGAGAGGGAGGGAGAAAGGGAACGAGAGAGGGAGGGAGATAGGGAACGAGAGAGGGAGGGAGAAAGGGAACGAGAGAGAGGGAGGGAGAAAGGGAACGAGAGAGATGAAGGGAGAAAGGGAAGGAGAGAGGGAAGGAGAAAGGTGAATTCTGTCTTATCTGATGACAGACTGTCATTTTATGTCTTCCTCCTGATTGGCAGAAAATGGAAGCCAATCCAGGTGGGTAGAAAAGAAGGGTTAGGAACCTTAGACTGGTCTCCAGATCTTCCCAAGATCCTCTGAGATCAGCAG
>CM059335.1:10045174-10132922 GCA_030340685.1 Protosalanx chinensis
CTGTACTCACTGCTGTACTCACTGCTGTACTCACTGCAGTACTCACTGCTGTACTCACTGCTGTACTCACTGCTGTACTCACTGCTGTACTCACTGCTGTACTCACTGCTGTACTCACTGCTGTACTCACTGCTGTACTCACTGCTGTACTCACTGCTGTACTCACTGCAGTACTCACTGCTGTACTCACTGCTGTACTCACTGCTGTACTCACTGCAGTACTCACTGCTGTACTCACTGCTGTACTCACTGCTGTACTCACTGCTGTACTCACTGCTGTACTCACTGCTGTACTCACTGCTGTACTCACTGCTGTACTCACTGCTGTACTCACTGCTGTACTCACTGCTGTACTCACTGCTGTACTCACTGCTGTACTCACTGCTGTACTCACTGCAGTACTCACTGCTGTACTCACTGCAGTACTCACTGCTGTACTCACTGCTGTACTCACTGCTGTACTCACTGCTGTACTCACTGCTGTACTCACTGCTGTACTCACTGCTGTACTCACTGCAGTACTCACTGCTGTACTCACTGCTGTACTCACTGCTGTACTCACTGCTGTACTCACTGCTGTACTCACTGCTGTACTCACTGCTGTACTCACTGCTGTACTCACTGCTGTACTCACTGCTGTACTCACTGCTGTACTCACTGCAGTACTCACTGCTGTACTCACTGCAGTACTCACTGCTGTACTCACTGCTGTACTCACTGCTGTACTCACTGCTGTACTCACTGCTGTACTCACTGCTGTACTCACTGCTGTACTCACTGCTGTACTCACTGCTGTACTCACTGCTGTACTCACTGCTGTACTCACTGCTGTACTCACTGCTGTACTCACTGCAGTACTCACTGCTGTACTCACTGCTGTACTCACTGCTGTACTCACTGCTGTACTCACTGCTGTACTCACTGCTGTACTCACTGCTGTACTCACTGCTGTACTCACTGCTGTACTCACTGCTGTACTCACTGCTGTACTCACTGCTGTACTCACTGCTGTACTCACTGCTGTACTCACTGTATAACTGCTGGACCTAATAATAGCCTCTCCCCAGGGTCATAAGGTTTCCTACTGGGGGACCTGTATTTGGTACTCACAGTCAGGTGCACTGCTGTTGTTGTAAACTTGTAAACTTGTTCGCTCTTCCCCTTGGCACTTGTTGGTTTCTCACAATGATGTTTCATAATCAGTAAGCCTGTTATGTTTAGGGTCTATCACGCTGCTATGATCAGTGACTGATGCTCTTTTGTAAAGCTCTCTCTTGGAAGTCCTCTGGATAAAAGCATCTGCGAAATAAATAAATGTAAATGTGAGAAGAAAAGACACAATCTATCACCCTTTCATGCATTCTCTTTTTCCTCCCTGTCTTTGCTGCTATTTTGGATAAGTGTAGAGTGACGGTTCCACTTCTCCGTAAAGACTGGATTATGACAGTGCTAGAGAAGACACCATTGTCACCCCAACATCATACCATACTACAGTGTTGATTGGTCGTAAGGTTAGATTGTTCTAGGAAGTCGCTTGGTTTAGCCATTTGACCTCGTTGACGTCATGCCAGGGGCCATGACGACAGGTTGTTCTAAAATGTATGAACTCCCATCGGCTTGGTAACAGAATGTGGAGGGCCGTTCTCCATGGGCGGTTGTCCATCGTGTAATGCAGTCACGACATAGGTCACCGTAGAAACAGAGATCGTATGGATCAAGGTTGAGGATCGGGGTTAGGAGTTGGAGTTCAGAGCTAAACTCAGCCGGAGGCACACACACTCACATTTCTATGTACGTGTGGACACACGCACACTCACATGCACACTCACACGCACACGCACACTCACACGTACACTCACACGCACACTCACACGCACACTCACACGCACACTCACACGCACACGCACACTCACATGCAGACTCACATGCACACTCACACGCACACGCACACTCACACGCACACTCACACGTACACTCACACGTACACTCACACGCACACTCACACGCACACTCACACGCACACTCACACGCACACTCACATGCACACTCACATGCACACAGTTCAAGGCAAACTGAAGACAGCGCTAAAAACAGCGACAGCCTGCAACTACTTCCTTTCAGCCTTTAAACCGGGAGGACAGAAGGAGAGACAGACAGGAGGGGGGGAGGAGGAGCGATGGGGTGAGACTGTGAAGGTGCGTTAAAAACGTTATAAAAGGATTTTATCGGTCTTTTACGGGGTAAATGGCTGGAGATTACCACAAAAATGTACAAAGCATACCCACAGCCATAACCTACAGAGCCAGAAAAACAACCCAGAATTGACAACGGAAACACCGAAATCAGAACACAGACACAAGACAGAGAACGTACCCAAAAACCTGCATCTAAACTCCCGCAAAGATGAGCTCTTCTCCTCCATGTAGCCCACTGCTCCCTCCCACCCCCAGATCCATGAAAAGGTGCTAAAACCGCTGGATAGGCCACAGGGAGGAGCGACCGGCAGGCGCTTATCGACTACATTTCTGCTGCCCTTGTAGCTATGGTCCTCTCAGGGATCGAGATTTTATGGACATTGGAGACATTTGGGACTTTCTCCTGATATATCTTACCAGTGAGTGTTTTAAACTGTCTTTTCAAACAGTATTTAACAGCTAGTTCTTCTTACCCGCAGCCCTCTTTTGGACGGTGGAAAACTCATTCATTTTGTTACCAGCCTCGTCATCGCCAGAATCCGAATCAGTTTTATTCGCCATTTAAACAGCACAAACACAGAATTTCCTGTGGCAGGATGGTGCAAACGATGAACGTGTACGGAACTTTTGTAAAGGCAGGGAAAATGCCACAGCGTAACAGAGGTTAACCTTCATCCGAACGTCTGAAAGACCCAGGGCCAAATATACGAAGGTGTGTACGCATGAACATGGGTGCAGTAACATGTGTGCAGGTGTTCCTATACACTTTCAGACTGATTGCGAAAACACATGTGGCGTGAGAATCTGCATACCTTCTGCCCACTTCCAAACCGTACATCATGTTTTGAGATGAGATACGGCAGCAGAGAGATCCAAAAGCAGAGACGGAGGCTGCATAACAAACGACAGTTTTGCTTGAGCTACAATGAGAGTCGATTATACAGCTTATCTAAAAATGCGTGGTCATCGGCCAGTGTTGGACCTGGTGCCAGTGGACATCGATCTGAGATGGTCTTCCAACCCTGGATCTGGTCGCCAGTCGGACGTCAGTCTCCCTGATGGACAAGGAGAGAGTTCCCGGTCCTTTTCCTCATCCCCCTGCCTGTGATACTGCGCCAATCATAGGCCCAAGCCCAGTGGCTGCCTAAACTGACTTTGTGCTGCCTCAGACCCAAGTTGAGCATTTCATCAACTTCATCAAATAAGTTTCATCAACTTATTAACTCTCTAGAGATATGATTGTTTTAGCCTGTGTTCTGCTCCTCACTTTCAACAACCGTCCCTGGAGGAGGGGATCCCTCACTGAATTGCTCCTTCCAAGGTTTCTTCAATTTTTTCTACCTAGTGAGTTTTTCCTTGTCTTCCTTGAGGGTTTAGGTTGGTTGAGGGGCAGTTCTATGGGCATATGTGAAGCCCTCTGTGACATTGCTTGTAAAAAGGGCTATACAAATAAATGTTGATTTGATTTAAAAATTACGATGATAATCTCGCTTCAGCCTATTCAGCCAGAAAGAAAATGTGAGAATTTGAAACAGCGAGAGCTGGCAGACAGATCAGGGAGGAGACAGTTCACCAAAGTGTGGGATGACGAGATCCGCTTGTCCTCAAGGTATTCTCTTATACTGCAGTTGAACAGGCAACATTAAAGCATCATTTGAAATGAGAGCGGGTTTGTTGACTCGACACGTTACGATAAAAACACAATGGGTTGATCAATATATTTTTTTAAGTTGAACTAACTGCCAGCCTAAGGCCCCAAATAAGATGATCTTCCTATTTCGCAAATTAAGATCTCTATTTCACATTTTGTAAACGTGAAATAAGATATTTTTAAATGTTGGTTGCCATTAAGAATCATTCATTGTTCACAACAGGAGAGAGAGGAGGATGGAGGAAGAGAGGGAATTGAAGTCTCACCTGTGAGGGGTTGTAGAGGTCTTGTAGGGCGTTTCGAGAACCTTTCCTACAGCACATGTCTGCTGCAAATGGGTTCCTCCGCATAACTGCAAGAGACAACAGACACACAAATGTTAATAAAGACCTATCACAGTGGAACAACATAGACTCACAGCCAATCACAGTTGAACAACTAAGACTATCATCCAATCAGAGTGGAACAACATAGACTGTCAACCACTTACAGTGGAACCATTAAAAAACAAACATCAAAACCCCCATCAAGGTGGAACAAACTCTCTCCTCTGGCCTTACACCCCTGCCCGCCACCTACAGTCCTCCTCTGACAACCATCTAGTGGTCCCACCCCTGAAGAGCACCAGGTCCCAACACAAGCTCCCCTGTCTGGCTCCCCAATGGTGGAATCAACTCCCCACCTCCATCAGAAACACTGACTGTCTCCTCACCTTCCAGAATAGACTCAAGATTCACTTGTTCCGAGAGTTTAATGGCACTTAGAAACATCAGCTGTTGTTCAGAATCAGAATGACTTTATTGATCCCCAGAGGGGAAACTCTTTATTGTTGTTGCTTTGTTGTTCGCTTCCTACAAGTAGACTACTCTCTGTTAGAGGTGCCTGCCTTAAATTTGTAAAGAGTAACTACATATCTTGAAAACATAAATGTAGGTTCCCTTAGCCTGCTTGACCTATTCCCCAAGTCACTAGAAAATCTGATGTGTGTAATCCAAGTCCTGGGTATACTTCTCTGCCATTGAGAAAAGGGGAAACACTTTATAATAAAGGTGCATTAATGAGTGTTCATGAATGCTTTAACTAATGTATGAATCAACATAAATTAATACCTTACTCAGAAAGTATTTAATTATGCATTGATCTTTAACACATCATTTGTTAATAGGGAGTCTCACATCCTTTACTAATTGAATCATTGTGTATTAATTCCTATTGATATGGACACATGAGCTGATAAGTGAGTTAACGACTCACAATTAAGGTAACTTAATTAACTTACAATTAAATAAACTATTACATTTACATGTATTCATTTAGCAGGTGCGTTTATCCAAAGCGACTTGCATGAGAGAGCTTTACAAAAGAGCATCGGTGGCCAGTACCAGGGTCTTGAATCTGATTCGGGCCATGATGGGAAGCCAGTAGAGGGAGTTGAGGAGTGGGGTGACTATTAAAATTTCTGTATTAGTCAAAATGTGTTTTTGAAACAGCAAAACTGTTTGCAAAACACATGCTAGGTCATCTTTCTAAGACAGACACTGTCAGTGCATCACACTTCCTTTGGTCGCTGTCACAGGAAACCAACTCCCCCCCCCCAGCCTCTTTGTTCATACAGCTTCACACACAGCTACACTGACACATCCTCACACACACACACACACACACAGCTACACTGACACATCCTCACACACACACACACACACACACACACAGCTACACTGACACATCCTCACACACACACACACACACAGCTACACTGACACATCCTCACACACACACACACACACACAGCTACACTGACACATCCTCACACACACACACACACACAGCTACACTGACACATCCTCACACACACACACACACACACACAGCTACACTGACACATCCTCACACACACACACACACACACACACACAGCTACACTGACACATCCTCACACACACACACACACACACACACACAGCTACACTGACACATCCTCACACACACACACACACACAGCTACACTGACACATCCTCACACACACACACACACACACACAGCTACACTGACACATCCTCACACACACACACACACACACACAGCTACACTGACACATCCTCACACACACACACACACACACACACACACAGCTACACTGACACATCCTCACACACACACACACACACACAGCTACACTGACACATCCTCACACACACACACACACACAGCTACACTGACACATCCTCACACACACACACACACACACAGCTACACTGACACATCCTCACACACACACACAGCTACACTGACACATCCTCACACACCCACACACACACACACACACAGCTACACTGACACATCCTCACACACACACACACACACAGCTACACTGACACATCCTCACACACACACACACACACACACACACACACACAGCTACACTGACACATCCTCACACACACTGGAACACTCACGCACACTCCATACACGCCTAAAGTCTCTACGCATGCAGGATCAGGCAAAGCTTCTAGGTTTTATCGACCAGTAATCCTAAAATAAGAATCCACACACTCTATCTGAGGTTTGGTGTGTGTGTGTGTTTGAATTTTCCACACACCTGCATGCCATTGAATAGAGCAAAAAAAAAAAAGAGTTATGGTTTAGCTCCACCCCGTTCAGGGTTTAGTCAGGGGCCACCAAAGACACCTGTTACTACGGCTACCACCTTACCCTCATCCCCGTCTCCCCCTCTCCCCACTGATTGGACACATTCCCTAAACAGCCACTTGAGACTGAGCTAGTAAAAAACTCATTTCCAGAGTGTTGACTCAAACCTGCTAGCATAAGCTAACCAAGCTTTTCTGGCCAGGGGGAGGCCGAGGTTATTTGAATAGTGATGTCACAGAGACATGGGAAATATAGGGAGAGAGAGAGGGGTAGACATGCCGCATTCAAGCACAGCCTCAACATCATTATTCAGCTCCACAGTAACTGGCTTCATCAGTCATAGAGCTGTGACACCAGAGGTGCAGGGAATCCTGCGCTCTTGTACAAAACAGGGTCTGTATTCACTAAACATCTCAAGACTAAAAGTAGCTCCTAACTCGCCAATTGAGGATAAACTCTTACAAATAGTGGGTTTGTATTGTGTTATAGCGCTAAACTAGCTCCTAAATCTGTAAAAAATTTGAGGGACTCAGTAACCTTTCATGATAATTAGCTTTTGAAAATGATATTATGATTGTTATCATTGTTATCGATAATGAAATGTTATCAAGGATGCAGTCACTCATAGGAGGGGGTCAGATGGCTCAGCGGGTTAAGGTGTTGGTCTTGTGATCGGAAGGTTGGGAGTTCAGACCTTGGGCAAGGCACTTCACCCTACTTACCTCAGGGAGAATGTCCTTGTACTTAAAAAATGTAAGTCGCTTTGGATAAAAGCATCTGCTAAATGAAGCATTATTATAGAAACCACCCAGTAACACCGGATATCAAAGTTGACAGCTTTGAAGTACTCGTCCACGGAAAGAATGCTGTCGTGCAGAACAGACGAACCAGGTCTATTATCTCAGCCCTCCATTAGTAACACATAACTTCGTGTCAGACAATATTTCCTCTTGAGACCCAACATTGACAAGTGATATGGTTTCCTTCATGCATATCTGCTATGTCTTTACAATACACATACATAAGAGACAATTAGCTGAACCTATGCTTGTTTACAACCATAACTTAAACATCTTTAATTGAATATGGCAATATTTTTTGGGGAAAGACTTTACATATAGCCAGGGTTGGACTGGCCATCTGGCGTACCGGGCATCAACCCAATGTGGGCCGGGGCCGCCGTGGATCAGTTGGTATCGGGCCGCGGGCCGCCGAAGAAATACCATAATTAATAACAATCTTTTATTTTGAAAAGTTTGAAATAGTTCGCAAAACGAGTAAAAAACTGACGTCTTTGGGAATCGCTGGCTAGCTCGCATCGGACTACAGTGGACTCACGTCCCCCCCCCCCCCCCCCCCCCCCCCCACCCATGCATATAGCACTGGCATAGATCGGTCTGCATTTGAGAGAGAGCCACAAAATCGGTCTGCATTTGAGAGAGAGCCACAAAAGAGCCACAAAAATCCCCTTCATGCACAGACATCATGGTAGCAACACAGCTGACCATTCAGCCACCACTCACAGGCCAAAACACTTGTTTCGACTCCTCATTCAACCCAACATGACTTATTGTTCTCGATCCCATCCTACACATGATACACATTTGATGAAATTGAATCACAGAATGATAAAACATTGTTTTCCACTGCTCAAGACAAAGTGAATGCCTCAAAATACACTTCCTTTTGTGTTCGATTTACAGAGTCATCTTAAATCCAATCTTAGTTTAGCATTCAAAGACTGGAGCATGTCATGCAAATCCAGCATGAAATATGACTGTAAACATCGAGGCACACGTACAAATACACTTGAAAAGATGGTATGTTATAACCGAACGTGGCAATACATACTCTCATATAATATGCTCTGTGCACTTGATTATACATTGCGCTTCCCTATAAATAGAGGCTTCTTCTGCACATGATCAGCTGGGTTGTAATCACAACATCTGCAGCAGTCTATCAGTAAAGGCTTATGGGATACCAAGGGATCATTCCGCTAATCTTACCTTCACACAGTGATCGGACTGAAATCCACCTACCGTCATATCAGACGCACTCCAAAAAGTTTAATTTGGTCTCTTTTCTCTGATGTTGCTGCTCCCGAGTGTGTCTGTGTGTGTGTGTGAGATATCTGTCCTGTTCTTATCTGAAGGACTAAGATTCATTTGTTTTCAATTGAAGAGTAATCAAGCAGGAGAGCAGATAGATGATCAAGCCTGTTTATAGAACTTAATCCCCCAAAAAATACCTTGGTAGCCTGTCAATCTAGAGTCACTGTGTGCCTGTGTGTGTGTGTGTGTGTGTGTGTGTCTAGGGTAGAGCACAGCTGAACCCAATCAAAGCTTCGATATTATTGGCTTCTTGTTTCGTCCTCATTTAGCTGTGGGTCCAATGATTTCTGAATGATCATTATGAACACAGAGATTCACTAAACTGTTCTAATCGTGGCACTGACAGCCCTCAGGCTGAGCTGTATCTGTGTGTCCTTACCGACCCAAAACTTTGGCGACAGACAGGTAGACGAGGACAAAGAGGCTTTGAGGAGATGTACTGGAGAGCTGAGTAGAATAATAGATATGTGAGAACGTCCATGTGAATCATCCAAACCCAGCCAGTCTCCCCTGTGTAAACAACTCCTGTTACAGAACAGGGAGGCAAGGTGACACCAGTGAAACAGAATGCTCTCTTCTCTTTTCCCCCCTCTCTCTCTCCCTCTCTCTCCCTCCTCTTCCACCTCCTTACACACATCACCAACAGTCACGCACTCCAAGGTCCTTGAGTGAGTCACAGCCAGCTTTCTGTTTGACTCCAGAGCTGTGACTGTGGATCTCTGACTCCCACAGCACTAAAAAGGAATGGAATTCCCATCTTGACCATGCCACAAGCAACATGACCACAGATGGTTCAGAAACGGTCGTTCGACACCCCCATACTATCTCCACTGCCATGCGTTGTACTGCCTGGGAGATCAAATGTTTCGGTTAGTTGCCAAGCAACACATCGTTGCGGAAATCATTGGCAGTGGGTGATGCAGGCAGTGAGTTAAGATACAGTGGGAATGACCAAAATGATGTAGTGGAAATGACCAAGCACACACACACACACACACACACACAATCCTTGCTCAGGTTTAGATAGTGAGAAAGTAGTAACAGGAGATTGTTCCACTGTGTACCCATCGGAACACACAGCCTTCAGCCTTGTGTGGAAGTGGAAACAGTTCAAACAACCCATGTTACTCATTTCTGGGTCTCTGACTCAAACAGATGCAGTGAATTGTGGTCGTGCAGTCAGACACTGAGTCATAAGAAGAGACAGACGAGCGTTAAGGTTCAACACCAAGGGAAGACACTGACGTCAGAAAAGTGGTGGAACAAGGGGAGCCACGTGGCTCAGCGGTTAAGGCGTTTGGGCTAGTAATCGGAAGGTTGTGAGTTCAATTCCCAGCTGTGGTTTCATGACATTGTGTCCTTAGGCAAGACACTTCACCCTACTTGCTTCAGGGGGGAATGTCCCTGTACTTGCTGTAAGTCACTCTGGATAAGAGCGTCTGCTAAATGACTACATGTAAATGTAACAACACAGAGAAATGGAGAGGTTGATGAGGAAAGGATTATGGAGACACACAGGAATGGAGAAAGAGAGAGAGAATGGGCGGGGTCTTTCTGCCTGGATACAAGACAGTAAGTTGCAGCAGCGGGTTTGAACCGCTGAACTCAACACCCCCTGAGAAGCACACACGCACGCACGCACTCACACACACACACACACACACACACACACACTTCAAAATATCAACACACACTGCTGATGAAGCTGCCCTTTCAATAACCCCTGCAGTGCATGTATAATGACGCCTTACCCCTGCCGTGTGTGTGTGTGTGTGTGTGTGTGTGTGTGCAGACGGGAGACTTGACGACAGACTATCTTTACCCTGCACCAGAATACTTCACCATTCTTCTGATTAATACAATTTGAGAGAGTGAAATAGATAAAAAGCAAGAGAGAGGAGCGAGAGATTGCATGACAGAGGAACAGAGAGAGACAGAGAGGGGCAGGGATCAGTCACTAACAGACAGCCCCGGGGAGGCAGTCTGCACGCACGCAAGGTTCATCAGAATTGCACTGGAATGAAGACATACACACACAGACATGTTCATGTCATAGATTTGGTAATATACACAAAGTGTGTATTAAAAGGAACTGTCTGCCACAGTTCACCAGCTCAATCTTTCTCTAGTTTCGTTCTCCAGGACAGTGTCACACAAAGGAGACAATGGTATTATCCACCCAGTGTGCAATGTCCGATGCCTCATACACTCACAACACTATAGAGCAGCGTTTATTTATGAGAAGGGGATACGCATTTGTGGATCTCTTCAGTGTGTCAGGACACTCAGAGTACGATGAGTCTAATACTTTGTGAGTAGATGTTATTTTGAAAATGATATTTCTCAGATATGATGTGAATTGTTTCGAATGTATTTTCTGACAGCTCTCCAAACAGGGATTGGAATGTGTGGATGTAAGTCATATGATGGGAGCTAATGATGGAAGTGTGTGAATTGATCTCTGGTATGTGTGACATCTTAATACATAGAAGAAAGAAAACACTGAACAAAGAGGCAATCAAACACTGGCAGACGATACACTACTCTACACCAAGAGTCTCTTTTTCTCTCTGCCTCCTTCTGTCAATCCTTTCTATTTCCACATATATCTGTCAGTGGTGTGATCTAGGAGGATGTGGCTGGCACCCTGCCCTCTCTCCCTGTCCTTCATTCTCTCTCTCCCTCTCTCCCTTCGCTCTCAGGCATTATTACTCCAGTGTGGATCCTTGCACGTGCCTGTTGCTTCTCTTTGCTCCACACCGGTCTGGCTATCCAGACCATTCCAGTCCTCCAGTATCACACTCCCTCTGGGACGAGGAGAAGAAGCACACACACACACACACACACACACCCACACACACACACACAAACATACGTTTTCACAAACATATAATCCAGGCAGGGTTGAGTCGTTCTCTGGTGAGTTCAATCCGATTCAAGATGCAGAGATGCTCTGGGAGGAGCTCAAATCTTTGCTCCTGTTCGATTGGAACCTCCAACCAACACAACCAGTGTGTGTTGTCTCTCAATACAACCGAAAAACACTGCAGGAACCAACACATTCAGACACATTCACACCCTTGAAAAAAAACAAGGAACCTATTCATAAGGTTGCTTTGCTTAGCTATTTGACTAATCATCACTGGGACGACAGAGTCAGATTGACCAGGAAGGAGAAAGCCAGCGAAAGGGACAGTGAGAGAGAGACAGAGAAACGAATAGAAGAGACAAAAAGAGAGGAGTGTCTGAAAGTAGAAAAAGAGAAGTTAGTGGAGATAATGATGGGTTTCACATCGATGGGTGGATACGTTCTCGTGGCAACCAGACATCAACACTGTGATTACACAAAACTGTTCCTGACATAAATCTACTGAAAGTTACCTCTGGTGTCTCAGCAAATATGGCTCAGCATTGATTCCACTGGTAAGACAGTCTAGACCCACTTTAGAATGATCTTGAGGACTGGGTTATATTAGCACTGAGCTCAAACACAAACTTCCTCCCTAAGATCTCTTCTGTCGGTCTCAGTCTCTAGTTTATTTCATACATTGAGTGGAAGGTAATTCAATATCCTGGTCTATAACACTACTGGTTCAACAGTCCCCAAAACAGGGGAGAGCTGTTGGAAGCCTGTGAACACACACACACACACACACACACATATATATATATATATATATATATATACACCACATTTGTTTTATATCCCTGTTTGGTCAGCTGGCAGAAGAGACCTTCAAAACAATTCAGATTCATATATGAGAAATATAATTTTGAAAATAACATCTACTCATAAAATAGTAGAGCCTACAAGAGCAGACTCATCGTACTCTGGGTGTCCTGACACACCTAAGAGATCCACACATGCGTATCCTTTCCTCTACATAAGCAGAACAGACTATAATATGAGATAAGACAGGGTTAGGCAACCCTGGTCCTCGAAAGCCCTGGTCCTGAAGGTTTTAGATATTTCCATGCTCCAGCACACCTGATTCTAATAAAAGGGTTATTATCAAGCTCTGTGGAAGCCTCATAATGACCCATTCATTTGAATCAGGTGTGCTGGAGCAGGGGAATATCTAAAACATTCAGGACCAGGGCTTTTGAGGACCAGGGTTGCCTACCCCTGAGATATAATAATTCTTTACTTGTTACGCTGTGGGAAAACTGCAGTTTGCAAAAGCAGGCTACGGTAAAGCACTCAGGAGTAACCATTTAAAATACCAAAAATACAAGATACAGGGAAGCATATAAAACCCCAAGATATGATAAAGGATCTAATAAAGGATGCGAAAAAGAATAATAATATATAAAGTAAGCGAGAATGAGTGTGATGGCTGCTGCTTTGGATGAGTAATGAGTGGCGTACTATATTTGTGGACTACAGTCTAGCTGAGGCTAAGAAGGAAGCCATCTTTGGAAGGCCAGTAGTTCTGTTCGTCCTCATATAACCTGAGACTCGAGGCATCATTTACACCAGGCACAAGGTTAGGCCAGCTCGCAGAAGTCCATTTCAATAGACGCACTAAACACAAATATGGCCAATC
Organism: Protosalanx chinensis; assembly: GCA_030340685.1. Taxonomy (NCBI): domain Eukaryota; kingdom Metazoa; phylum Chordata; class Actinopteri; order Osmeriformes; family Salangidae; genus Protosalanx; species Protosalanx chinensis. Next base: position 10,058,332 of record CM059335.1, read on the forward strand.
TACCACACTCGTTTGGATGCAGTATGGAAGTTAAATCGCATGAGTAAAGTGTAATAGTGTACCTGTAAAAATTCGAAATCAGGTTAACACTGGGCAAAAGAGCAACAAGGCCCTCAATAGGATTCCTTCTGATCCTGGGGGAAACTAACATCAGGTCCAGCAGTCATTCTTAAGTATTGTGGTACTCCTACAACAAGTGAGCCTTGTCTTGGTCAGTGTCTCTGATGGAGGTGGGAAGTTGATTCCACCATTGAGAGGCCAGATAGAGAGATGTGCTTGTGTTGGGACCAGGAGCACTTGAGGGCTGGGACTCTTCAGAAGAACACCGTAAGTAGCGGGTGTAAACCTGGAGGAGAGACTACGTAGTCAAGATCCCAGGGTCTTGAATCTGATACGGGCCAAGAGTAGGAAAATAGGGTGAAGTGCCTTGCCCAAGGGCACAACGTCATGTTGGCACAGCCAGGGATCGAACCAGGGACCTTCTGATTTCTAACCCTCACCGCTTCTGATAACCTTCAGACTCACTGACATGAACAACTTTACTGTGCCAGTGCTGCTTCTGCATGATATAATGAGGCTTCTGACGTGCTGAGGGGCAAGACACAACAAGTCAGCAGGTTATTAAGTGTGTAGTGTAGTGTAAATCTAGTGTGTAACTGGTGGTAAAGCTACTGCCTTTAGTTTTAGATTCAACTGAATACAAGCCCTTGATGGTAACTTGTTGAAGCTCAACGTCACTTGAAAGTCATTTCAGCAGCAGTCACACTGACGTATCGACGGTTCGAATATTCCTCTCTGCTCTTAATGGGCTGTTGGTTTGCCTTCCTCTCTCCATTCAGGCTCTTCTGTCTTCACTGCTCAGTGTCAGGCCCGCCTGTCTGTCTTCCAGGGTCTATTTCTGGCTCCAGAGTCCAGCTGTGGTTCTGTGGGGATGGAGCTGGCCTCTTACAGAGCTCCGAGCACACATCCCTGGGGCACAACCATAAAAAAAACCCTGTTTGTGTGCCACACCCTGGGGAAGAGGGGAAAATATGGGAAGGCAATGAGAGCCCAAGAGAGAAAAGAAGGGAGGAGAAAAGACGCAGACATGGGCAACCAGTAAAGAGAGGAGAGTAAGAAGACTATGTGAGAGGTGAGAGAGAGGTGGGATCTAATCTTATTTGTAGGAACTGTGGATTCACACTTAACTGTTGTCAATGCAGATCTGCAAAGCACATTGACAAGACATGTCAGTCCTGCTCAACTGTATGAGCACAAGAAAACATGTGAACTATCCCTGAACCTCTAGTCTCTACCTCTACAGTCTAGCCTCTACCTCTACAGTCTGGCCTCTACAGTCTAGCCTCTACCTCTACAGTCTGGCCTCTACAGTCTGGCCTCTACAGTCTAGCCTCTACCTCTACAGTCTGGCCTCTACAGTCTAGCCTCTACCTCTACAGTCTGGCCTCTACAGTCTAGCCTCTTCCTCTACAGTCTGGCCTCTACAGTCTAGCCTCTACCTCTACAGTCTGGCCTCTACAGTCTAGCCTCTTCCTCTACAGTCTGGCCTCTACAGTCTAGCCTCTACCTCTACAGTCTGGCCTCTACAGTCTAGCCTCTACCTCTACAGTCTAGCCTCTACCTCTACAGTCTGGCCTCTACAGTCTAGCCTCTACCTCTACAGTCTGGCCTCTACAGTCTAGCCTCTTCCTCTACAGTCACTGTCGATGTTATCCCACCATTTCCCCTCACTTGTTCCACCTGGAATTGAATGGGGGGAACTGAAAGATCCATGTCCAATACAACAGGCACAGTGTTGAAATAGCATTGATTCAGATACTGGCATATTGTGAACCCAGTAACCCCTTGACAACTGTAGGGAACAATGTTGGGTGAACTGTGAGTAAAGGCTAATTGAAAACTAAGCGAGCATTGACGTTAATCTTGATACCAGTGACAGTATCATGGTTAACTAAATAGGGCTTGGTAGTTCTGGATAGCTAGCTCTAGACCATGGCAGTGTTTCCCCCCAGTTAGGTTAACCAGTTAGGGTGTACTTTCCTCAGATTTGTGTGACTGGTCCAGGTTCAATCAGAGACACTTAAATGCAGGTTAGGCTCAAAAGAAAACTTGAGCCAGAGACAAATGTTAGGATAACGTTAGGAAAAGGTTTTGGCTCCGTTGCTCCTTCAATTAAACCCTGCTTTTTGATGTGTGAACATGTTGGGTATTACATGAGCTGTAATTACAGAAGCCTTCATCAGAACTAGGGAGGATAGGGGCTCACAGACATTGTATAGTGCTGGGATGAATTATTACATATTTTTGCATCAAAATTCTTTATAAAAAATCTTATATTTAAAACTAGTATATGTTTAACCTATGCATCTTCCTCCCATAGTAAATAGCTTTTTTTGTGCAAACTAACACGAGGAATAAATCGGATTCTGACATCAACTACTGCAAGGTTACAGTCAGCACAACACGCTTATGCACACGTTAATCCATACGCTTATGTGGGGCCACATGTAATTACTGAATTGGATGCACTGTGCGGTCCTTTGTGTATATCTTTCAAAGAGATTATTAACACACTTTCATGTTATTTAGTTAATACATGTGTTAGATTCCACATGTGCTGTCAGTCAGACAGGATCTCAGTAGAAAGCCTCGTCATTGGTCAATTTGTCAGTTGGGTGCAATTGAGCAAATCAATGTGCATGAATACACCACTGTCTATATTATCAGATTCAAATTCTTACATTTCCCATCCCAGACTTTCCTCTCCGTCAATCTGTCACCATTCTTCCTCTGTTTTGTCGGCGCTCTTTGCTGTGTTTGCCAAGAATCCCAACTACAAGCCTGTATCAACACAAAGCCAGTGTTCAAGAAGCAGCAGTTATTCTGACTCAGAGCCTCGTCTGACCAGAACCAGCATGTCTGAGGCTTAATGTTCAGTTTGCCCGTACTTCACATAGAACAATCCGACCAATGGGTGGGCACGCAGAAAGGAAACCTAACCAATCAGCAGACAAACGTCGATGATAGAATGGTCCTGTCCTGGTCTAAACAGGAAGTCTTAGAGATTCAGTTGGGCCATTGTTTTCATCTCCTGTTTCCTGTCCGCACCTACGCAACGCTCTGGGGCTAAAAGGAGCCGAAGAGAGAAAAAACAGACGTTTTAGCTACGTCGAGTCCAAAGACTCACATAAATACAGACTGTGTCTATATATAGTCTCTTTAAAAGTACATCATTCAAATGTAAGCACAGAAAATCCCAGGCCCTAAATTTGAAATCTGGATTCTACCATCTTTCAGGAAGACAAACAAACGTGTTGTTTATATTGCCATGGTTAGCATGTCCACCCTTTGTGCTCTCCAATACTTCTGATGTCTCGCAGTGCCTCAACTCACGCACCACAAAGCATGAATCCAAAGACTGTATTGTTCTCAAATAGACAGAAGGGTAAATTACAGCCCCCCTCTCTGATCATATTAGTTTCTGTCAACTTCTGAAAGATACTTCAGAGGATGTCACAAATCTCCATCCATGGTATCTGTGACTATGACACTGGAAGTTGCTCCTTCCAAGGTTTCTTCAATTTTTTCTCCCTAGTGAGCTAGTTTTTCCTTGTCTTCATCGATGGTTTAGGTTGGTTGAGGGGCAGTTCTATGGGCATATGTGAAGCCCTCTGTGACATTGCTTGTAAAAAGGGAAGTGGATTGATACACAATGGCTCAAGAATGTCCAGTCACTGATTCAGAGAGTGAGAGACCCTGGTTGCTTTAGAATAGTGTTAAGGGTGTATGACCACAAGTACCGACCAGATGCCCCCCCCCCCCCCCCCCCCCCCCCCACCACCACACACCACTGTCCCCTGCCTTGGTTTCCACAGTAACAGACTCCTGCCTGTTCAGCATGCCTGCAGTGGGAGGTGTAATGACGGTGTGTGTCATTTCCAGCCCCATCCCATCTCCCCTCAGCCATCCATCATCCTTCATACTCATACTCTCTCCCTCTCCTCTCTTCCACTGGCTTCCCCTGCTCCCTCTGTCTGCAGGTGGCTGACACACACACACACACACACACACACTCACTCACTCATAATGTAGTCTGGGTTCAATGTGAGGCTGCATAGGGAACGGCACACTTGATGAGAATGTTCTCAAAGCAACTTGTATTTTTATTTTTTCATGAAAATGACAACCCACATTTGAGAGAGAGAAAATATATTTCCTCATCTCTCGTAGTCATATTTCAAATTTTGAGAAAACATTCTGGGCTCAAGCCTTGAACTAAGCTGTCCATCATCAACCAGCCAATCACTGGGGAATCATAAAATAATTGGATTACTGAAAGCCCTAACAGGCCATTTTATACAATCACATCATTTTTCGCAGAAGTCAGAAGGAGCTGGGGGGAGCTGGAGAAAGCCAGCAGCCCCCTGGTTCCAGCCCTGGTTCCAGCCCTGCTCATAAATATTTTTTAATTAGGAATTTGGGGGGCGCCCCATAGTAACGGACAGGTCACATGTACACACCACGCACGTGAAAGCACACAGGACTGACTGTTTGTGTTCTATAGGGCCTACAGAAGATGACAGATCACTCTACTTGCTCTTCTGCTTGCTAACAGCTGGTCTCATTGATGCTCAACATCTCAAACATTTACAGAGGGTTAAAAGGAGGAAAAGTAGGGGAAAGAGTATTTTAGCGTTGTCCTTGACCGAGCACATCTCCCTCCCCCCTCAGAAGATGACAATCTTCTCTCTCTCTCTTCTGTCTCTCTCCTCTCTTTGCTCGCTCTACTGCTGACTCACCTATTATTTCCTTTTTATCTTTCCTTTCCTCTCCACTCTTTCTCTTTTCTCTCTCTTCTCCTGTCTTTGCTCTTCTGTCTCTCCTCTCTTTCCTCCTCTCTTTCCTCCTCTCTTTCCTCCTCTCTTTCCTCCTCTCTTTCCTCCTCTCTTTCCTCCTCTCTTTCCTCCTCTCTTTCCTCCTCTCTTTCCTCCTCTCTTTCTCCATCTCCTGGCTCTCTCATGTGGTCTGAGGTCGGCTGACCAGACACAATCCAGACCCCACAGTCATGAGACAAGGCAGGACTGTGTGTCGTGCCTGTGCTTGTTTACCGCTGTGTATCTGGGAACCCTTCGCACACTTATTCCTGCTGACTCATCAGAAAAGTCAGGAGGCGTTTATTTGTTCCATCTGCGTCGGAGCGCGTCGTCCAACACCCGTATGCAGAGCGACCAGAGGGATCCAAAATCCCCAGCCAGGCTGGCATCTGGGCATGTGCTCTGGCCACAGTCAGGGCTCACAGGCTGGTGATAGTGCCCAGCTCTGCTCAGCGCTGAGCCAGCCACGCTGGCAGAACCACCAGGGACACAGGCTCTCAACAAACAGCCCAGCGAGAGGGAGAAGGGAAACTTGGAGGGTGACTGTAACATGTATAAAGACTGTTAGAGACTGAAAGAGATCATTCCCCCAATGAAAAAGGCAAAAAAGATCGAAATAAACAATGGAATGAAGGAAGGCTACTGTGAAAGAGTAAGAGGTAGATAGATAGATGTTTTCCCATTAGCCAGAGAGTCGAGTAATGAACTTTAAATGCTCCTCCCTATCTCATTAAGACTTGCAGCTCTAAATGCATTCCACCACTTCTTTAAAACTTTAATTCACTTCCTTCGTACTCTCAAGTCTACGGACACTGTTGACAGACACCAACACACAACAATTAACAGTGCAAGGGGGACTATTTGGCAAATTATTGCCACTTATGCTAGTTTAGTTTAGATTGTCTAAATACTGACTCCCTCAGTTGCTCGTCACATATGTACTAAAAAAAGTCACAGAGCAGAGTTTGCTTCTCTTGCCAGGCTGCCTGTTTGTGCTGCCAGGTACCTCACACTGACTCAAGGAGTCATGTGGCTGAGCAGTGGGTTAGGGTGTCGGGTTGGTAACCAGAAGGTCCCTGGTTTGAACCCTGGCTGTGTCAACATGACGTTGTGTCCTTGGGCAAGGCACTTCACCCTACCTCACTCAGGGGGGAATGTCCCTGTACTTGTTGTAAGTCGCTCTGGATAAAAGTGTTTGCTTGATGACTACATGTAATGTAAATGGACACAGGACCTGTCATGTACCACTGAAAATGTATGGGAGACAAAATATTGATCTTCTACCCTTTCTGAAAGAAATACTAGGGAAAATACACTTGTCCCATTGGAAGCTGAGCACTATTGAGGTAAATATTAGCGTGAGACATGGTCAGAGAGTAAGGACCCTTCTATCACTGCCTGAAGATGCCCCTGGGGTCTGTCCTCCTCCCCCCCCCTACCCCCAGTCCCTACACAGCTGTCAATAATGCCCAAATGTCCAGTGCTCCTGCTCCAAGCGACCAGCTCGCCGCTCTAGGGACAAAAATATCAAATCAATATTTATTGGCTGCGGCCGTGTGATTACATTCCTATCTAGAGAGGAGAGTGTGTGTCTGCACACACACACACTGAGACAACTCACTGTTCTGTCTGACAAATCTGGCAAACCACAAAACCCCCCCCACGGACAAACAGCCGTTAACAAAACCAGAGACGTTAGTGACAGACAAGCACCCACTGACAGATACATACGTGTTGACAGGCAACCGCAATCCGGACAGATGTGAGACAGATGTCAAAACAGGTGGCAACCATCCTTCTTCTAGTCATGCCTCTTCCTTTTAAAAGGAATGAGTGTCATTGGAACAGATAGTGTAGAACAAACACGCAGCTTCATTTGGAACACTGTAATTAGCATCCTATTCCAACTGAATCTCTGTAAACCAAGTTACGGTTTGATCTATGCTCGCAATGATCAAGTACTGCTTTAGAAATGTACTTTTATTCATTTAGCAGACGCTTTTATCTAAACGTATCGACGTACAAGAGAGAGCTTTACAAAATAAATTGCAACACAAACACAGCCCAGAGAGTAAATGTTTGGATATCTGATAGAGATGTGATTGAGCTGATGCTTTTTACAGAGAGCAGCTGTGAGCGAGCTAAAAACACTGCTTCCTTTATCCATGTTCATTTCTCCGTTCACACCTTTGAGAGGAAAACGAGGAGGTACCTAGTGTTTGGGTCAGACAGACAGAACCCATCCTACATCCTTCTATCTCTGACACCTTTCCATCTAAACATCTGGTCCTCTGTTATCTGAACAGTCTACACCGACACACACACACACACACACACTTCTGCCACCTCTCACCAAGGACACGTACCCCCCTAACTCACGTTTAAAAAAAATGTCAAATAAATCAAAACCACAAATCAGAAGCACAAACACCTGACCATCTCAAATCAAGTCCCAGTTGTCTTCTGACTTAACTTCATACACAACGAGCCACAAAGTCAGTTCAGACCCTGGGATCTGACATAATGCGTCTCAGTTCTGCAACGCAGCGACAACTGACAAACCACATTATGATTTACACCCTTCTCAATACCCTCTGACAAGAGAAAGGGCTTTTCCCCTTCTCATCTTAGCTGTAGCTGGATGTGGTATGTGTGGGTGTCAAAGCCTCTCAACTTATAGAGTACAGACCATCCAGCAGATGGCTATCATTAGACGATTAGGCTCCCTTTGAGGTTGCTCTAGGCTGCTCTAGTTCATTTAGACCAGGGGTGTCCGATCCTGACCCCCGAGGGCCACTGTCCAGACAGCTTTCGATGTTTCCCTGCTCTAGCAAAGGCTGCTACAGAACTTGGTAATGACCCATTCGTTCAGTCAGGTGTGCTAGAGCAGGGAAACATCCAAAAAATTCAGGACAGTGTCACTCAAGGACACCGGTTATTTAGACACAAGGTCACTTAAAACTGAGCCTAATTGAGCCTTATTCTACATTTGAACAAAGTACACATTTATAAAACACTCATGGAGGCATAGAACAAGTGTGTGTGTGTGTGTGTGTTTTCAAGGCCATCCCTCTTCGGTTTGTAAATCAAGCTGTGGAAGACAACAGCTGATCGTAAGATGTGTAAAATAGAACTTCTAGAATACACGTGTTACCATAACACACTGAAGTACACACACACTATCACATGGTGACAATACAGCAGGACAATGGGGGCTGGGAAAGTGGGGAGTGTTAAGCAAAAGACAGAGATAGAAATTGAGAGGGGAGAGGCAAGCTGGAGAAAATGGAACAGTTCTCATCCCATCTCTTTAGGTTATCTTGTGATTCTACAGTTCATTCTATATATTCCATATCATAATATATATATATTAGCTGGGATAAAGACAAATAAGGTTTTTTTTTTATTAGAGAACAAAGAGGAGCAGGACAGAGGGGAAAACTCAAAAATCCCCCATTGAAACATCCCTCAAACAGCTAGGAACACAAAAAACAAAACTAAGTATTTTCCTCGCTCAAAGTGGATATTCTTCTTCAAGAAGAGGTGCTGACAATCAGTGACTCAGCAGTTCCCTTTAAAGTAAGCATCAGTTGTTTCCGACATAGCACTTACTCACACTAGCAGCCATGAGGAATTTAGAGCTTCTCAAAGAAATTCCATGCTTAGCAATCGAACTTTTCCTGAAGCCTGTGAATTTCAGTTTCACCGTAGCCCCTTCTTCAACCTTCCTTCTCTGACGTCTAACATTATGGTAATATTTCCCCACGAAATTCCATCTAATTCCACAGTAGACTGGTCTGTTGGGCCTATCCCCAGCCAGGCAGCTGCATGGAGGGTTAGGGTGCGTTGAAGGAAGGTGAGATGTGAGTGTGTGACTTTGAAGGCAGAGCGCACAAATAGGTTCGTCTTTAGTTGGGTGAAAAGCTGTTTCATAATCTATAAACCTGCTATGTTTGAGGACTATCATGTTGTTATGATCAGTGACCGATGCTCTTTTGTAAAGCTCTCTTTTGGAAGTCACTTTGGATAAAAGCATCTGCTAACTGAATAAATGTGAATGTAATGTAAGTGTAAAAGAGTCAAGGTAGCAAGTGCATACACACACACACACACACACACACACAAACACACACGTATTCATTTCACGATTTCCCTAAGCCCTCTAGGCTTCTCTCCGATAAACAATATTAAAACTGCAATAAATAAGGTTGTAAAACATTCACATTTAAGAAATGGCACCTCACTTATTGTCTGAACTTCTGTGCTTTGCTCCAGCTGTGACAGAGAGTAGGTTCACTAAATAACTCAAGGAGGAAGGCCAGCCTCGTCCAACACAATTGGCTGGAAAAGCATTGCTGGAGCGTTATCGGATGGAAGGTAGCGGGCAGCTTTGCAAACGGAGCTATCTGTGTTGCTAACCAACTCTCAGGGGGCCTCATTAGCTAACAAACCATGTTTATAAGGGACAAACCACATTGATGTATTAACTATTGCTGGAATCACACAGCTACATTCCTCCATTCAAGTCTTTGCAGCAAGCAGCCAGCCTGAGAGATCCAAGCAGAAAGTACCGGTCCCCCAAAAAAACTGGGAACTTCTGTTTGGTCTGTGAAGATGTGAGGATCATTCTCAGACAAGTGGGATAAAGGGTTAACAGAGCAGGCCCCCACTGCCTCTATCACCAGGCTGTGCACAGACCTGAACACCAACACAATCAACTGACAACCATGCTGGACCACGAGTCACACCCCCTGCAGGACTCACTGTCCGCTCTGGAGAGCAGCTTCAGCAACAGGCTGATTCACCCTCGGTGTGTGAAGGAGAGATTCCGCAGGTCCTTCCTTCCTGCTGCTGTCAGACTGTTTAACAATAATCACTAAATACTGCTGTCCATAGCCACTATCATGTGCTACACCTTTACCATTATTATAACTATTACCTTCACTACCTCACCACCATGCAGTATTACTGTTATTACTCTTTTATTGTATCTATATCTGTATTATATATTTTTTGGCTTTTATTACTTACCTCAATCATGTGCAATACTCATGTTATATTGATACTCTGTACTAAGTGCAATATTTCTACTTAACTTGCTTACTTTTTGCAATACTGTAATGCTGTAAATCTCCATTCTCCAAAACTGTCTATATGTCTATATGTCTACCTAACTTATTTTTTTATCATACTGTAAAATACTGTAATTCTGTATCTCAACTGCAATAACTGCCTGCATGTCGACTTGTCGACTTAACTTACTATTTTGTACACTGGACTACTTAACCAGACTACTTAATTACTTAATTACTTGATTACTTATTTTCTTATTTTTTTTTTTTTTTTTTTTTTTTTTTTTTTTTTTTTTTTTTTTTTTTAAGATATCTGACCTTATCGTGCCCGCCTATTGCTATTGCCATTGTTATTGCTATTGTTATGTTATTGTCATTATGTATATTACCCTGCAACTCTGTGTGCTGTACTTTACCCTGCTGCTGTTGTGAACTGCAATTTCCACCTCCTGGAGGACAAATAAAGGTTCATCTAATCTAATCACAACAGCACAAACGTTGCGCACCCTGATCTGCCAAAACCGCAAACCACTTTCTAAAAGCTCCCGGTTTGATGTCTATGCACAGCATATGGCAGCTGAGAACCCAGCTATCTTACAAACACGAAGTGAAGAGGATGTTCACATAGCTCAGGCTATGGGGGATGAAGACTTTGCTCAAGAAGACAATAACTGAGTGTGTAAAAAAATGCGGCTGTTTAAGAGAGAGCAAGTGTGTGTGTGTTAGTGTGTGTGTGAGAGAAAGGGAGAAGTGATAAAAAGTAGACATATACAGTACATGTTGAATAAAATATCAACAGGGGTTTCCTAACTTTGACTTGTAAATGCTTGTGCGGTGGACTGGTCTTTTTATTTGAACATCGCCTCATCATTTCAGACCTACTACACGCAGCCGCCACAGCACGAGCAGACTCCAACCTCTAACATAGGCTACCTATGGTTTCTATTTAGCAAAATCCTACACACCTTTTACATTCTCACAGCTAAACCGCTGATATGCATCCTAGGTCAGCGAGTGTGATACATTCCATCACTCTGGGTTCAACGGCAGTGACTGACAGCGAAAATGGAAATGCTAGACGATATGGTCAACACAACGCGTGGTTATTTTCAGTTTATCTTCATAAATAGGTCTACATTAGGCCTCTGTATTGCTGAAGTAGTTATTTTATTTAGCCTGCATGCTCTCTGATCTGGACATTGAGCTACTTAAGAAGCTGGTACCGTACTGGGATAATTTGTCAGCTCTACATGGCTGCGCGGAGATCAGATTTTGTGTTACAGTAAACCTGTTGTAAGTCAATATTGGGACATTGATGTTTGTACAGTGAAATATCGCGCGTCTAAACCGAGGGCTCTTTGATTCAGACGTACAGAGCGTCCACTGTCCAGCCAGACCTCTCACCCTGAGCCAGGGCACAGTCCTGCCGCCGATCGGAGACAAAAAGCATCCACAAGGAGGGGGAGGACAGAGACAACAAGGAGAGAGGGGACAGAGGGAACAAGGAGAGAGGGGACAGAGAGAACAAGGAGAGAGGGGACAGAGAGAACAAGGAGATAGGGGACAGAGAGAACAAGGAGAGAGGGGACAGAGACAACAAGGAGAGAGGGGACAGAGGGAACAAGGAGAGAGGGGACAGAGAGAACAAGGAGAGAGGGGACAGAGAGAACAAGGAGAGAGAGAGGGGACAGAGAGAACAAGGAGAGAGGGGACAGAGACAACAAGGAGAGAGGGGACAGAGGGAACAAGGAGAGAGGGGACAGAGAGAACAAGGAGAGAGGGGACAGAGAGAACAAGGAGAGAGAGAGGGGACAGAGAGAACAAGGAGAGAGGGGACAGAGACAACAAGGAGAGAGGGGACAGAAAGAACAAGGAGAGAGGGGACAGAGAGAACAAGGAGAGAGGGGACAGAGAGAACAAGGAGAGAGGGGACAGAGAGAACAAGGAGAGAGGGGACAGAGAGAACAGGGAGAGAGGGGACAGAGAGAACAAGGAGAGAGGGGACAGAGAGAACAAGGAGAGAGGGGACAGAGAGAACAAGGAGAGAGGGGACAGAGAGAACAAGGAGAGAGGGGACAGAGAGAACAAGGAGAGAGGGGACAGAGACAACAAGGAGAGAGGGGACAGAGAGAACAAGGAGAGAGGGGACAGAGAGAACAAGGAGAGAGTGGACAGAGAGAACAAGGAGAGAGGGGACAGAGAGAACAAGGAGAGAGGGGACAAGGAGAACGCCCAGACTTCCATCCAAACCACTTGCAGAACAGCAGCGCTTTTCCCTAAATCAGCCCAAATGGTTAAACTACACAATCAATCCTTTAAACTGTGAGCGTGTCTCACCTACAATAGGATTGTCGTCAATTCCACACATATTAGCTGACATTTAAACATTTAGACCCCAAGATGTGGCGTTCAAACAATGTACGTATTCATTGCTGATGAGGTTCTGATCTGCATTATTAAACTGCAAATAAATCGATGACAGCGTGTCATTACAACAATGAGGGCACGGTGCGAGGAGGACTGCATTCATCAGACCTACCTGGCTGGAACATACTTTGGAAATAAAAGATGACCAGAATAAAAGATCCCAAACAAGTGGCGAGGACCATCCGGCATATTCTGCTCATCCTCATGAGATCCAGCAGGTTCTGTTTCATGGCGAGCGAGACTAATTGTGGTGCTGTTGGTATTGTGAGGAGGCCGGTGTGGTCGAAGATCCGGGGTGCAGAGGTGGTACTGATGGGGATCTATGATGGGGAGACTCGCTGCAATTGTCCGCTCCCGGACCAGCTCAATGTATTCGGTCTGGACCGTACCATTCCACTTCACATGCTGAACTGCAGGGGGAGGATCACGTTTCTCCGCTCTAGCTCGCCCTCTCACCGGGCAGAATGAGCGCCCCCAAAACGTGGGCATGCTGCTGATGTCCCCATTTTTGGGAGAAGAGAACCATAGGAATGATCTAAAATATGACGTCAAAGTGTTGATGTTTTATGGATTTGATTTCTTTTTTATTGTTGCTTCACACAATACTCTAAATGAAGAAAAAAAAAACACTTAGACTGCATCGTAATCAGAATTCTGTTTATTTTATTGCCATGTAAATCAGCACACACTGAATTTGTGCCTTTACCCGGCTGCTGTTGTGAACTGCAATTTCCACCCCCTGGAGGACAAATAAAGGTTTATCTAATCTAATTTACTGAGGCAGAAAGGTGGATACAATAGGAGTAATAGGGGAGAACCGTCATTTGAGCCAGTTTGTACTTGAGGTGTCTTTAAAGAAAGGACATAGCAGTAATGTCTTTAACTAAACTATGTACCTTTAGTTCAAGATGTTATGTATCCCCGTAAGAGTCACATTGGATCCAAAATAATTAGTTAAAAAAATATGAATCTTATAATATGGCGCCACATGGGAGTATGGGAGTATGGTTATGCTCTGTAGGCAAACTGCAGACCAGACCAGGGACACTGCTATCAGGTGCATGTAGTTAACCAACTGTTAAAACTGCAGAGAAATCAAACATAGTCACACTGGTCCCTATCGTTCTCGTATCATACTCAGGGTAACGATCAACCTGAGAGATGTCCTTCTGAGAACAGCCCTCTAAACAAGATAAGGAGCTGTGTGAAGCATCTGCCAAAGGTAATATTCACCTATAATAATGCAAAACAGCCTCAAACTCACTTGGGTCGCTCACTGACAGCGTGTTGACAATGTTGCATTTCACTTCATTCTACACCAAACACCTCAGGGAGAACTGCTGGGGTACCCTGGGGGTCAGATGGCTCAACGATTAAGGAGTTGGCCTCATGATCGGAAGGTTGTGAGATCGAGCCCCCACTGTGGCTATATGACGTTGTGTCCTTGGGCAAGGCACTTCACCCTACTTACCTCAGGGAAAATTGTCCCTGTACTTACTGTAAGTCGCTTTGGATAAAAGCGTCTGCTAAATGCACATACGAGCCTGTTAAAGATAGACAACATCTCAAATTTCTTTAACCAAGCTTGTTTCATTCTCATTTGCCCGAGAAAGGGACCTGTGTGTAAATCTGCAATTCAAGATGTTTGGCTGGTTTGGGTTCTGCAGATTTGATTGTTGTACAATCAGCCAATCAGCACGCATCTTATCTAAATATTACATTTAATCATTCAGCAGATGCTCTTATCCAGAGCAACTTACAGCAAGTACAGGGACATTCCCCCATGAGGTAAGTAGGGTGAAGTGTAACAGCTGTAATTCAGTCAGTGATACATTGTGTATGGTACTTACTGTAGGTGTGTATGGAATCCAGTTGAACTGAACAGATAAATAAAGTCCAAAGAATGGCAACTGGATCTGAATCTATGACCTTGGTAAGTCCACTGAGCTGGCAATTATTTTGGTTAGTTACTGTGTAAAAAGTAATCTTATTGTCCTGTGGCAAATATTGTTAGATTCAGCCAAAGTTTAAAGATCTGAAATATTTTAACACACCTTGTACAACCTTGTAAATTCTGAAGTATCATTCTCATTAAATTCTCGGAATAAGTACGAACTTCAACATTCATGATGCAAATGAGATCCTCTATTTTCTCCTTCACACACAGGTCTTATTGCTATGCTAGGTGAAGTGTCTTGGAAGCATGTTAATAGCCTGGCGGGGTCACTGGTACACTGATAGAGGGTGAGTATGTGCATGTATATTATCTGATCTCTCATTAGTATGTGTGGACATTAAAATGATTCATATGAATATGCATGTGTGTTTTTAAACCAAAACTTTGCAGCCCTGAAAAAAAAGGTGAGAGAAAGTGAATGAGAATGGGAAAGAGGAGAGATGGAGAGACAGACAGAGAGAAAGTACACAAAAAAGACTTAGTGCAGCCTTAGTAGTCTTAAAAATACAATTCAATTTATTACGGTAAAAGATTTCTATTAATTCTCCCTTTTAACTCTGACAACTGCTCTAATCTACATATCCCTGTTTTTTACATGCAAGTATGGCATTTAAATCCCTTATCCTAAATGCACAGAAACAGACTGCACAGCCTTGACATGTAAATCAATTTAACGCAATAGGGTCTTTATTAAGATAATTCATTCATCACATTTTAAAAGGTCAGCCTTGTTAAATAAAGGAGACTCGGTTTAATGGTCTTATCAAACTGTTATACTGTGTGGCGTGACTTCGAGTAATGAAACACAACTCAGAAGGTTTTATATGAGCCGACAGCAGCTTCTCACTGCCTCCCAGCAGTCAGACTGACGGGAGGAGATGTGACTGATCAAGTGGCAGCTGTCCTCCAGCCGGCCACTCTAGATTGTTGGGATGGGATTAGGATCTCTGGCTGGAGCTACTGAGACTGACGGCCGGAAAACTGACCTCAGCAGTTTTCTCTGTCATGGCTTCCATAGCATGCTGGGTAGCTGTGTGTGGTCAGCACACATGGAGCGACTGCACAGTTTAGACTCTATTCGGTTTCAAATGTATACATTCGACTATATTCAGTAGGAATTAATATTAAGCACATTTTGCATTATGGAAAATTGCATGCATATAAACATGGCCGTAGACCATGACTTTACATTTACATTTATTGATTCATTCTTTTACCCAAAGCGATAGCTTTTACAAAGAGCATCGGTCACTGAGCAACGTGATAGACCCTGAACACAGTGGGCTTTTAGATCGTGAAACATACATCTTGAGAACCAATAAGTACCAAGGGAAGAGCTGTAAATCCATAACACAACAACTGCGAACAATAAAGCAAGAAAACAACACTGGTGAGTCACCACATGGGGGCCGACAAGTAGTTCTGAGCAACATTAGATTATGTTAAGTACCATTCTATTCCTAAATGCCATTAAATTCTCTGAATAAGTGAGTTTTAAGCCTTCATTTGAAGGTGAAGAGGCAGTCTGTGCTTCTGATGGAGGTGGGGAGTTGATTCCACCATTGGGGAGCCAGGCAGTGGAAGAGTTTGACATGGGGGGGGGGGGGCAGATCTGAGGAGATTGTGTCAACAGAATGCTGGTGACACTAACGTCTGTGTGAGAAGGAGGAAGCACAGGTTCCTCTTTGTAAGGTTGCACCAGAGAGCAGCAGCAAAACCTCGGATGACCTCACCTGTGTTGGGGCCACATGGAGGCTACCACACACTCCTGTAGAGGACATAACACACACACACACTGTTAGATACTCCTGTAGAGGACATAACACACACACACACACACTGTTAGATACTCCTGTAGAGGATATAACACACACACACACTGTTAGATACTCCTGTAGAGGACATAACACACACACACACACTGTTAGATACTCCTGTAGAGGACATAACACACACACACACTGTTAGATACTCCTGTAGAGGACATAACACACACACACACACACTGTTAGATACTCCTATAAAGGACATAACACACACACACACACTGTTAGATACTCCTATAGAGGACATAACACACACACACACACACTGTTAGATACTCCTATAGAGGACATAACACACACACACACACACACTGTTAGATACTCCTATAGAGGACATAACACACACACACACACACACACACTGTTAGATACTACAGCAGAGGACATAACACACACACACACTGTTAGATACTCCTGTAGAGGATATAACACACACACACACACTGTTAGATACTCCTGTAGAGGACATAACACACACACACACTGTTAGATACTACAGTAGAGGACATAACACACACACACACTGTTAGATACTACAGTAGAGGACATAACACACACACACACTGTTAGATACTCCTATAGAGGACATAACACACACACACACTGTTAGATACTCCTATAGAGGACATAACACACACACACACTGTTAGATACTCCTATAGAGGACATAACACACACACACACACACACTGTTAGATACTACAGCAGAGGACATAACACACACACACACTGTTAGATACTCCTGTAGAGGATATAACACACACACACACACACACTGTTAGATACTCCTGTAGAGGACATAACACACACACACACTGTTAGATACTACAGTAGAGGACATAACACACACACACACTGTTAGATACTACAGCAGAGGACATAACACACACACACACTGTTAGATACTCCTGTAGAGGATATAACACACACACACACACACACTGTTAGATACTCCTGTAGAGGACATAACACACACACACACTGTTAGATACTACAGTAGAGGACATAACACACACACACACTGTTAGATACTACAGTAGAGGACATAACACACACACACACTGTTAGATACTCCTATAGAGGACATAACACACACACACACTGTTAGATACTACGGTAGAGGACATAACACACACACACACTGTTAGATACTCCTATAGAGGACATAACACACACACACACTGTTAGATACTCCTAAAGAGGACATAACACACACACACTGTTAGATACTCCTGTAGAGGACATAACACACACACACACTGTTAGATACTCCTGTAGAGGACATAACACACACACACACACTGTTAGATACTCCTATAGAGGACATAACACACACACACACACTGTTAGATACTCCTATAGAGGACATAACACACACACACACTGTTAGATACTCCTATAGAGGACATAACACACACACACACACACTGTTAGATACTCCTATAGAGGACATAACACACACACACACTGTTAGATACTCCTATAGAGGACATAACACACACACACACACACACTGTTAGATACTCCTATAGAGGACATAACAAACACACACACTGTTAGATACTCCTATAGAGGACATAACACACACACACACACACTGTTAGATACTCCTATAGAGGACATAACACACACACACACTGTTAGATACTCCTATAGAGGACATAACACACACACACACACTGTTAGATACTCCTATAGAGGACATAACACACACACACACACACACTGTTAGATACTCCTATAAAGGACATAACACACACACACACACTGTTAGATACTACAGTAGAGGACATAACACACACACACACACTGTTAGATACTACAGTAGAGGACATAACACACACACACACACTGTTAGATACTACAGTAGAGGACATAACACACACACACACTGTTAGATACTCCTGTAGAGGACATAACACACACACACACACACTGTTAGATACTCCTATAAAGGACATAACACACACACACACACTGTTAGATACTCCTATAGAGGACATAACACACACACACACACACTGTTAGATACTCCTATAGAGGACATAACACACACACACACACACACTGTTAGATACTCCTATAGAGGACATAACACACACACACACACACACACACTGTTAGATACTACAGCAGAGGACATAACACACACACACACTGTTAGATACTCCTGTAGAGGATATAACACACACACACACACTGTTAGATACTCCTGTAGAGGACATAACACACACACACACTGTTAGATACTACAGTAGAGGACATAACACACACACACACTGTTAGATACTACAGTAGAGGACATAACACACACACACACTGTTAGATACTCCTATAGAGGACATAACACACACACACACTGTTAGATACTCCTATAGAGGACATAACACACACACACACTGTTAGATACTCCTATAGAGGACATAACACACACACACACACACACTGTTAGATACTACAGCAGAGGACATAACACACACACACACTGTTAGATACTCCTGTAGAGGATATAACACACACACACACACACACTGTTAGATACTCCTGTAGAGGACATAACACACACACACACTGTTAGATACTACAGTAGAGGACATAACACACACACACACTGTTAGATACTACAGCAGAGGACATAACACACACACACACTGTTAGATACTCCTGTAGAGGATATAACACACACACACACACACACTGTTAGATACTCCTGTAGAGGACATAACACACACACACACTGTTAGATACTACAGTAGAGGACATAACACACACACACACTGTTAGATACTACAGTAGAGGACATAACACACACACACACTGTTAGATACTCCTATAGAGGACATAACACACACACACACTGTTAGATACTACGGTAGAGGACATAACACACACACACACTGTTAGATACTCCTATAGAGGACATAACACACACACACACTGTTAGATACTCCTAAAGAGGACATAACACACACACACTGTTAGATACTCCTGTAGAGGACATAACACACACACACACTGTTAGATACTCCTGTAGAGGACATAACACACACACACACACTGTTAGATACTCCTATAGAGGACATAACACACACACACACACTGTTAGATACTCCTATAGAGGACATAACACACACACACACTGTTAGATACTCCTATAGAGGACATAACACACACACACACACACTGTTAGATACTCCTATAGAGGACATAACACACACACACACTGTTAGATACTCCTATAGAGGACATAACACACACACACACACACACTGTTAGATACTCCTATAGAGGACATAACAAACACACACACTGTTAGATACTCCTATAGAGGACATAACACACACACACACACACTGTTAGATACTCCTATAGAGGACATAACACACACACACACTGTTAGATACTCCTATAGAGGACATAACACACACACACACACTGTTAGATACTCCTATAGAGGACATAACACACACACACACACACACTGTTAGATACTCCTATAAAGGACATAACACACACACACACACTGTTAGATACTACAGTAGAGGACATAACACACACACACACACTGTTAGATACTACAGTAGAGGACATAACACACACACACACACTGTTAGATACTACAGTAGAGGACATAACACACACACACTGTTAGATACTCCTATAGAGGATAACACACACAGTTGGATGCTACTGTACAGGACACCACACACACAGTGATATGCAGTGACAAGACAACATGTGTGGAAGTGTGGAAGACGTGACAACAACAGCTGTTAAATCTGCTTCCCCATACAATTATTTCAATAACACAGTTCCTTTTACGTACCCTAGTGTTGTCTCCAAAATAGAGCCTGCGAGACAATAGTCTCCCAGCTTGTATGTCATTGTCATGACAACATTCCTTTATGCATTCCAATGCAAACCATAGACATATCCCACAGTGCTCTGCTCCTCTGATATCCTGCCAGTTCTGTGGCACATGTTTGGCCAATGTCAACTGGTGAAACTTCACTAACCCAAACCATGAGGGGAATGTCCTTGTACTGGATATAAGTTGCTCTGGATAAGAGTGTCTGCTAAATGACTTAATGTATGACACACACATGCACACTTACACACATGCCCCCTCCCACACACACACACACATACACACATGCAGGTGAAAAGGAGATGACTCCCAACGTTTAATCCCACACGATCCCACTCTGCACCGTTCTTAGAGCGGATGGAGAAAGCGGAATCCATGCACCCGCATATGGTTCTCTATTTTGAGCGCCATCTTGTGGTCAAATTCTGCCAGCACACCTGATGTTGCCATGACTGACTTGAAAGCCCAAACTGGACAGAAAACCATAACATTGCATGCCTGCATCAGTCCCACCAATTACCAGGGTCTGTCGTGGAGAGTGGGGCAAGAAGAATAGTAGTCAATGACGAAGAGAGAGGGTTGAGGAAAGGATGAGGTGAGACAGGGAGAGAACAGAAACACAGGATGAACAGTGTGGGATTGTGTTGTGAGCTTGTACCTCATGATGCAGCCTTCTATTTCTCCAGGTATATTCAGGTAGTGAGTCTGCATCATGTGGCTTTCATCCTTTACATTACATTTACATTTCTTCATTTAGCAGACGCTTTTATCCAAAGCGACTTACAAGAGAGAGCTTTACAAAAGAGCATCGGTCACTGAGCATAGAAACATGATAGACCCCAAAACATAGCAGGCTTATAAATTATGAAACATACATCGTGAGAAACCAATAACTAAGTGCCAAAGGAAGAGCTATAAGAGCATTCAGCCGTTTAAGTTTAGGGCAGGCACCTCCGACAGGCAATAGTCTACTTGTAGGAAGCGAACAACAAAGCAACAACAATAAAGAGTTTCCCCTCAGGGAATCAATAAAGTGATTCTGATTCTGAACAACAACAACAACAGCTGATGTTTCTAAGTGCCATTAAAATCTCAAGTGAGTCTTGAGTCTTTTCTTGAAGGTGAGGAGACAGTCAGTGTTTCTGATGGAGGTGGGGAGTTGATTCCACCATTGGAGAACCAGACAGGGGAAGAGTTGATGTTGGGCCCTGGCGCTCTTGATGGGTGGGACCACTAAACGATTATCTGAGGAGGACCGTATGCGGCAGGCAGGGGTATAAGGCCGGAGGAGAGAGTTGATATAATTCGGGGCAGTCCCGTTCACTGCTTGGAAGGTCAGTACCAGGGTCTTGAATCTGATATGGGACATGATGGGAAGCCAGTGGAGGGCGATGAGGAGCGGGGTGACATGACAGCGTCTGGGTAGATTGAAAACCAGGTGCTGCTGTATTTTGGATCCTCTGAAGGGGGTGGATTGCGCTTGTTGGAAGCCCGACTAGTAGTGAATTGCAGTAGACCAGCTTCGAGAGGACAAGAGCTTGGACTAGCAGCTGGGTGGAATGTTCAGACAGGTATCTTCTGATTTTCTGGATGTTGTAGATGTAGAGGGTGAATCTACATGACCGGGAGACTGCGGCAATGTGTGCTGTGAGAAGATGAGGAGGTCACTGTTGCGGATCCCAGAGTGATGGAGAGATTGTGGGTGATTGATGGTTTGGCCAGAATGATAAGAAGTTCTGTTTGGGCAAGGTTCTGCTGGGGGTGATACTGCGAGAATGAGCAATTAAATTGCCATTCAGTAGAGTAATGTGCTCTTTTTGTCATTACCATCTTAGCTACAGACGGATCTTGACTAAATGTGAAAAAATGACTACATGTAAATGTGATCTTTCTCCAATGACTAGAAGGTTACAGGGCATCCAAACTCTGTGGAAGGACTCGGTCGCTCCAAGTCTCACTTTACGTCTGATCCTAGAACAGAGATATGAGACAGCACGCAAATTACCGAAATGAAACTCACTCACTCACACACACACACACACACACACACACAGACACACACACACAGCTACGCTAAAACCAGAAGTTGTGTAGAGACTCTACTTAAAAATATTTGGGTCAGAAAAAGACTCTGATAATCTCGTACAATCGTCTGCTGCTGCTTTGGCTGGTCTAGATTTAGAAAATGTGACCCTACAGCCTCACCACGGGATTAACAGCTGTTTACTCTTTTCTATTTATTATGTAGGTTACAACAGGAATTTGTATAAATAACCTACATTGTCACATTTAAATAAGTAGCCTTAATATCACAATAGGATCTGGGTTCAATGATAGCAGCATGCAAAACATGTAGCCCATTCTTTCGCTTTAAATCGACCGTCAAAATTCGTGCAGTATCCACTTTTCGTGAGGTTTATGTCATATTTGCAAACTGATTTTGTCTGTCTGAATTTCAATGAGCGTTTGAGAAACTCATGCAAAGGGAGGGTTGCTTCGCGTTGAAACAGCTTGTGTATTTGATTTGCATGGCAGCAGGGGGGAGGGGGTGTACACAGCGGAACAGCCTTGTGTATTTGATTTGCATGTTAGCAGGGGGTGTGTGTGTGCTCAGTAGAACAGCCTTGTGTATTTGATTTGCATGGTAGCAGGAGGGTGTGTGTGTGCTCAGCAGAACAGCGTTGTGTGTTTGATTTGCATGGTAGCAAGGGGGGGGGGTGTACTCAGCGGAACAGCCTTGTGGCGGTTGGAAGGTCTCGAGGACGGCAGAGGACTGGTTCTTTCGCAGCCATTTTCTGTCCAACCAAACGGCCGTTAGCAGAAGGGAACCAACCAGGGCTTCACCGCAGGTCTGTGTCGGGCTCCGGCCAATGATTGCTAACCAGTTTCTCGTTAGCTCGAATGGAAATGTCCGTCTCTGACAGATGTTTTATTTGTCGTCGGTGTGAATGAGCAGTGAATGGCAGGAAGTAGATAGAGTTAGTGGGCGAATTATCGCAAAAATACGAATTACATTTAGCTGTTAGGCTGTTAGGCTACCATGTCCTCCTCTGTAGGCCGAAGTCAGAGAGCAACAATGGGGATTCATACCGCCAGATCTCAGATTGGGCGCAATGTGATCTTTTGTAATGGCTAGTTTATTAGAAACCTTTGTTGAAGTATTGATTATCTGCAACAGGTAACGTTACACTATCCAGTCATGGGCTAGTTTGCCAGTTAGCCAGCATTGCTTAACCAGCTCGTCAGTATTGTGGTAATGTTTGCATTGTTAGCTTAGCTAACGACACTACAGCTGCCATTGTTGAAGCGACTGAAATGCAGTGCGAAGTGACTTGAGATCTTTTAATGAACGGATCTCATGCACCTCCGAAACAGTTGTCTTATTGACCATTTTTGTCAGTCTCTCCTACGTCGAACTGTTATTCATCTTAAATTCCCCATATCGTTCTATTTACAGTATCAAGTTCCTCGCCCGTTGCCGGTAGATCGAGCTAGTTAGAGCTAGCCTAGATTATTAACAACTGCTACTGTGTACTAGCACTACTGTGTACTAGCACTACTGTGTACTAGCACTACTGTGTACTAGCACTACTGTGTACTAGCACTACTGTGTACTAGCACTACTGTGTACTAGCACTACTGTGTACTAGCACTACTGTGTACTAGCACTACTGTGTACATACTTCCCACCCATAGTATAAACGAATTCTGATTGTGTTCTGTTCTTGCAGTAGCTAGACCTATCTTGTGACATGGACGGAGACGGCTCTACCACGGACGCCTCTCAGCTGGGCATCAGTGGAGAGTACATGGCTGGAGGTCACTATGTCCTGCAGTCTCCAGAGGGTGAGTCTCCAAGGATGGTCTAATTCAGATGCATTTGTAAAACAGTGCCTTTAAAGGAAGTCTTCCTAAGTCTTCATCATTTCCCAAAAGATACAGAAATGCACACACGGTATATTTATGTCTTGTGAAGATGATGGAGAGGAGGGCTTGAATGACCACGATGATGGGAGCATCAAAGAGAACTTCCGAGAACAGGACATTTATCTACCTATCGCTAACGTTGCACGTATCATGAAGAATGCTGTTCCACAGACAGGAAAGGTAAACAGAAGTTTAGGCGTCCCCACCAGATATATTTGAATCTGCTCTGGATAAGAGCGCCTGCTAAAAGACGAAATGGTTCATCTCCATTCTGTCCTCTAATGTCTTTGGACGTGTGTGTGTGTGTGTGTGGTACAGATAGCGAAAGATGCAAAGGAGTGTGTGCAGGAGTGTGTTAGCGAGTTCATCAGCTTCATAACCTCCGAGGCCAGCGAGCGCTGTCACCAGGAGAAGAGGAAGACCATCAATGGAGAGGACATCCTGTTTGCCATGTCTACACTGGGCTTTGACATGTATGTGGAGCCACTCAAACTCTACCTGCAGAAGTTCAGAGAGGTGAGCCTGAGTTAGGACACGCACCGTGCAATGGTGTTTCCTGCACTGGAGCCAACTGACAACTTCCTGCTGTCTCCTAGGCGATGAAGGGGGAGAAGGGCATGCCAGGTGTGTCTGTTGGAGAAGGCCTGGGGGAGGAGCTAGCGGACGACAGCTTCAGTAAGTGGATGGGTGACAGTTTGCTGTGTTCCCATATCTGTCTATTACTCTGACACAGATACTTCGGAGGTTTTTCCTGCTGTGCTTGTTATCACAAAATAAATGGTGGCCATTGGGGTTTTGTTTGAGAAAGTCTGCTTGTTTCGTTCAGCGAACACGTTGCCTGCGGGCATCATAACGGCAGATGGACAGCAACAAAACGTGATGGTATACACCACCTCGTATCAACAGGTAACTCCCAACAACACCCATTAGATGGTCCCATTAGTTAAAAAATGGCTTCTCCAAGTAGATTTATACGGATCAGCCTTCGTATTGTATAAATTCTTGCTGTCAAAAATACCAGACGATGTGAGTGAAGGTACAATCCAACTAAAAACACACCAACAGACATGAACAAACAGGATACTGCCATTCTTTTGTGTATGCTAAATCTCAAAGTCATTTAATTCTCAAATCGACATAGTGTTGTGTTGCACCGTTTATGCTAACGTAAGCCAACATTTAAGATGCAGTATCGCAGTGTTCAAATGATAAAACCACGAGTTGCTGTTTATTGAGCATGAGCTTAACAGCAATTGCTAGCATACAATGCAGCATGGACAAAGAGCTTCACTTGAAGTCATCACCTCAGTCTCCTGATGTTTGCATTTCCACAGACACGATGCTGTAGTGATCTCATGCTGCTGTGTGTTCACATGTTGCCTTGACTCAGCAGATTCCTGGTGTGCAGCAGATCCAGTTCTCATGATGAGGCATCACCCCGGACACTGCGGTGCCAACTGTGCCCAAACTGTCCGAGAGGTCACAGCGGAGCTCCTCTGACCCGGCTGCTGGTCAAAGGTCACCAACAGGACAGCTAGGGAGGGGGTTCTGCGGTCGGGTGGGAAGGTAGCATTGACGAAGCCCTCCAGTGTGTAATCTATGGAAGCCCGTTAACAAGAATTGTAGTAAGAATGATAGATGTGAGGTACTTAAAGGTCTGAGATGGGTTATTAATGCTTTATTTTAAAAGGCTGTTCAGGTCACAACATAGTTTGCGGTCCATTTTTGTTGTATTTCCTACAAGTTTCTCCAGGTTGGATGCCGGGGGAGGGGGGGGGGGGGGGGGACATGTCTTTTGAAGCTTGTTTTGTTTCAGCACCCTCTCTGGTTGAACCACAGGGAGAGGATTCCCTTAATGTCATAAAATCATGCAACTCGTTTTCTAAGTTGTGGGAAACTGAATGCCACATTCTGTAACATTGTGTAAAAATCATTTGAATAAAAGTAGAAAAGCTGTACTTTACCCATTCTTCAAATTTACATTGTATTTTAATTTACGTAAAATTATATTATACACATGTACCACACAAGTATCTACAGATGTTACTCAATTTGAAGCTTATTAATTTGTGAAAATCAGCATAGCTGTGTCAGTTTTTATGTTGTCTGAAGCATGAGTGTGGCATGTTGGCAGTACAATATCTGCTCCAAAATGTCCCCTTGCGGTTATATTGTCAAAGTTCACCCATGAAGATGAGTCATATCATCTGCATAGTCACAAGACAGACTGCATAACATCTGGAAACTATTTCATGACAGGCTGCATTTGATACACTGCCAATTTGTCCCACTTAGAGAGATTGGTGACGTTCCTCAACTGCAAGCAACACTTATCAAGGTACACCAGAGTAGTTGCACAATCAATGATGAAGCGTTTTCATTTTGAGTGGATTAAGATAAAATAATCCTTCATTAGTCCCACAGTGGGGAATTGCAGTTTGCCACAGCAGGGTACAGTACAGCCCTCAAGAGTAACATCAAAATATAAAAATACTAACTATGGGGAAGCATATAAAAATGAATACAAGATGTGATAAGGATTTAAGTAAGGATGTGAAAAATAATATAAAGTGAGAATTAAGTGTGATACCTTGCTGAGTTGTGTCTGAAGTAATGTCCTCTCAAGGTTGAACTACTGTATTTCACTGCTGGTCTCCCAGCAAGCGCAACCTGCCCCCTCCAGAGGATCCAGAATGCAGTAGCTCACCTGGTCTTCAATCTAACCAGCTCCCATGTCACCCTGCTCATCATCTCCCTCCACTGGCTTCCAATCATGACCTGTATCAGATTCAAGACCCCTAGGACTGACCCTCTGGGCAATGAATGAGACTGTACCTGACTACATCAACTCTCTCCTCCAGCTTGACACCCCCACCCACCACCTACGGCAGGGGTCTCCAATCCTGGTCCCCGAGGGCCACTGTCCAGAAGGTTCTAGATGTTTCCCTGCTCCAGCACACCTCCACAGAGCTTGATAACAACGCTTCATTAGTGCTGTGTGCTGGAGCAGAGAAACACCTTCAGGACAGCGGCCCTCGAGGACCAGGATTGGAGACCCCTGACCTACAGTGTTTTGATAACCTTCTAGTGGTCCCACCACTCAAGAGCGTCCGGTCCCCTGTCTGGTCCCTCAATGGGGGAATCAACTCCCCACCTCCATCAGAAACACTGACTGTCTCCCCACCTTCAAGAAAAGGCTCAAAACGCACGTATTACTTTTTTACTCGCAGTGAGTAAATTATCATTACTTGCTTTCCTACAGGTACACTATTGCCCATTTGAGATGCAACATGTTTAACTGAATGCTCTTATGGCTCTTATGGCACTTAATTGGTTTCACACAATGTATGTTTCATAATCTGACTACCCGCAATGTTTGGGGTCTATCACGTTGTAATGATCAGTGACCGATGCTCTTTTGTAAAACTCTCTCTTGGAAGTCGCTTTGGATAAAAGCTCTTGCTAAATGAATACATGTAAATATAAATGTAATTCAGCAGGGTAGAGGGTGAAGAGGAAGGGTGCCAGCACTGCCCCCTGGGGGATTCCTAACCTGCAGGTCAGGGGGTCAGACACAAGATTCAGATGTAGGTCTGTCTATTTCCTAACTTGGGCTCTATAGATAAAATCCCGCTTTATCTAGAGTCTAGACAGTGTATTAGATTTATGGCATTGTGTGTAGACAACATACATTTGTAAAATACATATCTTTTTTTAACCAATTTATTCAACCTTTATTTAACTTGGAGAGTACTATTGAGTTTACAATACATATATATATATATATATATTTAAGGGAGACCAGTCCAAGACAGACAGCAACATAAAAAACAGTTATGGGTCAGTTACGTAACCTGGTTTAAGAAAGAAGAAGACATTTATGGTAATTTGCCTGTATTTCTTTCATTTGAGATTTAAAACCAGTAAGTGGTATCAAATCTTTGAGTTTTAAATAATTCTGCAATGTATTCCACGATGAGGGTGCACATTTAGCAAACATTTATACAATATGGCTTAATTCAATGTCCACATTGTCTCTGTGTCAATAATGTCATTTTGACTGAAGGTTTTTCAAATCTTACAGGCTTCCAGAACATAATTCTAAATTCTGGACAATTTCACCTTGATATTCCCTTAAGAAATGTCTTACTTTATACAGTAACTGACCCCAGTATATTCAGAACAGCTCAGTGGGCCTACTTCACCATGTAAGTTGCACAAACACTGAATTTAATTTGCCAGGATGTTGCAAACAATAAATATATACAGAACGTAAATTAGGGCAAATACGATAGCCTAAAATGTTTAAAGTAGGTTAGGGTGTCAGATTAGTAATCAGAAGGTCCCTGGTTTGAACCCTGGCTATGCCAACATGATGTTGTGTCCAAGACACTTCACCCTACTGTCCTCAGGGGGGAATGTCCCTGTACTTGCTGTAGGTCGATGTGGATAAGAGGGTCTGATAAATATACTTAAGCCTTCAGGACAGTGGCCCCAAGGACAAGGAGGGCCCACCACTGTTCTATAGTGTGGTAAGGAAAAATAAATACAGTGCAAAATGGCTGAAATTTCCACATGTACATAATACATATATGACATATAATTCTGGATGATCCTTTTTCAATTAAGTACCATGCACAATTTCTGAATTACAGCAGTTTAAAGTTTTTACTCAATTGTTTACACACAAATACTGGTATTTTCTGTATTGGACAGAATGACCAAAAGTAACTCACACACTTTGAACCAATTCTGCTAAACTACAAGCACAATTCCTGCTTCAGACTCACATGCAGCTCAAAAACCCAGAAATAACATTGTTTTGAATGTAAAGTTTATTTTTGCAGGATAATTGAGGAATTGAGGTATTTTTTGAGGCATGCTTTCAGAAAATGTGTGTAAATAGTTGAGAAAAAAATGTAAACTTTCGCCGGATCTACCAATGCATGCCACAAAGCAAACGGCTTCATTGTTTTATACAGTAATTGATCGCATCATTTTTCAGTAATGAGAATAAGTCAGTGGGTTGTGAAAGTGTACTGTTAAGACTAAGATCCAAGGTTTGAATGCAGCCACAGCTTTAGACCGTTACAATTATTTGTTTAGTTAGAAAATATGACATACAATATACCATTTCATTTAATGACTTTAATAAGAATAGCAAGTCGTCAAAACGCTCAAAACAGAGCTGAAGCTTTTTGCAAACTTTCAGCTCCCTTTTCTAAAACACACAAACACATTAGCACATAAAAGTAAAACACAAACGAAACTTTGCTGTCAAAAACAACAATCTTTTGCTGTCAAAAACAACAATCTTTTGCTGTCAAAAACAACAATCTTTTGCTGTCAAAAAAAACAATCCTTTGATGACAAAGTGATACACACTTCCAATTTGTGAATACACTTTCAGATTAGCAGCAAAACACTCATCTACTTTATATCTATTTTCATTAACATTTTCTCTCAGGCAAACTTAAAAGTATAATTTCTAAAGTAATCAAACAGTTTACTTTAAAGTTTACAGCGTTTTTACAGAAATTAAGAAAAATAAAATCACAAGTCATCAAATTGAGCAACCACACAAAAGTTACTGTAACAAAAGTAACCGTTTCACAGCCAAGTACCATGTGATTTCTCTCAAAGTGGAAATGCACCTACAATTAAAATTGACATCACTAAAAATATGATTTCACAGATTGATGCTGCAACACTCCAGGTTACCACCATCAAATAACGGTGTTGAATATGTGCCGAATAGAGTTTAGTAGAGTCCTGTGTTATCTTTTTCTCTTTGAGTTGGGCCGAACATCTGCGTAGTTCTTGATGACCTGCGAGAACCGTATGATTTTAACATGGCTGGTCTTGCCTTTGAAATCTTGCCATAGATACTCAGGTGAGAGTACTTTAGTTGGTTTGTTATAAAGAAAGTATTTATTCAGGTGACTTTCTTCCTGCCAAGCTGCCTCAATAGAGTTAGCTGCATCTAACTCCAGCTGCTCGCGACAGAACTTTACCAATTTATGCACGTCCTCCACATAGCCAGCAATTGTGGCACCACCATAGTAGTAGTCTCCCTTCCCAGTAGGGATATATGCCTGTGAGGCCGGACGACGCTCGTACGGATAGTCATCATTGGTTTGCTCATAATAACCAGGGTGGAGCACTGCCACCAGCTGACTCAGAGTTTCTGCCCCCCAGTGGCCATAAAATTTAGTGTCTACATCCAGACAGTAAATGTAATCTGCTTCTTTGCGGATCTGCTGCTCGATGGTGATCTGAATCATCTCCATCCTTCGGGAGGTGATCTCTTGCCAACGATTGGAGCTGGGGACATTTATGATGGTGACCTGCCGCCCAGGGCCAAGGGCCACCTGTGGCACGTCATCGTTTCGGTCTGTGAAGATGTAGTAGTGCACCTTGAAGTTAACCATGAAGTGCTTCTCCGCCGTCTCCAAGAAGTCCTTCAGGAAACGCACATACCTAGGAAAGAGGACAGTTCTTTTTACTTTCTATATAAAATAAAACTGCTAACTTTATGATCAACACATTTATTATTCAAATATGTTTTTATAGAAACATCAAACTGACAGAACCATTTAGATCTGACTAGTAACCAAAATGCATTTGTAGTATGTGATGGCTTTACATGCCCAACCTCTGATAAGAATCCAAATATATTCATGAATAGTTCTGTGACAAAGGGACGATAAGAGGATAAATGGAAGAACACAGGCAAATGACACTTTATTGGCTGTTTATTTAATCAGATTTGGCACTTGTGTGCACAAGTCCAATTTATTGTTTATATTAGACTCCAGCGCTACACTAGCATTCTCTGTTAGTTTTTCCTCAATCGCAAGAACACAAATTCCTACATTTTTGCAGGTGTTCCTAACTTTAAGGTGGGAGAGCCAGTGGTACCAAATAAAAAAGTTAATTTCGAGCCCTGCCATGACAATCTTCCTCTGGCTCTGGGGGTCGAACCCTCCCTCTACTGCCATACTGGAGACCGTAGTTACAGGTGCTACTAAAGCCATATTCCCCAGGGAACCAATCAAAAGTTTGCAGGGTTCGATAAATGTGGGATTTCCTGATCCTGAAAACACTCGTCCGATAGCTAGTGCTAGCTAGCTACCTGTTTCTGTCTAAGAAAAATACTTATTTAGCACTGATTTTATGAGGGTGGTGAAAAAATATGATTAAATAGTTTGAACATTAATGTAACAAAATCAGGAAACATTTAAGGGATCTCAATACTTTCATACATGTTTAAACATACAGTGCAAAGACAATATACTGTGTGTACTGGTTTATAGTGAAAAAGGAGACTTACTTGCCAACTGCGAATACTGTTGTTGCAATCCTGAGATTCATTTTCGTGTAAATAGCATCAACAACCACAGGATCAAATGTGCCCTCCCAAACAATGGGTGCCAACCAGGGTGTAACTGTCACCACATCCATGCGTCTGTCAGGGTTATAACATCAACACCTTGTGTTTACAAAGGACAAGGTCAAGGGGAATTTAGTAATCCACACACTTCATACAGTTAATTGCATGCGGCTGTTGACTGTTCATTCATTATCTACCCCTTATTCCCATTAGGGGTCACAGGTGACTGGAGCCTATCCCAGTTACTTTGGGGCCTTAGGCAGGGTACACCTTGGACTGGGGCGAGCTAGTCGCAGGGCTATGTGCTGTTGACTGTTAAAAAACAAATAGTGTGTCTATGGACATTAGGCGCTCATTCAAGATCAATAACGTGAATATTTTAGCTGATCTTCTTTACGTCATAGTCCTCTTTGATGATTTAAAAAGAAGGATGTGTTTCTCTTCCCAAAGATTCTAAATTGTCCTTTACAATTACGTTATTTAAGAAGTCATGCCAAATACACTGACTGTTTTTAAATCATAGTAATGTAGTAATAATAAATAAATCTATATTATATATATATATAAAAACTTACCCCTTTAATACACTCGGCTGCTTATAGTGGACTCTGAAAAAAAGCAGGCAAGTAAGTTATAAAAGAAAGCAAGTTAACACATTATCTATATAAGCTTGTGTATTTGTAGGGTATATAAAGGTGACTTTACAGCCTCTCACCCTTGAGGAAGTATCATTTCAGGTGTTCTACAACTACAGTTGACCAGGTTCACATCCTGC
This sequence comes from Protosalanx chinensis, assembly GCA_030340685.1. Lineage (NCBI taxonomy): Eukaryota > Metazoa > Chordata > Actinopteri > Osmeriformes > Salangidae > Protosalanx > Protosalanx chinensis. Next base: position 10,090,451 of record CM059335.1, read on the forward strand.
TGACACAAGCTTCAGACAAACATTACATTTACACTTTCTAAAAGATGACATCCGCTTAGTTAATGTTGACCAGGTTCACAGCTTTAAACACCATCTTAACATCAAAACCTCTTTTTTAAACACTGCACAACTTTTCAATCCTGGTCTTGATTATGGCTTACCTTTACAGACGTATTGTAGATGTAAAATGTATTACATACCAGTACAAAGAATTGCAGGTGGTGATTAAGATGCCAGCAAAATATACAAATACAGATTTAATGTCCATGATAAAATTGTTGGAACACAGATTGATTGATTGAAACCTTTATTGTCCCCTCTGGGGAAAATTAGTTGTCAGAACAGGTTACTGTAATTATAGATACAGTGCAGGACCCACAATGTAGCCGGTATGACAGCTCTTCTTAGTGAATCTGGTAACTATATTTCTCAGATCTTAATTGAAACTAGAGACGATACAATTTCTGGGGAAATTGTGAGGTGTGCTTGTGTCAGTAGTAGAAGTGTGGGTTTATTTAAAAATACACAATTTACAACTATATTTCTGTTCATTTTGTGTAATAAAATGCATCCTTATTACTTCTTAAAATTGTATAGTTTAAAAAGCATACATTTGTAGCTGCTCTAACTTGGCTATTCATTTTTACCTCAACTGTATATATACATATATATCCCTTGTTACAACTGCACCTGGTCTCCCCTACCCTCCTCAGTAGGCTATGTATAGTAGATTTTACTGCCAAAATGGAGAACACTATCAACATTGTTATTTTAGCAACTAGACAGAGGTGGCATTAAGATTAGCAGAATGTTTGCTCTGGAAATGAATCCTCAACATTGAATGATCAGATTAGATTTTTAGACTCAATGAAGCTAGCTAGGATGTTTGAGTGCTGTTTGTGCAGTGGGCAAAGTGACTGGATGACATTAATAAGATTAGAATATTTAGAGGATTGTTTTTGTTTTAGGGTAGGGCCAACACAAATTTAAACAAATTTAAGCAAAAAAACAAACAAATTTGAGTGCACCAACCAGGATGTCTTGTGAATGTGCAGGTGTGTACAGCCACACCCTTAAACTATTCAAAACAAGCATTCAGAAAGACTAGGATTCGTGAGTTGTGCCAAGCATGAGCATTACACATATGGGCAGGGAATTTACTTAAATTAACCTGCTGATAGCAAACAATAAACGTACAGGTTTGACAGTCAAATTCAATAAATCCGATACCTGCGGGTTGTAGGATTGCAATAAACACAGACAATAATTAAGGTCAAATACTTTTGAACATGAGCTAAAATGTCTATGTTCATGAAACATACCTACCCTGCCTTTAAGTAAAATATTACAAAAAGGTTTTGGTGTTTAGAAGATAAGGTCAGGTTTACTATACTTGAAATGCCAGTGTGCCATTACCAAGAAAACAATCTTACCTGTACTTATGCAACGTCTTGTCTTCTCCATTGCCCATCTCACTTAAAAAATAAAACAAATGTTACAAATTATAAAATACAAAATATTGCATATTGGCTTATATATGGTAGACACAATGTCAAGGCATACACTATATTACCAAAAGTATTTGGTCACCCATCCAAATGATCCGATGGATGGGTGACCAAATACTTTTGGTAATATAGTGTATGTTTAGGGAGAAAATATCTAGCTAGTCAAACGTCATTTAAAGCTGGCGGGACCCAGAGCCATGACAGCTTTAAATAATATTTGATTCAATAAAAAGCTATTTAATGTGCAGCCAATATAATATATAGCCAGGACACTAAAGCCTCAAGTTCACATGCCACTTAGTCCTGCTAGTCCTGTGTTGCTTTCAGTCTCACCTGTATGATGGCGATCCATATCCACAATAGGAATAGAAAATCCTTTATAGAAAAAGAATGTGAAGCGATTTGATGACTATGTTAACTTCAGTTTTTCATGCATCGGGTAAACGTAGGTGGGCTACTCCCAATACAATTATACTCTTAAAGCAGGAAGTGGCATAGCGAACATAAGTACTGTCTAAAATAGTATGGTACAACCGAATACCTACAGAACCTACGTTAATGTTATACTTATGAAGCTTATAAAGTGTAATCTTAAACTACTACACGTACACATAGGCTATCTTATATGTGGGATAAGATGAGCGGTAACACTAGATGTGGGGCAACACTAGACTAACTTGCCCATTTCTTCAGGTATTCTTCACCTACTTAAACATAGATTGTAATACTAAACATTAACAAGACGTTTTACCCCAAAAGAAGTCCAAACACAAACGCAAGTAGAGGAATAAAAGGGCTCAGATTCCACCGCATGGCCAGGCTGCTTCTTATAGCGAGATCAACGGTCTTCAAACTAATGTCAGCCTCTAGTGTCCAGGTGTGCTTCGTCATGGTGCCGCTACCTGAGCACAGGAAACAGGCACTTTGATACTAGGAAGGCCAAACCCTCTTGGTAAGTGGAAAAGAACCAAGCGTTTTAATAGTTATTCTTGTGGATTAAAAAAAAAATATATAAAATAGTATATTAATTATGGCAAATTCAGGCAAGTTCAAGGTTCAGGAAATTAAACCTTTGAATATATATAAAGAAACCTTGAATATATATAAAGAAACCTTGAATATATATATAAAGAAACCTGGAATATACTGTATATAAAGAAACCTTGAATATATATAAAGAACCTTGAATATATGGAATGAAACCTTGAAAATATATATTAAGAAACCTGGAATAAATAATTATATAAGTACTCATTGTCTTTCTCTTTTACCCCCTGTTGCACACAAGATGGCCGCAGGCACTGCCGCAAAGTCTGACGTCAGTCAAGATTTTCATATATTATGAGGGGAAGAGGAAAAGGAATAGAGAAAGGACCGGCAGGTTCCGACCCACAGCCAGTTCACCCCCCCACCTCCCCAATCCCGGTCCCTTTTCAGCTCCCCAGCCAGCACTCATGGATTCCCCTCCGGCTCGGTGGCAGATGCAGGTCGAACGGGCTCGGTTGACGCCTGGAGAACGTCAGCGACGGATGCAAGCCAGACTCTGCCTCTACTGTGTCCCGTCTGACCACAGTAGAGGCAGAGTCTGCCTCTACTGTCCCGTCTGACCACAGTAGAGCCAGACTCTGCCTCTACTGTGGTCAGACGGGACACTTTATTGCTTCCTGCCCCCAGACGCTAAAAGACCGGCTCACCAGTGAGGGAGAGCGCCCTGGTGAGACAGACCACCTCCCAATCCTGCTCTCCTCCACGAGTAAATGTGTCAGCTTCCCTTACCTGGGCAGGGGTTACCCTCCCATGTCACGCCCTAGTCGATTCCTGAGCCGATGACAATTTCATTGATCTGGAACTAGCAAACCAGCTGCAAATCCCTCTCGAGCCACTTAGCACACCCCAGAATGCTACCGCGCTAGATGGCAGACCAGCCACTGTGACTCAACGCACTGAGCCTATGCTTTAAGTGATTTCTGGCAACCATCATGAAAAAATCCAGCTGCATGTTCTGCCCTCTCCCCTCTCTCCAGTGGTGTTAGGCCTCCCATGGCTAAAACTGCATAATCCCTATATTAATTGGCAGAATTCCTCCATCACCAGTTGGAGTGTACACTGTCACTCCTACTGTCTTCACGCTGCCTTACCTGTCTCCAGTGTCTCCCGGCGCAACCAGCTCCTTGCAGCCAGACATCGCTCTCCAGCCCCCCAGTACCAGCCTGGTCAGAAGGTGTGGTTGTCTACACAGGATCTCCCCCTGCAGCTGGAGTCAAGGAAACTCGCGCCTCGCCACGTTGGCCCATTTGAGGTTGAGAGGGTGATACATCTATCTGCGGTGAAACTGAAATTGCCTGACTCGATGCGTGTCCATCCAACTTTTCACGTGTCTCTGTTGAAGCCTGTGTCCTCCAGCACCCTCAGATGCATTTTTTCTCCCCTGGTAGAAGCTGCAGTCCCTAGAAGGGACTTGTTGAACCATATATGTCAGAGAGCAGTTTTGTTAGCATGGCAACCTACCACTTTTGAGTTTCACTGTACATACGTTTTGTATATTTAGTTTTTAATGAGGTAACATTTTCAATAACAAAAACAAACTTTTCATTACTGCATCTGGTATTTTAAAAACAGATGGGTTGCTTTTGTTTTTTAAAGACGTTTAACATATTGTGATGTGCACTTATTGATAGTTAACTAGGCTTCTGAGACACTGGACCGAAAATACGAGCAAAGCATGATTACTTTACGTATATTATTATTTTTCGCAGCCTTACTTAGATCTTTATCACATCTCATATATCATATGCTTCACTGCACCTTGTACTTTTTATATTTTACTCTTGAGTGCTTTAGTGTAACTGTCCCTGAAATATAGAAATAATAAATAAACTGCAATTTCCCCACTGAATTAAGGATTTTCTTATTTTACTACTGAATGTTACACAAACCAGGTAGCCTGGATAGATGGAAGAAGTCAAACCATTTACAAGAAATCCAAAGAGGCCAGTTCATCCCCACCCTCCTCAGTTTGGCTCCTCCTTGCTGCTATGGCGTGTAAGATAAGATAAGATGAGATCAGATGAGATAAGACATTTTCCCCCCCAAAGTTTCAGCATGACGAGAGGAGAGGGGAGGAGAGAAAAAAAAAGCCACTGCCACACACTCCCAGAGGAGTACAGTGTGGGAACAGGCAAAAAACACCTCAGATACAGTATACAACATTACAGAAACACATGACTTGGATGGGGGTGGGGGGGTATGTAGTGCATGACAGTTAGTGTATGAGTATGAGCTCATGAGCTTGTGATTAGACCCTCCATCACCTTGGATTTCTTTATGTTTGACATGATACTAAGTAAATATCAGTTAGTGTCTATGTCAGTAGCAGTAACCCTGAACAGAATGATTTTCTAACTGACCTGTGTTACCAGGGAACTCATCCAACATAAGAGAGCAGCTGACTGCAACCTCACCAGTGACTTGGATCACTGACAGGCACCTGATTGGCTCCTGAGTGAGAAAGGAGTCTGTGCTCATGTCAATTGAGCGTTGGCCTCCTACTGTCCACACTGAACACTGAGTGGACAAGAGGGGACTGAGGCGTCATGGCGATAAGCTTGGTGACCAGGCAATCTTCAAGGACCAGCAGTCTGCATTAAAAGCTCTAGGAGAACAACTGACTGTGACCTCATCCATTACCTGGCAGAACCAACAGACACTGGACTGGTACCTGGCAGAGAAAGGATGTGTTTAGAATGGTGAAGTACGCTGCACTTCAGATTCAGAATACTTTAGTAATCTTCTAGGGGGAAACTCCTTAGCAGCACAGTCTCACAAAAGCACACAGGGGTAAGGGTGTGAGGTAACAGATTAGAAGAGTGCACACATGGATAGAGGGGTGAGTGCAAAATCGGTACGTGAATGCACACGTTACCTGTTTGACTTCCATCACGGTTGTCTTGTGAAGGGATGGAGATGTGAATACTGATAGTGTGAAAGAGGTCTGGTCCTGACCTCTACCTGACCCCTGACTGGGTCGACCAGGACGATGAGTCTGACTGCTACAAGGGGGGTCATGTCTACTCCTAAACAGACGACTCCATGTCTTTAGCCTGCTTTCTGCATTTCAACCTTTGCACTGTGAATTTTGATACAGTAATCAAAGCAGAGGGTGGATATTGATACTGAGTACAAGTTCTGTTTGCTGTTTCTTGCAGGTCATGAATTTGGAGTATGCATGAGAGAAGATGCCGCGAGATTAGTGGACTTCTATGTAGTGTCCGCTGATAATGTAGTGGGCTGGTCTGGACAGAAAATGCCAGGGCTGAATTTTTGTCCCAGTCCACCCCTGGCTGTGGCTATGTGATTTAGTGTCCTTGGGCAAGGCACTTCACCCTACTTGCCTCATGAGGATAGTCCCTTTTCCTAAATGTAAGTTGCTTTGGATAAAATCTGCTACACAAGGTATTATTTATATTGTTGTTAATTTTTAGATCTTATTACATCCTTTACATCCTTGGTATTTTAATACATATATAAGTAAATAATCTTATTAAAGATACTCAAAACAAAACACTTTAATGTTTAGCAACAAGTAGTCAATAAAGAGACTTTAAATCTTCATCTTGGGAATTATGAGTTGTGGGAAGTGTGAGTTTGTGTAAATGTTGACAAAAGGTGTGTCCAATTTGCTGTCTCTTCTCAGTACTTTATCAGCAAGGGAGTAAAGTTTATTACTTCCTTTGGGTCCCAAGTCCCACAGCCTTGGAAACCATATATAGATAGCTTATTAAGGTGCCAGCAACTCTGTACTTGACATCAGTAGCAGGTACAGACAACTGTGCAAGAAGGTTCCAGACTGTACAGGTAAGTCAATTTGTTTTTAACCTATTTCTCTTGAAAATGGGTGAATACATTTATTCAAAGATCTGATTAGATTCATGTTCAGTTGTATAAGGTAATAGATGGAGTATTAATCATTTCCTAAAGAGCAAAACATGCATTTGATAGCTATGTTTCTTTCCTCCTGGATACAAACTTCAGAAATTTCTTACCAGGGTTACTCAAGGATAAATGGCCTTCCACAACCACCTCTCTCTTACACAGAGAACTCTGCTGGGTATTTTCTGTTTTCCTCTGCTTCCATTCTACCTGTGCTATGTGTGTAAGTATGACAGTGATTTTTTTTATTTTTATTAATGTCTTGTCTGAATAACTTCCAGCGGTTGTAGTGCATTGTACAAAATGATGTGTGGATGTACATGAAGAATCTATTTGCTTGATTGTTTTGAGTGATATTCTGCTGTCATTTAACCTGGTATCTGTAAACCCCATGGAATGTCTTAGGCTTCTGTGCCAGTGAAGACAAAAACGGTAATGACGATGATCAGCAACACAAACTTGGTAAGTAAAAGTGAGGCTAATGTAAAGTAATTTTAGATCAATATGGTAATGAACAGTCAGTCAGTGAGCAAGCTGAAATGTGTCCAACGTGAGCATATTGGATAATGACGCAGTTGCTGTGCCATTTTGAATACATATTTACTGTGGATGACAAGACTGTGCTTCCATGTGTCTCACAGAGAGAAAGAAGAAAGCCAGAACAGATGGGGTTGATGGACACAGTGATAAGGGTGAGAGACATTTACTGATGTATTACTTCATACATAAACATAAACTCATTTTGAATGATAACAATATCATTATATAATGTACTCACTCTAATGCAGAAATACAGTCATTAACATTTGGTAAGAAGTTATGGGAAAGTAATGGAAAAGGGGACCAATGTGTTGTAACCCTGTGCTTTGCTTTTTGTTACCAGTTGTCGTAGAGATTGAGCCAAGGAAAAGCACTCCCAAGTTACAAACAAGGGTTTCTTTTGGTAAAGGTAAGATGAAGGATAACAGCTGAGGTTGAATTTCACTCAAGATTACGATTAAGAAAAGGTTGTGTGGTACAAGTCTCACAAGCACGGTATATTCTTTTACTGAAAACAGGTTATTATTTGCATTATTACAATACTTGAGTGAGGTCATGTTAAAATGGATCCCAAAAATTATTTAAAATATGCTAGATGAAATAGAGAAGATAATTTTGGGTGCATTACAGGAAAAGAAGTAAGAAGAAATGAAGCCATACATGAAAATGAAGGTAAATACGTAAATAAAAGATTTTGGGTTCAAAAACATGCTATGAAAGTGTTTTCCAGCATTTAAAAAAAATTATCTAAAGGAGACAATTCAGACAGATGTCTACAGCACCATAAACACGGTTTGGCATGGACTTTAATAGAGGTTTTGTTGGTGATTACTTTAAGACAGAGATTGGCAGGAAGACCGAATATCATTATATAATGTACTCACTCTAATGCAGAAATACAGTCATTAACATTTGGTAAGAAGTTATGGGAAAGTAATGGAAAAGGGGACCAATGTGTTGTAACCCTGTGCTTTGCTTTTTGTTACCAGTTGTCGTAGAGATTGAGCCAAGGAAAAGCACTCCCAAGTTACAAACAAGGGTTTCTTTTGGTAAAGGTAAGATGAAGGATAACAGCTGAGGTTGAATCGTAAAGAATTTCACACAAGATTACGATTAAGAAAAGGTTGTGTTGTTAAACTTTCACAAGCACTGTATTTAAAACATGTTATTGTTTGCATTATTACATTATTTGAGTGAGGTCATATTAAAATGGATCCATAAAAAATTCTTTTTTGTGCCTTACAGGAAAAGAGGTAAAAAGAAATGAAGCCACTTATGAAAACAAGGGTAAATATTAATAAACATTTTGGTTAAAAGGTGTGCTATGAATGTGCTTTTCAGCTTTTTTTCTAAATGAATCTAATGGATATGTTTAGCCAGATATCTACTGCACCTTAAAATGGGTTGGCATGCACTTTGATACAGGTTTCGTCGGTGATGATTTTGAGATTGACAGGAAGACTGAATATGGTAAGTCTGTATAAACCAGGTGTACAGAGAAAGATTTCTCCCTTCCCCGAATGAATGGTGTGTTTTGTAGCCCATGCTTGAAGTACATGGTTTGTTTTGCTGTGCTTCTCATTTTAGCTTTCCCATGGGACAAATCCAACCTGAAGTCAATGTGCATTGATTTAGATAAGCTCAAACATATTGATGCTTATGCAAGAAAGGTAAGTCTTCCAATTATTGGAATCTGTCTCTATAAATTAGCTGTTGAAAGTGCTTTGTACTTTTTGGTCAAGTAACTTTGAAACGCATAAGTGAATGCTTTGCTTTTCAAATATTGGTGTCATTGGATAATGTCAGAGCTGTGGATCTTCAAGGAAAGATGGCTGTGATGGTGTTCTTTGGTCCCAGGTGAAAGCTGGGGACTCTGTGGAGGCTCTGGTGCAGCAACTGCTGAAGGGGACTAAGAGTGACATGGAGAAGCTGAGGGCTATCTGGATGTGGGTCACACACCACATTGGTGAGTGTAGAGTCTGCTGTAGAGGGCTGGCTTTATTGATTCATTTCCAGGTTAACAGGATATTGCACTTGAGGTTGGTGCCCAGGAACCAAAGAGGTCAGCGGCCATTGTCATGTCACCTCTAAGATCGTGTCACGCAATACCTGAAGGTGGGGGGACTTTTGACAGATGATCGCTTTGTCTCTTTGTTTTCCAAACACAAAGTAACACAAATTACTACTGCAGGACAGGAATTACAACAGTGTCTTCTATCCTTCTGCGTCTGAGTTTTGTTGCATGGCAACACTGGATGTGTTAATGAGTCTCCAGTGCAAAGTGAATAGGCACATTCATGTACATTTAATGTCTCCTAACTAGCCCTCGTGACTCATGTCCCTACAGAATATGACGTTGTGGGGCTCCAAAACTCTGATCTCAGATCAGGCTCCCCCAGTGATGTCTTAAAGACAGGGAAAGGAGTGTGTGCAGGCTATGCTGGCCTGTTCCATAACATGTGCAGGTAGTTCTCACAAAGTTCTTCCAATCCAATCAATATTACAAACTGATAATCAACAGGGTTTGTTGATCGGGTTAAGTCATTGTCAGCCACTTGGTGCAGCATTCTTTGGCTGGTTTTTCCCAATGAATCAAGAAGGTCAGTTTGCATTAAGCTGATGATTCCCACAACTCGTCTTGACCGACTTACAAGCGTGTATCATCCTGTAGCCTTGTGGGACATTGCTGGCTGTAGATGTGTGAGGGACAGTGTCAAGACCCAGTATCTCGATGTAAAATGCATAATATGTCACGTGTGTGTGTGTGTGTGTGTGTTTGCTGTGTGGGTGTGTTTGTAGAAGTGCATGGGGTACTGTGGCAGTTTTCTGTTGCAGAAACTCCTTTAAAATGATCTTGAGTGTGCTTGCTTTACTAAATCTGATGATACAAATGTTGATTGGGCTGCACTGCACTGCGCTTGACTGCTTATGGAAAGCGTGTCCACTGCTACAACTGGCTTGCTGAACCCTGTCCGTTAATGCCTGTGATGCCATAACCCACTTGCGATGTGGTTCAGTTTTGCAGGCATAGAGTGTCAGCAGGTGTCAGGGTACTCCAAGGGTGCAGGGTACCAGCTGGGTGCCCGATTCACAGGGGATGGCGACCACGCCTGGAATGCAGTCAGACTAGCAGGGACCTGGCATCTCCTGGACAGCACATGGGGAGCTGGGAATGTCGGTGATAACCTCTCCGTATTCAAATTCGAGTGAGCACATCTCTCAAACTCTCCTCTTAAGTTCCACGCTAAGCATGTGTGCGTTGGACAGTTTACTGAGAATGAAACAGAAATTCTGCGGGTGGACAGACCATAATACTTGCCTCCTGGTGTTGCTTTTGCTTTAAGATACAATGAGTTCTACTTCTTGACCCACCCTGCACTCTTTGTGGGAGAACATTTCCCGCTTGAGCGCCAGTGGCAGCTGCTCAACCCTCAGCTTTCCTTGAAGCAATTTGAGAACGCGATGCATCTGAGAAGCATGTTTTATAATGTGGGCCTCCTCTCTTTAAAGCCTGAGACATATCTCCTCCAATCAGGTCAGTCATGGTTACTGTTTTACACAGATTTATTTCTATTGTTATCATCGGGGATTCACTAGGTTGCTGAAGAAAGCTTTGGTGCCAGTCATGGTATCGCTCTTCACTAATGTGTGTGTACAGTAATGTACTGTGTGTAATGTGTATCCTCTGTGCCTATCCCCAATGCAGATGGCAAAACAACGATCACAGTTAAGAGTTCATCACCTGTGATGTTCATGCACAACATGAATGGGAAACAGTGCGACGCAATCATGACACTCACACCAGATGGCATGAAGCTGGATGTCTACCCCCAGAAAACTGGAAAGCATTCCTTGGAAATCTACGCAAAGGCCTCAAATTCTGGAGAGAAGTACAGCCAAGTGTGTGAGTATCAGCTCCAGTGCAAGACGGTCAATAAGGAAATGAAGGTTCCGGATGACTTGAGTAACCCAGTGGGGCCTAGCTGGCTGACAGAGAGGAAGGGTTTCCAGCAGCCCTCGCAGCACAGCCACATTGTCCACGCGCCAGATGGCCGCTGCTCCTTCAGCTTCCGTGTGGCAAGCCACTTGAACCTCATGGCCATGTTGAACACCGCAGCTTTCTCTATGACCGATGACGATCAGAGGAGACATGTCTTTCAGTCCAGGCGAGAAGACTCTGTGAATTTCAGGGTGCAGGTCCCTAGGGCGGGGTTGTACGTGTTCAAAATATACGGCAATGAAAAATCAGAAACGGGGAGTTATGAGTTCCTCTGTAATTATCTGATCTCCTGCACCAACCCCACAGTGAGGTGGCCCCTCTACCCACTGATGTACGGTTCCTGGAAAAAGGACTATGAGCTTGTGGAGCCCCTGTCAGGAGTCCTGCCAGCCAATCGCACGGTCAATTTTAAGATGAGGATTCCCAAGGTGTCGAAAGTCTCCGTGGGAGGTAGGAACACACAAGACCTGGTCCTTGATTCAGATGGGTACTGGAGTGGCTGCTGCAGTACAGCGGGATGCACCGACCTCAACGTCATGATCCAAGTCAATCCTGGCGACCGATCGCTTTCCTTTATTCTTAACTATCAAGTGGAGAGCCACTAAAGATCGGGAGTTTGGCAAGAGGTGGATCTGACTAACATCCCTCTTCTAAGATGCCATTGAGGCTTGCTAAGAGATGTTCAATCAAATATTGAAAGGGTTTAGTAAATACTACAAGATGTTAAAATTACATTATATTCAGGAATCAGGAATTCGTTCAAGTTCATGCATTGTGCCCTCAGTTGAAGGTTTATTATTGTATATTAGCAATAACATTAGAGTGTAAACTGTTTCAAAGTGTTTTGTAGTTGGAATGTTTTTGTTGTTGTTTTTACAGAAGAATATTTACTAACTGGTGAAAATGTAAATGCCGACTTGGGTGTGAGATGAATCCACATGCCTTGTGAACTTAAATCAATCACTGATTTTAATACAAAGGTTTATAAGGGAAATTAACAAACCCAGGTGCCAAATGTACAAAGGTGCGGACGAATGAAAATGGGCGCAGACTCATCTGTATAGGTGTCTCTACAGATTCATGAAAAATCATGGTGAGAATCTGCGTAGAGTCAGCGGCCCCAGTATCATCCATTCTATTTTACATTTATTTTGCTAACCTTACAGACCCCATTATCATCCACAAAGTCCCGATAATTTCTTCAACTAAATACAGCAGCTATGAAATAAAGTTACTCAACAATACGTACACCTTATGTTGCTGCTCAAATGTGCTGCACTCATTTTCACTGAGGGACACATAATCAGCATTATGGTTGCCCTCAAAAGGCCAGACTTTAAGACAGTATAAATGTAGCTAAATGAAATTAAAGATGATTCATTGGGTTTTTAGGCTTTTTAAATACTCATTTATTTTTTATATTTAAGTATTCTTTAAAGTCTATGTGAATAGGATTAGTAACATTAGTTCAGGTGGCGTTGGGCTCATGATTGGAAGGTTGTGAGTTTGATTGAGTCGGACGCGAACAATAGAGTATAACAACAGCAGCACTGCACCTGACTGCATATGTAAGGCATATGTCAACATATGTAGGTTTCGGATCATCAAAAGGACCACAGGTCCCCCAGTTGGAGTCACATCATTCCCTGGGGGAAGAGGCTGTTATGTGCCATTGAACTCTCGGAGACAAGTGAGTCTTGAGCCTTGTTGGTGATGGAGGTGAGGAGACAGTCAGTGTTTTTGATGGAGGTGGGGAGTTGATTCCACCATTGGGGAGCCAGACAGGGGAGCTTGTGTTGGGACATGGCACTCTTCAGGGGTGGGACCACTAGACGGTTGTCAGAGGAGGACCGTAGGTGGCGGGCAGGGCTGTAAGCCAAAGTATCGTCAGCCAAAAAAACTTAGGATCTCATGGGTACAGCAGGAGTCACGCCACAATAAGCGACCAAACTCAACCCTGGTGTATTTTCTAATGCAGTGGTTCTGAACCTGTGGTACAGTACCACCAGTGGTATACACATGGGCGTCGTTAGCCCTGTTTTAGGGGGGCTGAAGCCCCCCCTAAATGTTCTTCAGCCCCCCTAAATAATTATGTGGATTATCATCGGGCCGCCGAAGAAAAACGATAATTAATAAATAAAAAATATTTCCAAAATTACCGGATGCTCTCGGTTAAATGTCGGTCACTTGAGCGTAAAAAATGTAACCCACAAGTTCGAAAAACGAGTAAAAAACTGACGTCTTTGGGAATCGCTGGCAAGCTCGCATCGGACTACAGTGCGACTACCCCCCCCCCCCCCCCTCCCCCCGTCGACAGAAAATGCCAGGGGCTGAGCCCCCCCTTTCTTTCAATCCTAGAAACAGTTAGCATCCAACCAGAAGTGCAAAACTGTTATTAAACAGAATATAATAAATATGAGTATACTCAGAATATACATAGTATGAACAGTATAATTAGAATAAATAGAAATACTTTTACGTACATGACAAACAGCAAAAAAGTTCTTGTTAACAATCTCTTTGCAATACGCATTGACTAACCACTACGGCTCCAGTGGACATTTTTTTATGTTGGATTTAAAATCAAATCAAAAACACTCCACAACATGATCTTACAGAGTTTGAAGCGCACAACTATCCCTTCAGTGGACTCTACTCAAATAGATATCTGCTCGTTAGATACAAACCGTCCAGAGTGAAGACTTGCTTTTTTAGTATTTTTGTAGATACGACTACTCAGTATAGCATTTTAATACACGTATTTAATACACGTACTTTACACTCCTTCATGGGGAATCGTGACGTTCTGTTAGTGTGATGTGCCGTGTTCTCTCCAGAACCAGGAAGTAGACAGGAAGGGGGCCAACGAAACCTTCTCTCCCTTCGGACGACGACGACACAGAGTAACCATACCTGAAACAGAGTAACCATACCTTAAACACAGAGTAACCATACCTGAAACAGAGTAACCATACCTTAAACACAGAGTAACCATACCTGAAACACAGAGTAACCATACCTTAAACACAGAGTAACCAAACCTTAAACACAGAGTAACCATACCTTAAACCAAAGCGCTGCTTTGCACTTAAATTGCAATTCTGTACCATACTTTCTCCTGCCCACTATATATTTCATACATAAGACACTTCTTTCATAAATTAAATGTAATTGGTACCATTGGGAAAACACCTCTATTCCAAATACAAAACACATTGGGTGATTGAAAACAGAGACAAATTAAAACATTAACTTACAAAACAGATCACCATTACATTATGAAGAACAAAGATCCCAATAGGATATAGCTTTATTTACATAAATAAAACACTAATAACAGAAATGATATGTATGAAAACTATAAAGAAACTATACTTCTTTTTTTGTTAATTAATAGACCACATTGAAGAATCCATTTTGTGTAGGTGTTAAGTACATTTCTTGCTTGAAGTAAAGCACCAACATGGTGCCTTCAGGCCCCCATGAAACACACATCACCCAAGGACCTGCTCTAAACAATGTGTGATATATTACATATATGTATATGTATATATGACAGTAAAAAATATATATATCGTGATACAATGATAAAACATCAGTGTTAGTGGAGCTGATGGGTGCAGCGAAGATGAGGAACTGAATGCAGTTTCTTACCCCCAAAAACACGGCAGAAAGAATAAAGAAAACCTAACATTTCCACAGTGAGTGGGAGAAGAGGTTCATTTTACTACGGTGAAAGAAAGCTGCGTCTGTCTCATTTGCTGGGCTACTGTGGTGAAAGGAAAGGCAGCACAATGTCAAGAGGTGTGTCATCACAAGTGGGACAAACTACCATGGAAATGATAACAACTGCTGCGAATGAACAGAAGAAAAATAAAACGTTGAATATTGTTATAACTTGTTTCCCACCCTGTTGAGTCATTGTTGTCATCGTTATTGTGAGAAATCATTAACATGATCAGAGTCTTCACAAAGACAAGTATCATTAATAATAATAATATTGCTAAAGATAAACAGGACAAACTTCAGAAGAAACTGATGATTCAGAATACATGAAGCAGCTCTCAGTTTCAAAAAGATTGGTGACCCCTGGTTTGATCCACCATTTGCATTCTACTCATGACATAGTTATCGTTGGTTGTGAGGACCGAATCCTCTGCATGCCCTTAGAAGATCCAGGAATAATGCTGTCATGGTCGAAGGGCGGAACTGCAAAAGGTTAGAGATAAAAAAAAGAAGGTACCCAGTGTGTGTGACTGTTCCTGTATGTGTTAGCATGTTGGCTTGCCCAGTGTGTGTGTGTCTATTGTGTGTGTGTGTGTGTGTGTGTCACCATGATCAGAGCAACGATGACTTTCCATACAAGTTGTAGTCTCTGTAGTTCAGATAGTTCTTAAGGGCAGGAGGGAAGGGGACAGTTGCCATGACGACAGGGTCACTGAGTCTCCTGGGGGTCATCTGTTTTCGGATGACCAGTCTGCAGAGGTGCTGCAGAGGACGAGGATTTCCTGGACACACACACACAGACACACACAGACACACACAGACACACACAGACACACACACAGACACACACACACACACAATACACACACACACACACACACACCACGAGCACAAACAGTGTTAACAGGTTTCTCAATTTCTCTTGAGAAATGGCGTCACTCATGATGGCGTCATTATTGATCACAGGTTCAGTGATTCTGCCCTCATCAAATAAAGGTTTTCTTATCTTATCTTACCCATGATGTCACTGATGTCAGGCCACTCCCGCTGCCTCTCCAGCAGGTGGCGAAGTTTGGGACAAAGAGAGACCTGACCAACATAGTCCAGAAGCATCCTGACCACGCCCCCCACAAGGTGCACCAATGAGCTGAGAGAGACCAAGTCACAGAACTGTGGAGAGCAGAGAGATTCAGGCAACTAAAAACTGAACATAATCAACATAATCAAATCACATGATTAAAAAAAAAAAATACTTTGAAGGTGTGTTTTCAAAAATGCTAGTAATAATGAGTCTTCCTCAGGGAAGAAAGATCTATCTTTTTCTTTCTTCCAGAGAAATGTATATAAGCATTAGAAGAAGCGCTGCAGTACATACAGAGATTCTGTCTGACTGAGTGTAGAGATTGTAGGCTTGATTGTGGAGGTCGGCCCAGGTACACTCCATGTCATGGCTGCTGCCATGGTTACACTGAAAACATCTGCAAAAGCAGGACGAAGAGGGAAACAGTACGAAACATCTCTTCAAACACATTGTCTTCACAGGCTGTTGTCTGTCAGCTAAAAGGCTGCATAACACCAAAAGTCAAACGGTATTAATATGCTGTTGATTTTGCTATTTATTTTTGACAGTTGGGCATCCATGTTTTTGCTGGGTTACTTCTCTGCGCTGTAGCCATTGTTGAGCAGGAGTCTCAACATCATGGGATCTCTAATGCAGTACTGCAGGGCTGTGGGGAAGACCGTGTCACTCAGGGCTGTGAAGTAGCAGTTGACATCTGCGCCCCATGATAGCAGCAGCTGCACCAGCTCATACCTGGGGGGGGAGGGGGGGGAGGGACCATGAGATCCACGATCGATATCAAAATTACAGGACTAGGAAGTACAACCGCTGTTTTGAGGTTATCATCGGACCATTGAAATGGGTAATCACTTTACTGCAGGGGTCTCCAATCCTGGTCCTCGAGGGCCGCTGTCCTGAAGGTTCTAGATGTTTCCCTGCTCCAGCACACCTCCACAGAGCTTGATAACGACGCTTCATTAGAATCAGGTGTGCTGGAGCAGGGAAACATCCAAAACCTTCAGGACAGCGGCCCTCGAGGACCAGGGTTGGAGACCCCTGCTTTACTGTATAGGTGTGGATGGGCCTTTGTGGCTGAATCACCTCTCAGCACGGACAGCCACTAGGAGGCAGCGGAGAGGATCCAGGTCAGTCTGAGCTCCTGCAGCCAGTAGAATCTCTGAACAGGTGAAGTCTCCATTGGATACAGCAAAGTACAGAGGGCTCCGTCTCAGATCACCGTAGTTCTCTGGTAGGAGGGTTATTGAGCAGTTTTATATTATTAACATATTTTGATTCCTTCTCTTCTTTCCAATTCCCGAAACCCAAACCTTCACCCCTAACCTCAAATCTAAACTCAAGAAGATGCAAACCATAGAACCTGCTCTATCCCTTAACCCAACCCTCAATCCGACCCCAACTCCAATCTAGAACCTAAACTCTAGTGCTTGGGTGTCAATGGAGGACACATAGTCCTGGTATTATTGCTGAGACAGTTCTGCAGTTCTTAATTAAGCACTCAGCCCCCATCCTCATCCTCCAACTTACCTTTAGTCATTTATCAGACGCTCTTATCCAGAGAGACTTAAAGCAAGTACAGGGACATTCCCTCCTGAGGCAAGTAGGGTGAAGTGCCTTGCCCAAGGACAAAACATCATGTAGCCACAGGGACCTTCTGGTTATGAACCCGACACCCTAACCGACTGCGCCACATGACTCCTTGTATATATCTCCCTGTTATACCTGATATGTGTGTCTCCAGCATGGCGTTGACATTGAAGCCCTGCTCTATGAGCAGCTGCAGACAGGCTGCCTGGCCCCCATCAGCGGCAGAGTGGACCGGGCTCTGGCCAGACAGGCGAAGGGCTCGCTTGGTGGTCACTGTGATCAGCGTCTTCAGGGCTCTGGAAGAAGAAAGGTGGGGGTGTGGGTGGGGGAGGGGGGGCGTAACTTAGCACCATGTAACCCAAGAACCAGAGCAGCAACCAAAGTAATGGGAAGGAGTTGCCTCTTTGAGAAAGTCTATTGCATAAGCAAGACCAGGTCCACAAGACTATAAAGAGCCTGATGAAGTAAAGAGATTAAAACTAGTAAAGTCTGGAACATTGGACGACAGCTTCAAATACTGTCAACTAAAAATCTGGTCACAAAACTGAATATACACATGGAAAACAAATATAACATGCAAAGAATAAATGCTTGGTAGGGAAGATGGCAAAGAGCTCTAGAAGATTCTTAATGGAATAATGGGGAGACAAACAACTGGAGTGGCTTCCTGTGTGGAATTAGAAGGCATGTTTCTGAATAAACCATCTGATATCATTATTTTAATTATCATAAATAAAGTCCATGAACTAAAGGCAGAATATGGACGATACTGATTTTAATGATCTAAAGCTAAAAGCTTTAGCTTGTTAAAAGCTTGTTAAAGTCTTTCAAAATTGTAAATGGAGGCGGTGACTGCATCTTGTTAATGTTACTTATTCCAGACTCATATTATATAGCCCTGTGACTAGCTGGCCCCAGTCCAGGGTGTTCCCTACCTACGGCCCAGAAGTAACTGCGATAGGCTCCAGTCACCCGTGACCCCTAAGCGGTAGAAAATGAATGAATGAATTATGTAGCAGGCGCAATCATTTAGAACGGTGAACTGACAGTTTTGCTGGAACTACTTGGTAGGTGTCTATATATCACCTGATAATGGACACCCCTGCAGCCAATCAGAATGGAGTATTCACCCAGACCATGTTATGAAAAAGCATAAACCACAAACTGGTTCCTGGTCTAGATCCTGTTCTTCGATCCTCACTCACAGGTAGTGGCCCTCGTAGGCAGCCCTGTGGATGGGCAGCTGGCAGGCCAGGCTGGCTATGTTGGGGTTGGCTCCATGCTGCAACAGAAGCTCGATACAGTCCAGGTTCCCGGAGCCTGAAGCATCGTACAGAACCGTGTCTCCATTCCTGGCCTGAGCATTCACATCGCTGCCTGGTGAAAGGAGAAGGACACCATGGTTTGTTGACTGGGCCTGACAGAACCTCCAGCTGAGACACCAGCTTGTGGAGACTGGGGACACTTTAGATCTTACCCAAGTGCTCTGTAAGTGCCAAGTCCATGAACGGGATGGTTAAGATGAGTTCAAGACTAAAGTAATGCATTTATTACACTTATGTAAGGTGCAGATATCTGTTACACTCAAGTTGAGTATCACAAAAAATTGAAACAGCTCCTATTTTCCTTGGTCAAAGTTGCATGGAATCATCCACTTTGGCGTTACTGTGACCTCTGACCTACATCAGCGACCCAGGTCTTTCATAGTCACACCTTACAAAGACCCACACTTATGGCTATGCAGGCATAATAAAACAGAATAATAACAGTTTATGAATGAAATAAGAAACATAATTAATAAATAGGCATACTACTCTACTGGACTAATCAAGATGTATGTGCTCATGACCTTAATATTGCAAGGTATAGATCAAACATTGTTTATTAAATTCATACAATTTCAAACAGCATGTGATTAATAAGGTAATCATTATCTTTAATTGTTGTTAATTGATCAGTGGTTTAAGGATATACCTCTTCACGATCGACAAGATCAATGTGAATAACGGTTGGAATGAAGACCTAGGATGCTAGCTAGTGTTGGTGCGGATAACAAACCTTTTTGGCAAATGTGATTTGCACTGTTTTAGCAGAATGCACATGATTACAGAGGTGATTTAATATCGTCAGGAAACGGTTTGATTTCCATTTACAAAAAACAGAAGCTTTTATCCGAAGCGACTTCCAAGAGAGAGCTCTGTTGAACAGGGGCACACAGGGGCAGCTAGGGCTGTGACTGGCTCACCGTGCTGGATGAGGATGTCCAGGACTTCAGGGTGGCCGTACTCGGCAGCGATGCCCAGCGGTGTGACCCCGTGCCCGTCTGTACTCGTTACCCTGCCCCCCTGCCTCAACAGCAGCATCAAGATGTCAGTGGAGCCCACCTGAGTGAGGTAGAGAGGGAGGGCAGAAAGATACATTCTGAACATAACATGTACACCAAATCTGTGTTTTTCCCAACCCTGGTCCTCGGGGAACACCTGTCCTGCATCCTCTAGATGTTTCCCTTAATTCAGATTGAGATTCAGAATACTTTATTAATCCACTAGGAGGAAACTCCTTAGCAGCAACGGAACACAGACTCGCAATAACACACAGGGGTAAGGGTGTGAGGTAAAAGATTAGAATAGTGTACAAGGGATAAAGGGGTGGGGGCAAAATAGGTAAGTGAAAAAAATCCATTATCCAGCTCTGCAGATGCCTGCTTATGACCATTGATTAGGATCAGGTGTGTTAGAGCAGGGAAACATCTAGAACATGCAGGCCAGGTGTTCCCTGAGGGCCAGGGTTGGGGACCACTGCACTAAATAATCATAAATACGTGAAATCTCATAACTGATCAGTTACAGACGTGATCAATTCAGCGTTAAAAATGACAGATACCCAATCTGTTGTTGATGTTACAGAGGAGCGTGATAGCAGCTAGTTACTGTTCAACTATCTCACCTTGGAGGCTTCGTGGGTGGCAGTCCACTTCTTTAGACACACCTGCTCCACAAAGGCCCCGCCCATGATCAAAGTAGATACCATGTCGTACGAGCCCTGTTTCACTGCTGCATGCAGCCAGGAGTAGAATCATCTGTGTTTATCAGATACTTGGCTGAGGGAATGTGTTCCAAATGTACAAAGTGTGGGCGTGTTTTGGTGAATGTGTATGGAAGTCATGGAGAATCACAGGGAGTCATGTGATGCAGTCTGTTAGGGTGTCAGGTTTCTAATCAGGTCCCTGGTTTGAACCCTGGCTGTGTCAACATGATGTTGTGTCCTTGGACAAGGCACTTCACCCTACTGTCCTCGGGGGGGAATGTCCCTGTACTTGCTGTAAGTCACTCTGGATAAGAGTGTCTGCTAAATGACTACAAATGTGAAATGTGTAGTTAGTATGTGTGTGTCTCTTTGTCAATATAAAATAATCCTTTGTTTGTCTGCTAAATGACTAAAGGTTTGTGTCAAGTGGGATTTTATTGTAATTCTGCTATTCAGCTTGTGTAAATTGGAACCAAATGTACCCTTTAGTAACCTGGTAACCAGCTGCAGAACCTGAGTGTGCGAGTGTGTGTGTTACCGAGTGTGTGTGTTACCGAGTGTGTGTGTTACCGTGTGCGAGTGTGTGTGTTACCGAGTGTGTGTGTTTCCGAGTGTGTGTGTTACCGAGTGTGTGTGTTACCGTGTGTGTGTGTTACCGTGTGTGTGTGTTACTGAGTGTGTGTGTGTTACTGTGTGTGTGTGTGTTACCGAGCAGCAGGGGGGACTCGTTGTTGCTGTTGGTGCTGTGAGGAGAAGCTCCGTGTTGCAGGAGGATCTTCACGTTCTCCACCAGACCAGCCTGAGCAGCCAGAGTTAGAGCCGTCTCCCCATCTGCTGTCACCTCCTCCAGGGTCACCTCACTGGAGGCTGGAGACACACACACACACACACACAGAACACACACACACACACAGAACACACACAGAACACACACACACACAGAACACACACACACACACACACAGAACACACACACACACACAGAACACACACACACACACAGAACACACACAGAACACACACACACACAGAACACACACACACACACACACAGAACACACACACACACACAGAACACACACAGAACACACACACACACAGAACACACACACACACACACAGAACACACACACACACACAGAACACACACACAGAACACACACACAGAACACACACACAGAACACACAGAACACACAGAACACACACACAGAACACACACAGAACACACACAGAACACACACACACACAGAACACACACACACACACACAGAACACACACACACAGAACACACACACACACACACAGAACACACACACAGAACACACAGAACACACAGAACACACACACACACACACACAGAACACACACAGAACACACACACACACACAGAACACACACACACACAGGTATTTGGTCAAGCACTTTTTTGTACCCCCCCTCCCCCACACATGCGCACACATGGACACACACATTTGCCTCATTTTGTACGGTGTCCTTGAGTGTCTAGAAAGGCTCCATCCAAATAAAATGTATTATTATTATTATTATTAAGCATGTTTGCACCCCCCACACCCCCCCCACCCCCCCACACCCACCCACACACACCCCCCACCCCCCCCACACACACCCACACACACCCCCCACACTCACATAGAAAAACCAATTATAGATGTAACCGCAAAGCAGGACAAGTCATTGTTTATTTCCATGCTGACCCCTCTTACCCAGAAGCACCTGATCCAGGACGTGTGCCAGAGGCAGAACTGCTGCCCTGTGCAGAGGCAGCCTGCCGAGGCAGTCTGCCTCTCTGAAGGCTGCCCTACAGCCCCACAGCTTCCGCAGCGAGAGCACATCACCTGCACACAGGAAACACAAGCACACGTATGTGTCCTCTACACTGTTGCAGTATTAACACACGCTTGTGTCCTGTACACTGTTGCAGTATTAACACATGTCCTGGGCTGGGTACCTTTCTCTATGGCAGCTGCAATGGCGCAATAGTCTTCACTGGAATCTTCTACCCTGTTTCAATCACAGATCAATAAAGTTACTTGAAGATATTTACATTTTAGAGGTTGGTAAGAAATGAAAGCCTTTGTCTGATATATTATGAGAACTGATATGCTTAGAATACCAGTCTGAGGTCGATGATAATGGTAATTTGCTTGAGTCTTGTAAGCTCTCTTGGATGGCAAAAGCTATCAGCTCCTCGTCTGTCTCTTCAAAGTCTGCCATTTCTACAGGTAGAGCAGTTTAAAATGACAACCTGCATTCAACCATATGCAATTATTGGTTGGAACAATGATGGCAAATAAAATGCAGTTGTTATATTCTATTCAACAGATCAGACAGTGTAAACACAAGTTGTTATGTATGATGTTATTGGAACAAAAGGCAAACTGACTCACATTAAATCTGCTTTGTATGTTCCAGAGCTTAGTTTGGCCACTGCAACCTACGGTCTGTGTTTTTGTTTTGGAGTGAGCTTCTGGTCTGGATATATTTAGAGTTGACCTGCTTAATGCAGCCGCACTCCTCTTTCTGAAGGTCTATCATGCTTCCATACAACCCTGCATGTCCCTCTCCAAACTGTGAAGTTAACCAACACTATCAACACAGGGACCATTGTAGTTTGACAGAAAACTTGCTGTATGAGTCCACAAAATAAAATAAAAAAAGATATCACACTCAATGAAATGACCCATGAGGAGTAACTTGTTCAATGATCTATAATATATTTAAATGTTTTATCAAAGTACAAGCTGAATATTTTGAGATTTTTTTAATATTGATAGGTATTGTTATTCTAACAGAAAAAGTTGACCTTTAAGTTTAGTAGCGGCTTTTATTCTGAAACTTCAACCTGCGTCATATTTATGCACTTTTACCCAGAATCCCTTGCGCATGTAATCATGGCCGGACTTCTGAAGAAGGTAACAGTGGAGGTCATTTCAGGATTTCAGACATTTCTAAGGTCTTGATGTTGATTTACTTAGGTTATTGAACAGAATAATATGTAGCGGTGTCGTTATATTTAGCTGAATATATAGACATCAGTGTAGAGAAGGGTTAACAAAGCCCCCCAGGTCACCTCGGTGTGTTAGCATGGCAGCTAGCTGCTTCTTGTTAACCATCAACAGTATATTCATCTGAAAGTGTTTAATGTACTTGACAACTTTTTATTTTACATTTTTATTTACGTTCGTACATGTTCATCGTTTGCTCCATCCTGCCACATTAAATTCCGTGTTCGTGCGATTTATATGGCGAATAAAAGTGTGAATAAAATTCATCCTGGTTCTTCTTCCTAACGTGTATCGATGTGTTGTTTTCCCAGACCACAGGGCTGGTGGGTCTGGCTGTGTCTCATAATCCACATGATGTGAGTAACTGAAGGGTCTCAGTTAGAGTATGAGCCAACTGGCTTTACATGTGGTTACATCACGTCTGTTTTGCCTGCTTTCCTGTGTTGGCAGCGTTTGAGGGTCCTGTACAGCAAGATCCTGACCACCCTGCAGACCATGCCTCAGGATGCTGCCTACAGGAAATACACAGAGCAGCTGGTCAACAGCCGCTTCGACCACGTTAAGACTGTAGGTTTACCTGATCCTGCGATCCTGCTCAGGTCAACGCATCACAGCTTAATCTGTGAAAGTGTAGAATAATCATGCCTGCATTCAAAATATGCTTTGCTTGTTTAGTTTCTGCACAAGTCCAGCATTGTTGCTGGGTTGAGTGCTGAGACTTCAGATATCTAAGATGTTTTCAGCCAGTAAACATAGGATAATATTAACCTAGTCAACGTTTCATTCATATCATAGGTGTCCTTAAAACTGTCTTGGCCAACGTCCAAACTCGTACCTTAATCTGCTTTGATTTAGCAGATTTTTGTGCACCAATTAAATGTACACAAAAAAGAAGTAGAAGATGTCATCTTAACTCCTCAGCGTTCTGAAATGTCTTTTCTCAGGAGACGGACGTCGGAAAGCTGGAAGAGAAGATCAACTGTGGTCAGATAGAGGAGGTCATAGCTCAGGTACTGGTCAGATGATCACGTCTATTAGTTCAGCGTGACAGGAAATCATTAGTATTTGAATGTGTCTCTTCAGATTCATGAATGTCTCCATTTTCTCCATCCTCTCCTTCCCTATAGGCTGAGTTTGAGCTCTCTCTGTCCAGAAAGATGATGGAGTGGAAACCATGGGAACCCTTGATCGAAGAGCCCCCGCCCAATCAGTGGAAGTGGCCCATCTAAGCCCCGCCCCCCTGTACATGATTTAAATAGTATGTATTGTTGATGTAATATGGATATGCTGCATTCACAATGAAGCGTGTGGAAAATAAAAGCGCTTGAAGTGTGTTTGTGAGCAGTTGATGCTTTGGTGTACAAGTTTAATGGAAGGTGATCCCACATGACATTGTTACAAGGAGAAACTGGCAATTTTTGAATAATTTATTGAATGAAAAATCACACCGTCCACTTTTCCCCTCACATCCACCACGATATGACCGTGTTTTTATTTACTGTATTTGTTACCAGACATAACCCCATAACCCCCCCACACCCATCTCTTCTTAAACCTTTCACCTACAGATCAACAGGAAAAATTATATATGAAGTGGCCATAAAGAATCAGATGAGAAAATCCCTGATGCATTTATAGATGTGTAAAAAGATGATCATCTGTTATTTGTCCATACACCAACAAGGAAATGATGCCTGTTTGTTTGTGCCCTCATTAATGGCCTTCAATAGTTAGACTAATGTAGCTAAATGTAAACACATAGTCAAACACTAAACTGGTCTGACTAATGGACATAAAGCTGCGTATAGAGTCTTATTCAGGAATGTTATATTCATTATTTTAGTGAGCTATACCTATTTCATTCTCAATCAAGGGTTGCCCTCTCCCTACAAAAGTTAGCTACTTCTCAGATGTAACCTTGGCAATGCACCGCCTGTTCATGTCAGACTGATGTGAGGTGTATGCTGGGAAATGTAGTTTCCTCATGTCCTGATTTCCTGAGCCCCGCTGGTGGCTCTTTGGAGAAGCTGGAGCATTATGGGATAGACCGGGGCAAACTCCTTCCCCTGACGAGCCCTCACAGACTGCACATACGCTTCCAGTGCACCCCTGCGGGAGAGAGGACGATGCATTAGTCCCGGCCTAACTCACTCTTGTCCAGAGCGTAAGGTGAAGTGACCAAGAACACAACTATCATGTCGTTCTAGCAGCTGCACATTCCATGATGAAGTCAGAGTCAATGTTAGGGTACCTGATGAGGGTTGGTGCTAGGGGTCAGAGGTCAGTTTTAGGGTACCTGATGAGCGTGATGCGGTCTCTCTCTGATGGGTGATCGTCCAACCATTGGGAATAGCGTGCAATGGACCACTCTGCTCTCTGGGGGGAGACAGACTGAATTAATATGCCTGAGAGAATGTGTATGTATACGTGTACCATGTGTATCATACTGTAAGAACATGTGTGTGTCACCTGATGTGGGGATTTGAGCTCTGCGGGCGCCCTGGTGAAGAGGAAGTGAAGCAGGGTGCTGTATGGGATCAGATCTCCTAATGCTGAGCTGCTGGCAATCAGCTCACTGTTCTGGAACAACAGGGGCCTGTGGGGGGTACATACACACACAGAGAAACACACACACACACACACACAGAGAAACACACACACACAGAGAAACACACACACACACACACACACAGAGAAACACTCAAAAACACAGAGAAACACACACACACACAGAGAAACACACAATCACACACAGAGAAACACACACACACACACACAGAGAAACACAGAAACACACACAGAGAAACACACACACACACACACAGAGAAACACACACACACACACACACACATGCGCATCAACAAAAACACAAACACAAAAGTGATCAATTTGCCATCCTATACTGTACTATTATAACTGATTTCCCAACCCTGCATGTTCTAGACCAGGGGTGTCAAACTGGTGCCATCGCGGGCCAAGAGGGTGCAGGTTTTCATGTCAACCAAGCCCCTACACCAGCTGATTTCACTAACGAGTTTGATTTCAGTAAGTGGAGAAACTCGTTAGTGAAATCAGCTGGTGTAGTGGCCTCTGGCCCACGATGGCACGAGTTTGACACCACTGTTCTGGATATTTCCCTGCTCCAACATAATAACTACATTTAACCAATTGACATAACGTATCTGTACTTAACTTCTCTAAATGATCTGTATATAACTGCTTTTCTTGCACTTCTGATTCCTTGTATTTATACATAATGTACTGACCTGAAGGAGCGCAGCAGACGATAAGGCCTTCCCAGCTCGGACACTCTCCTACACAGAGGAGCTACTGCCATCTCCATCTGCAGAGCGCACACACACACACACACACACACACACTCTAAAGTTCATAGGTAAGGGATCAAATGAGCGAGAGAAATAGAGCGGTGACGTGCCACAGGAAGCGAAAGACAGAGTGAAAGTCGGACGGATCGTATAAGAAGAGAGCGAAAGTAAAACAGGAAGGGAACTAGGCGGAGAGTTGGAGACAGAGACAAGGGGAAAGCTCCACCCCTCAGCCCCCTCACCTGCGCAAAGTCCGCCGCCAGCCTCATCTTGCCTCCCTCCCCCAGGGGGCGCAGCAGGCTGGCGTGGCGGACAAACAGGGCGATAGCCCGGCGAGCTATGGACTCGGTGCTGTCGTAGATGAAGTCCACACACTGGAAATGGCGAAAGTAGTCGGCCATGACCCTGGCTATAAATCCCTGCAGCTCCTTCATGTACAAAGAGCAGGGCACGTCGCTTCTCTGGCTGGAGAGAGACCTGGGAAACACACACACACACACACGCGCGTGAGCAAAACATAAAGATCTGGCATGTTTACCTTGAGGCAGACAGTCCAGTTCCCGGACGAGGCCCAATGGGCTTGCACTAGCCGAGTCAGGTGTGTTCATGATTGATTAGGTGCGCTACCTGAGTGCATGTGCTGCTAGTGCATGTGAGGGGGTGAGTGATGATGTATACTGAGGTGTGTGAATGAGTGATGATGTATACTGAGGTGTGTGAATGAGTGATGATGTATACTGAGGTGTGTGAATGAGTGATGATGTATACTGAGGTGTGTGAATGAGTGATGATGTATACTGAGGTGTGTGAATGAGTGATGATGTATACTGAGGTGTGTGAATGAGTGATGATGTATACTGAGGTGTGTGAATGAGTGATGATGTATACTGAGGTGTGTGAATGAGTGATGATGTATACTGAGGTGTGTGAATGAGGATGTATACTGAGGTGTGTGAATGAGGATGTATATTGAGGTGTGTGAATGATGATGTCTACTGAGGTGTGTGAATACGTCTATGTCCAGGTGTGTGCCCTGCCCCTTTAGAGCTCTCTGGCCGAGCCTGAGTCAATGGAGAACAAAACTAAAAGACTAAAGATGACTAGGACAGTTAACACGTGACAGACCAGACTCTTACTGTAAGTAGTACTGTAACAGGCAAGTACAAACACACACATGCACACAAACTTAACCTTTAGAGAAGACTGTGCACTGCAAAATTAGCAAAAGTCTTCCATGCACACACTGACGCATATTCCACTGGCCTCAGTGGACTGGGGCAACACAGAGACCCCCACCTGCAGTTAGAGCAGGGCCTGAATGTTACTGGTACTCTGCTGCTCAGACTAGGGAGAGTCAGTGTGTGAGTCTGGGGCTTCATGTGGTTTCATGTTATTTAATTGTAACTTGTTCAACTTAATACTCTTGTGGTTCCTCCCTTTGGCACTTGTTTGGTTTCCCACATTGTATGTTTCATAATCTGACTACCTGCAGTGTTCGTTGCTATGATCAGTGACCGACAACATGACAACATTTCAATGAAGTAAAATAATCGTTAAATGAAAATCTAAGAAAGATAAATGAAAGGCTCAGTTGATACATTAAACGTAAAAAAGGGTTAAAAATGTCAAAAGAGCAATGAAATGCTTAAATGCCACAATGTGTGTCACATTTCCAGTGTAATTAAAAAAAATGCCTTGTTGGGGTATAAACAATTTTAAATCGCAAATTGCTTTGTACTTAAGGCGTGTCAAGCGACAATATATGTAAGACAAGAAATCTTTATTTGTCCCGCAGTGTGGAAATTGCAGAATGTATTATGTATCATTAAAATGTTGACAGGAATAATCTTCCACATGTTTCCTTAGCTGTGACATGTTAAAGTAATGGAACCCCCCACAGATGCTGAGTTTTATCTTCTTCAATGGAACTAGTGTTGAAAGTTGAACTAATGCAGAATGACAAGCCTGCTCCCTAGGATCAGTTCTG
The DNA here is from genome assembly GCA_030340685.1 of Protosalanx chinensis. Lineage (NCBI taxonomy): Eukaryota > Metazoa > Chordata > Actinopteri > Osmeriformes > Salangidae > Protosalanx > Protosalanx chinensis. The sequence continues at coordinate 10,119,188 of CM059335.1, forward strand.
AGAGCTGCTGGGGTGTTTCACAAGACTGACAACAAGCAAGGAGAGGGGGGGGGGGCGGGGGCTAGGGTGTGTGTGTTTCCTCGGGTGTGTGTGTTTCCTAGGGTGTGTGTGTGTGTTTTCTAGTGTGTGTGTGTGTTTCCTAGGGTGTGTGTGTGTGTTTCCTAGGGTGTGTGTGTTTCCTAGGGTGTGTGTGTTTCCTAGGGTGTGTGTTTTCTAGTGTGTGTGTGTGTTTCCTAGGGTGTGTGTGTGTGTTTCCTAGGGTGTGTGTGTTTTCTAGTGTGTGTGTGTGTTTCCTAGGGTGTGTGTTTCCTAGGGTGTGTGTGTGTGTTTCCTAGGGTGTGTGTGTTTCCTAGGGTGTGTGTGTTTTCTAGTGTGTGTGTGTTTCCTAGGGTGTGTGTGTGTGTTTCCTAGGGTGTGTGTGTGTGTTTCCTAGGGTGTGTGTGTTTCCTAGGGTGTGTGTGTGTGTTTCCTAGGGTGTGTGTGTTTTCTAGTGTGTGTGTGTGTTTCCTAGTGTGTGTGTGTGTGTTTCCTAGGGTGTGTGTGTTTTCTAGTGTGTGTGTGTGTTTCCTAGGGTGTGTGTGTTTCCTAGGGTGTGTGTGTTTTCTAGTGTGTGTGTGTGTTTCCTAGGGTGTGTGTGTTTCCTAGGGTGTGTGTGTTTCCTAGGGTGTGTGTGTTTTCTAGTGTGTGTGTGTGTTTCCTAGTGTGTTTCCACTCTCTTGCACGCACACTACTTACTCTGTGTGTATTTGTGATCTGGCCTCACACGTGTGTATGTGGTGAATGGAGAGTGTGTGCGTTTGTGTGCATGAGTGTGTGTACAGGCAGCCCAGGGACAGGTGTGCTGGTCATGTGTGTGTTAGCAGGGGAGATGTGGTAGGTGAGGCAGTGTGTGTGTGTGTGTGTTAATGGTTCAGTATATTTATTCTTATTTATTTGAGTTATTTTATTTTATTTCATTTTGATAAAGTCAATGTATGATGCACTGACAGGAAGCACTTCAATGCTGTTGTATTTATGATAATAAAGATCTGTTCTATTCTACCCACAGAAGATGCTGTTTTTCTGGGTCAGCAGCCTTACAGGTCATTGGAAGGAATTGCCTCTTACTTTTATTGTAATGCGTAGTTTTGTGGCCGAGTTTAACGTGTGTGTGTGTGTGTGTGTGTGAGAGAGTCTATGAGTGTGTGTGTGTGTGAGAGAGAGTCTATGAGTGTGTGTGTGTGTGTGTATGTGTGTGTGTGAGAGAGTCTATGAGCGTGTGTGTGTATAAATGTGTGTATACTAACCCAGAGAAGTCTTCCTGATGCATTGTGATTATGATGGCCTCAACCGAGTCACTGACCGACTGGAGGAGGGGCTGCATCGCACTGGTCATTAAAGCCTGCACCCCCTACACACACACACACACACACATACACACACACACCGGCACACACACACACACACACATACATACACACACACACACACACACCAAGTGGAGTGGTTACCAAGGATCATCCCATGGATAAAAGCTAAATGAATGAATGTGCCATTCCAGCTGAGGTGTACACTGTCACATTACTGTGTGTCAGGTAAGACTGTGAGAGGCAGATGAGCCAATCAGATCTCAACACACTGTGTTTCTGTGTGTGTGCTGTGGAGCGGGTTGACAAGGAAACAATTGAGACATTTTTGGAGACAAAACCCTCTCATTAGGATATCCACTTTCTGTCTGCTAGAAAGTTTAAAAAAACCATTAGAGAAGATCCTAAGTCTGAAGTAGCACCCACAGATATGGTAAAGATTTGATAAATAACCACCTAATACTGTCATTATTATTCAAGATTGGTGATTTGATAGAGAAAGGCTGGTGTTTCTTGACAGAGTTGGTGAAAGTTCCTCCACTGATACTCTTTACTGTGTCTGGACACAGATCATGTGACCATGACCGCTTGGAACATGTATGATAAAGAGTCATTAGTGAGCCTGGAGTGTTCATGTGAGCGTGTGCAGATCAGTAACCCGTGACTGTGTGTGTGTGTGTGTGTCGTTTTCCGTACCTCCAGGGAGGCGGTGAGAGCCTGTTCAGCAGCCGGAGGGCATGACCCCAATCCTGAGGTCACCTGCAGGTTAAGAGGACAGGTCAGTTTCTTCATTTCAAGATGATCAACTACGTCTTTTTGGTCAAGTCCAAGTGTCAAACCTTCTTTTGGACCAGTCCATGGGAGCAGGTTTAGGTATTAGGACTGGTACTAGGTACTGGTACTAGATACTGGTACTATATGCTAGGTACTGGTACTATGTGCTGTGTACTGGTACTAGGTACTGGTACTAGATACTGGTACGAGGTGTTGTGTACTGGTACTAGGTACTAGATACTGGGACTATGTGCTAGGTACTGGTACTAGGTACTGGTACTAGATACTGGTACGATGTGCTAGGTACTGGTACTAGGTACTAGATACTGGGACTATGTGCTAGGTACTGGTACTAGGTACTGGTACTAGATACTGGTACGATGTGCTAGGTACTGGTACTAGGTACTAGATACTGGGACTATGTGCTAGGTACTGGTACTAGGTACTGGTACTAGATACTGGTACGATGTGCTAGGAACTGGTACTAGGTACTAGATACTGGGACTATGTGCTAGGTACTGGTACTAGGTACTGGTACTAGATACTGGTACGATGTGCTAGGTACTGGTACTAGGTACTAGATACTGGGACTATGTGCTAGGTACTGGTACTAGGTACTGGTACTAGATACTGGTACGATGTGCTAGGTACTGGTACTAGGTACTAGATACTGGGACTATGTGCTAGGTACTGGTACTAGGTACTGGTACTAGATACTGGTACGATGTGCTAGGTACTGGTACTAGGTACTAAATACTGGGACTATGTGCTAGGTACTGGTACTAGGTACTGGTACTAGATACTGGTACGATGTGCTAGGTACTGGTACTAGGTACTAAATACTGGGACTATGTGCTAGGTACTGGTCGGGGGGGGGGATGTTCCCACCAAACCTGAGACAAACCTATACCCTTTGACAAGCCTAACTTGTTAATTCAACAATGCTAATTCAAGTCTTCACACAAACTAAACGAATTATTTATGCAATTAAGCAGAAATGTTGCACATAAACGTGACATGATGCCCATCAGTGAAAGACACAACACAACACTGTATGCAATAGTCTCAAAACGCCAAAACCAATAAGACTCAAATAAAGAGACCAAGTTGTTTTCTCTAGACAGAGTAGGTGTCTCTGTGGATACAAATGGTGATCAAATAAACACACAAACTAGTAAACAAATAAAGTTGTGCAGCTACTCAGTCTTGCCACATTCACTCTTCCAATCATTCCATCTCATCGAATGGAAAAAAAAGAAAGCTTTTTAAATCAGTTTTTCCTTCCCTTTCACCCCCCCCCCATCACTCCATCTTAATTTTCTTTCCTTCCTAAACTCATCTTCTCATCCACTCCTCTCTGACTATCCCCCCGGTCTGTACTTCTCCTCCTCCCCAGTCTGTCTGTCCATCAATCTGTTGATCCCAGCTCCTGAAATAACTTGCAGGCTTCGCTTTCGAATGCTAAAAGTTTGATAACCTGGCAGTTAAATATTTGATCACAGAGTAATCTTGTTTTATTACACTATTAATCAGGCTGGAGGTAAGAGGGAGAGGAGGGAGAGGAGGGAGAGGAACATCATACATCTTTGATGGCGCAGAATGGGAAGGTGCAGTCCTACCCCTTTCACCTCATCTATATATTTATTTTAGATCAATTTGTAAATTTTCACTGTATTTGATATTTCATATACATTTATTTCTTTTTTGGTATATTTATTATTATATTTTTCAGTAAATTTAGCAATTAATTGAATTTTAAGTCAATGAATGATGCACTGACCGTAAGCACTGTACTCACTGCCCCCCCCCCCCTCCCCATGGGTGCTGTGTTATGCCCCCCCCCCCCCCGTGCTGTGTTATGTAACACACACGCAGTCTGCTCTATAACACACCAAGATACATCATGCAACATTTATTGAATATACTTACGACTGACACCTGATGTGAAATGGATATAGTGCAATAAAACTATGAGCGTTGAAATATGTGTAAAATGCACAAACTGTGTGTGTGTGTGTGTGGGTACATGCATGAGTGTGTGTGTGTGAATGTGTTGCATACCTTGCTAATGGCCTGCTGCAGGCGGTAGAGAGAGTTGACCACTGCCACATTCCTCCTCTGGCCCTCTGTCAACGGACCAATCACCTGGCTCGCATCTCCCTGACTGCACAGCTAGAGAGAGGGAGAGAGAGACGGAGAGAGAGAGAGAAGGAGAGAGAGACGGAGAGAGAGAGAGGGGCAGGCATAGAGAGAGAGAGAGAGAGAGAGGGAGAGAGAGAGACGGAGAGAGAGAGAGGGAGAGAGAGAGACGGAGAGAGAGAGAGAGAGAGAGAGAGAGAGGGAGAGAGAGAGAGAGAGAGAGAGAGAGGGAGAGAGAGAGACGGAGAGAGAGAGAGAGAGAGAGAGGGAGAGAGAGAGACGGAGAGAGAGAGAGAGAGGGAGAGAGAGGGAGAGAGATAAAAAAGAAATGGTGTCATAACTCTCAACTTCCACTCCCAGAATGCTCTGTGCTTGTAGAGGTGTGCCACCTGTCGCACACACACACACACACCCCCACACACACACACACACACCCCCACACACACACCCCCACACACACACACCCCCACACACACACACACACACACACACACACACACACACACACACACACACCCCCCCCCCACACACACACACACACACACACACCCCCACACACACACACACCCCCACACACACACACACCCCCACACACACACACACACACACACACACACACCCCCACACACACACACACACACACACACACACCGGATGGCTCCCTGCTGCTGCTGGCAGACATGCTGGAGGAGGAGAGGGCTGAGGAGGAGGGGGCTGAGGAGGAGAGGGCTGAGGAGGAGAGGGCTGAGGAGGAGAGGGCTGAGGAGGAGAGGGCTGAGGAGGAGAGGGCTGAGGAGGAGGGGGCTGAGGAGGAGGGGGCTGAGGAGGAGAGGGCTGAGGAGGAGAGGGCTGAGGAGGAGAGGGCTGAGGAGGAGAGGGCTGAGGAGGAGAGGGCTGAGGAGGAGAGGGCTGAGGAGGAGGGGGCTGAGGAGGAGGGGGCTGAGGAGGAGAGGGCTGAGGAGGAGAGGGCTGCGGAGGAGAGGGCTGAGGAGGAGAGGGCTGAGGAGGAGAGGGCTGAGGAGGAGAGGGCTGAGGAGGAGAGGGCTGAGGAGGAGAGGGCTGAGGAGGAGAGGCTAACAAGCAGGGCACTAGGAGAGTCACGAACAACCCTGGGAGTGCAAACACACACTCATATACACACACACACACACTCATATACACACACACTCATATACACACACTCACTCATATACACAGACTCACTCATATACACACACTCACTCATACACACACACACACTCCTATATATACACAAACAAACACACACACAAACACTCATATCAAATTCAAATGTATTCATACTGCCCTTTTTACAAGCAATGGCACAGAGGGCTTCACATACGCCCATAGAACTGTCCCTCTAACAGCCTAAAGCTAGGGCCCCCCTCCTCCAGAGACATACACACACTGACACACACACACGAGGTGTAATGAGTGTGTTCAGCACATAGCCTACCTCAGGTTCTCACTCGTGAGTATGAGATATGCTCAGGTGTCATCACATGACCTTCCATTGTCAGAGTATACAGGAGTGAATGTGAGTGTGTTTCAGGAGTGAATGTGAGTGTGTTTCAGGAGTGAATATGAGTGTGTTTCAGGAGTGAATGTGAGTGTGTTTCAGGTGTGAATGTGAGTGTGTTTCAGGTGTGAATGTGAGTGTGTTTCAGGAGTGAATATGAGTGTGTTTCAGGAGTGACTATGAGTGTGTTTCAGGAGTGAATGTGAGTGTGTTTCAGGAGTGAATGTGAGTGTGTTTCAGGAGTGAATATGAGTGTGTTTCAGGAGTGAATGTGAGTGTGTTTCAGGAGTGAATATGAGTGTGTTTCAGGAGTGAATATGAGTGTGTTTCAGGAGTGAATATGAGTGTGTTTCAGGAGTGACTATGAGTGTGTTTCAGGAGTGAATGTGAGTGTTTCAGGAGTGAATATGAGTGTGTTTCAGGAGTGAATGTGAGTGTGTTTCAGGAGTGAATATGAGTGTGTTTCAGGAGTGAATGTGAGTGTGTTTCAGGAGTGAATGTGAGTGTGTTTCAGGAGTGAATGTGAGTGTGTTTCAGGAGTGAATGTGAGTGTGTTTCAGGACTGAATATGAGTGTGTTTCAGGTGTGAATGTGAGTGTGTTTCAGGACTGAATATGAGAGTGTTTCAGGAGTGAATGTGAGTGTTTTTCAGGAGTGAATGTGAGTGTGTTTCAGGAGTGAATGTGAGTGTGTTTCAGGTGTGAATGTGAGAGTGTTTCAGGACTGAATATGAGTGTGTTTCAGGAGTGAATATGAGTGTGTTTCAGGTGTGAATGTGAGTGTGTTTCAGGACTGAATATGAGTGTGTTTCAGGAGTGAATGTGAGTGTGTTTCAGGTGTGAATGTGAGTGTGTTTCAGGACTGAATATGAGTGTGTTTCAGGAGTGAATGTGAGTGTGTTTCAGGAGTGAATGTGAGAGTGTTTCAGGAGTGAATGTGAGTGTGTTTCAGGAGTGAATGTGAGAGTGTTTCAGGAGTGAATATGAGTGTGTTTCAGGAGTGAATATGAGTGTGTTTCAGGAGTGAATATGAGTGTGTTTCAGGAGTGAATATGAGTGTGTTTCAGGTGTGAATATGAGAGTGTTTCAGGTGTGAATATGAGAGTGTTTCAGGAGTGAATATGAGTGTGTTTCAGGAGTGAATATGAGTGTGTTTCAGGAGTGAATATGAGTGTGTTTCAGGTGTGAATGTGAGTGTGTTTCAGGAGTGAATATGAGTGTGTTTCAGGAGTGAATGTGAGTGTGTTTCAGGAGTGAATATGAGAGTGTTTCAGGAGTGAATATGAGAGTGTTTCAGGTGTGAATGTGAGAGTGTTTCAGGAGTGAATATGAGTGTGTTTCAGGAGTGAATGTGAGTGTGTTTCAGGAGTGAATATGAGTGTGTTTCAGGTGTGAATGTGAGAGTGTTTCAGGAGTGAATATGAGTGTGTTTCAGGAGTGAATGTGAGTGTGTTTCAGGAGTGAATGTGAGTGTGTTTCAGGAGTGAATATGAGTGTGTTTCAGGAGTGAATGTGAGTGTGTTTCAGGAGTGAATGTGAGTGTGTTTCAGGAGTGAATGTGAGTGTTTCAGGAGTGAATGTGAGTGTGTTTCAGGAGTGAATGTGAGTGTTTCAGGAGTGAATGTGAGTGTGTTTCAGGAGTGAATATGAGTGTGTTTCAGGAGTGAATATGAGTGTGTTTCAGGAGTGAATATGAGTGTGTTTCAGGAGTGAATATGAGTGTGTTTCAGGAGTGAATATGAGTGTGTTTCAGGAGTGAATGTGAGTGTGTTTCAGGAGTGAATGTGAGAGTGTTTCAGGAGTGAATATGAGTGTGTTTCAGGAGTGAATATGAGTGTGTTTCAGGAGTGAATGTGAGTGTGTTTCAGGAGTGAATGTGAGTGTGTTTCAGGTGTGAATGTGAGTGTGTTTCAGGAGTGAATATGAGTGTGTTTCAGGAGTGAATGTGAGTGTGTTTCAGGAGTGAATATGAGAGTGTTTCAGGAGTGAATATGAGTGTGTTTCAGGAGTGAATATGAGTGTGTTTCAGGAGTGAATGTGAGTGTGTTTCAGGAGTGAATATGAGTGTGTTTCAGGAGTGAATGTGAGTGTGTTTCAGGAGTGAATGTGAGTGTGTTTCAGGAGTGAATATGAGAGTGTTTCAGGAGTGAATGTGAGTGTGTTTCAGGAGTGAATGTGAGTGTGTTTCAGGAGTGAATGTGAGTGTGTTTCAGGAGTGAATATGAGTGTGTTTCAGGAGTGAATGTGAGTGTGTTTCAGGACTGAATATGAGTGTGTTTCAGGAGTGAATATGAGTGTGTTTCAGGAGTGAATGTGAGTGTGTTTCAGGTGTGAATGTGAGTGTGTTTCAGGAGTGAATGTGAGTGTGTTTCAGGAGTGAATGTGAGTGTGTTTCAGGACTGAATATGAGAGTGTTTCAGGAGTGAATGTGAGTGTGTTTCAGGAGTGAATATGAGTGTGTTTCAGGAGTGAATATGAGTGTGTTTCAGGAGTGAATATGAGTGTGTTTCAGGAGTGAATGTGAGAGTGTTTCAGGAGTGAATGTGAGTGTGTTTCAGGAGTGAATATGAGTGTGTTTCAGGTGTGAATGTGAGTGTGTTTCAGGTGTGAATGTGAGTGTGTTTCAGGTGTGAATGTGAGTGTGTTTCAGGAGTGAATGTGAGTGTGTTTCAGGACTGAATATGAGTGTGTTTCAGGAGTGAATGTGAGTGTGTTTCAGGTGTGAATATGAGTGTGTTTCAGGAGTGAATGTGAGTGTGTTTCAGGAGTGACTATGAGTGTGTTTCAGGAGTGAATATGAGTGTGTTTCAGGAGTGAATATGAGAGTGTTTCAGGAGTGAATATGAGTGTGTTTCAGGAGTGAATGTGAGTGTGTTTCAGGTGTGAATATGAGTGTGTTTTCAGGAGTGAATATGAGTGTGTTTCAGGAGTGAATATGAGTGTGTTTCAGGAGTGAATATGAGTGTGTTTCAGGAGTGAATATGAGTGTGTTTCAGGTCTGTTTGAACAGTGTCTGAATGAAAGGCTTCAAGGGTGTGTATGAAAGGCCGATTAAACTGCAATACTTAATGCTTATGTGACGTTCGTCTGTAATACATTAGCTGAATGACTGAGGGGAAAGTAATTGAAATATTCAAAGGCAATAGTGTTGTGTTATGTTATGTATTATGTCATGGCTGTGGTGTATGACTGTATGTGTGTGTTTGTTAATGTAATTTGCTAATGTAATGTTAGTAATTTAAGCACTTCATTAATTTTTATAAAGTCAATAACATATTCAAGGTTGTTCCTTTTCAAAAGACCTCCTGTGTCTAGCTGGGCAGGTGTGTCTGCGCTTCACCACGCTAAAGAGTCCCACGCTCACTTAGCCCTTATCCAGAGCGACTTACAGCAAGTACAGGGACAAACCTCTGGAGGCAACTAGGGTGAAGTACCTTCCAAGGTCCGCAACGTCATGCTGACACTGCCAGGATTCGAACCAGGGACCTTCTGATAACTAGCCTGCCTCCCTCACCGCTCAGCCACCTGCCTCCCAGCAGTAATGTAGGCACAGGTCTCGTGTCTTGGACGTGTGCACACGGCCAATGTGATGCGTGTGCGTCTGCCTGTGTCCATGCTAAGTCAGGGTCAAGTACTTGCGCGTGTTCAGAGGTTTGATATCATCGGTGTGCCGACCCTAATGTGCACTTTGCATGTGAACCGGTGACACGCGTGGAACCCCCCCCCCCCCCCATAACACACACCTGCATATGCATCAAGACGCACACACACACACACACACACACAGACACACCTCCTCATGCATGCAGACAAACTTGCATGTTTCACTGAAAACCCGAGACACGAGACAAGTGTCTGTGTCAGAACAGTCCTATCTGTGTAGTAATGTGTGTGTGTGTGTGTGTGTGTGTGGGGGGGGGGGGGGGGGGGGGCGGGGGCGGCTGATTTGGTGGATTGGATCAGTGACACCCCGAAGTGTCAGAGAGGAAGAGGAGGGAGAGGTGGGAGAGGGGGGGGGGGGGGGGAGAGAAAACACTCACAAGAGGGAGGGTGGGGGGGAGATGCCATGGCAACCGAGTCTAAAATGGTGCGGCAACAGTTCATTATCGCCTCGCCTCCAGGATGGCAGGTGTGTGTGCGGAGCGTGTGCGGAGCCGTGTGCTCACTTCTGTCACAAACTGCATCGCATGTGTTGATACGCAGAAGTGTGTGGGTGTGTGTCACCTTGGTGTATGTTTAGAGCAGAGGCAGCCCCTTTCATCTAATGAGGCTCTCCCCACAGCACTCTCCCTCTCTTTGACTCTTTCTACCTCTCACCCTGTATGAGGCTCTCCCCCAGCACTCTCCCTCTCTTTGACTCTTTCTACTCTCACCCTGTATGAGGCTCTCCCCCAGCACTCTCCCTCTCTTTGACTCTTTCTACCTCTCACCCTGTATGAGGCTCTCCCCCAGCACTCTCCCTCTCTTTGACTCTTTCTACCTCTTACCCTGTATGAGGCTCTCCCACATCACTCTCCCTCTCTTTGACTCTTTCTACCTCTCACCCTGTATGAGGCTCTCCCCCAGCACTCTCCCTCTCTTTGACTCTTTCTACCTCTCACCCTGTATGAGGCTCTCCACAGCACTCTCCCTCTCTTTGACTCTTTCTACCTCTCACCCTGTATGAGGCTCTCCCCCAGCACTCTCCCTCTCTTTGACTCTTTCTACCTCTTACCCTGTATGAGGCTCTCCCACATCACTCTCCCTCTCTTTGACTCTTTCTACCTCTCACCCTGTATGAGGCTCTCCCCCAGCACTCTCCCTCTCTTTGACTCTTTCTACCTCTTACCCTGTATGAGGCTCTCCCACAGCACTCTCCCTCTCTTTGACTCTTTCTACCTCTCACCCTGTATGAGGCTCTCCCACATCACTCTCCCTCTCTTTGACTCTTTCTACCTCTCACCCTGTATGAGGCTCTCCCCAGCACTCTCCCTCTCTTTGACTCTTTCTACCTCTTACCCCTGTATGAGGCTCTCCCCCAGCACTCTCCCCTCTCTTTGACTCTTTCTACCTCTCACCCTGTATGAGGCTCTCCCCCAGCACTCTCCCTCTCTTTGACTCTTTCTACTCTTACCCTGTATGAGGCTCTCCCACATCACTCTCCCTCTCTTTGACTCTTTCTACCTCTTACCCTGTATGAGGCTCTCCCCCAGCACTCTCCCCTCCTCTTTGACTCTTTCTACCTCTTACCCTGTATGAGGCTCTCCCACAGCACTCTCCCTCTCTTTGACTCTTTCTACCTCTCACCCTGTATGAGGCTCTCCCACATCACTCTCCCTCTCTTTGACTCTTTCTACCTCTTACCCTGTATGAGGCTCTCCCACATCACTCTCCCTCTCTTTGACCTCTTTCTACCTCTTACCCTGTATGAGGCTCTCCCCCAGCACTCTCCCTCTCTTTGACTCTTTCTACCTCTTACCCTGTATGAGGCTCTCCCCCAGCACTCTCCCTCTCTTTGACTCTTTTCTACCTCTCACCCTGTATGAGGCTCTCCACAGCACTCTCCCTCTCTTTGACTCTCTTCTACCTCTCACCCTGTATGAGGCTCTCCCCCAGCACTCTCCCTCTCTTTGACTCTTTCTACCTCTTACCCTGTATGAGGCTCTCCCCCAGCACTCTCCCTCTCTTTGACTCTTTCTACCTCTTACCCTGTATGAGGCTCTCCCACATCACTCTCCCTCTCTTTGACTCTTTCTACCTTCTCACCCTGTATGAGGCTCTCCCCCAGCACTCTCCCTCTCTTTGACTCTTTCTACCTCTCACCCTGTATGAGGCTCTCCCCCAGCACTCTCCCTCTCTTTGACTCTTTCTCTACCTCTTACCCTGTATGAGGCTCTCCCACATCACTCTCCCTCTCTTTGACTCTTTCTACCTCTTACCCTGTATGAGGCTCTCCCCCAGCACTCTCCCTCTCTTTGACTCTTTCTACCTCTTACCCTGTATGAGGCTCTCCCCCAGCACTCTCCCTCTCTTTGACTCTTTCTACCTCTCACCCTGTATGAGGCTCTCCCACATCACTCTCCCTCTCTTTGACTCTTTCTACCTCTTACCCTGTATGAGGCTCTCCCACATCACTCTCCCTCTCTTTGACTCTTTCTACCTCTTACCCTGTATGAGGCTCTCCCCCAGCACTCTCCCTCTCTTTGACTCTTTCTACCTCTCACCCTGTATGAGGCTCTCCACATCACCTCTCCCTCTCTTTGACTCACCCTGTCTCTAGAATTCCAGCTCTCACGTTTCAATCTCTCCTTCAACAACTCTCTCTCAATCACTCATTCTCACACACAGCCGCGCTGAACTTGGATTACATTTAACATTTTAGTCATTTATCAGACCCTCTTATCCAGAGTGACTTACAGTAAGTACAGGGACATTCCCCCCTGAGGCAAGTAGGGTGAAGTGCCTTGCCCAAGGACACAACGTCATGTAGCCAAACCCGGGAATCGAACTCGCAACCTTCCGATCACAAGCCCAACGCCTTAACCGCTGAGCCACCTGATGTAGCTCAGAATGTGTGTGTGTAAGAGAGCTTGCATGTGTGTGTGTGTGTGTGTGTGATGGATGAATAATGGGTGAACAGGAACTTCAGTGGAGGTGGAGAATTCACAAATTCTGTGGCTAGTGAGAGTCGGGCCTTTTTTCAAATATCAACAACCCTTCCCTAAGCAGGAGCATGTGCATTTTCAAGATGACAGTGAGCGCATCTCAAAAGTTGAGGGAAATAAAGACCAATCAGAACACAGATGTTTCACCAGCCTGGCCAGGCATGGGGGCCACTGTCAACCGGCACCCAGAGACAACCAACCCAGGTCTGAATAATCGATCTCAGAGTGGCAGAAATATAAGCAATCTGTCTCCAATCAGACAGGAGACAGACCAGGGGGGAGCCAATCGATGGCTGATTATGACGAGCGGTGGCGTGGGGAAGGCAATCGATGCCTGTCAGGACGACTATTATCTCCAGACAGAAGTAATGGATGGAGGAGTGGGCTGATGAGGAGCGAGGCATCGCGACATGGAACACTCAAGAGAGAAAACACAGATCACAGCGTCAACTGAGACCTCAGAGGGACCGCAACACACACAGTTCACACAAACACACACTGTCGGAACAGATGAGTACGCAACACACACAGACACATGCGCACATTCACACGCTAACTAAACACAGGTGATGGCGCAGGCTCCCAGACAGATGGCCCGGGCGCCACAGAACACACACGTGTCACATGGTCTCACACTCACCAGCTGCTCAGACTTGACGCAGAAGAGCTGGACGGTCTTGGCAAGCGTTCTTGGCCACAGCCAGACTGAGGCTGGGGTCCCACCGCTGCCACGTTCAGCTCGCTGTGGAACACACACGGAACACGCCCTCATCAGAGCACGCCACACCCAGCACGCCACTCCCACACCACCCTGCACGCCACATCCCTGCACGCCACACCCCGCACGCCACACCCAGCACGCCACACCTACCAATCAGCCTGTGTGTGTGTGCGCTGGGTACGAAGATGCTTGTGTGTGTGTGATACTGAAGATAGACTTGTGTGTGTGTGTGTGTGTGTACAGTTCTTCTGAATTGTTAAAACACTGAATCCTGAATCCTGCTGTCTGAATTCAATGTTTAGTGGCCTGAAACCATTTGCTGCTCAGTCACTCATTTGGCAAAAACCCTTAAACCTATTCTCACTCACATTTACTGTAAATACATTTAAAATACTGTAAATACATTTAAAATACTGTAAATACATTTAAAATACTGTAAATACATTTAAAATACTGTAAATACATTTTAAAAAACTGTAAATACATTTACAATACTGTAAATACATTTAAAACTGTAAATACATTTGGAAATATGGTAAATACATTTATAACTACTGTATTACTTACAGTATACAATTTAGTAACAGCATTAC